>JASDDO010000014.1:446740605-447199855 GCA_030015575.1 Agapanthus africanus
ACAAACTGGGGTACGTCCTCACCGCTACAGCACCTGCTGTCCTTGGTCCCAAATCCAGCAATGCGGATAAGGAAATCCGCAAAACCTGGGATTTAGATTGCGCGAGAGCCAAGTGCATCGTGCTTGCCTCGATGAACAATGAACATCAGAGGAGGCACGAGGATATGTCCCTAGATGGCATATTTCTCCATACAAAGGAACTTTATGGAGAGCAATCTCGTATAGCAAGATACGAGACCTCTAAGAAATTGTTTCGAGCGAGGTTGGCTGTCGGGTCATCGGTAGGTGAACATGTCCTACAGATGATCGGCTATATTGAAGAGCTCGCGGACCTTGGGACGACTTTGGATAATGAGCTCTATACAGACCTTGTTCTCCAGTCCCTTCCTCCCACCTACGCCCAGTTTATCCTCAACTTCAATCTTCAAGGAAAAGAAGTTGAACTTGCGGAACTCCTGAACATGTTAAGGAGTGCAGAGGGCACCTTGCAGAAGGCAAGGGAAACACCCGCTATGTTTGTTGGCGGTTCATCTTCTTCCGGGTCCAAGGCTAGGGCCAAAGGAAGGAAGAAGAAGGCCGCACCCAGACCTAGAGGAGGTGTTAGTAAGGTGGGAAAGAAGGGAAAGAAAAAGTTTACAGCACCGGTAGTTGGCCTGGATGAGTGCTTCCATTGTCACAGGAAAGGGCACTGGAAGAAGGATTGCAAGGCGTGGAACGCCAAGAACCAGGAACCGAAGCAAGCTGTGGCTTCGACTTCAGGTGTGTTTGTAATTGAGAATTGTCTGTCGATCAACTCTACTTCCTGGGTATTGGATACCGGGTCAGGATCTCATATTTGCAATTCATTGCAGGCACTGAGAAACCGTAGAGTGCTGAAGGAAGGTGATATGATCCTCAGGGTTGCTAACGGAGCTAGCGTGGGAGCTGCGTCCGTCGGGGATTATCACCTAGGATTGACGAGTGGACACATTTTGGTTTTACATAACTGTTATTTTGTACCCAGCTTAACGTGTAATATCATATCAGTTTCCTTGTTATCAAATAAAGGTTATGATTTCATGTTTGTAAGAGATGTTGTCAACATCCACCTTAATCATGGTTTGATTGGGTCCGGTACTCTAAATAACGGCATATATGTGTTAAACCAACTCCAAATTTTCAATGTCCAGAACACACTAAAAAGAAAGACTCCAGATTTAAATAAAGCTTTCTTATGGCATTGTAGACTGGGTCACATCAATGAGAGAAGGTTGACTAAGTTGCATAGAGAAGGATATTTGGACTCGTTCGAATATCAATCTTATGACACTTGTCAATCCTGTCTCAAAGGAAAGATGACAAAGACTCCATTAACTGGACAAGGAGTAAGAGCGAGCGAGCTCTTAGGACTCATACACAGTGATGTATGTGGTCCAATGTCTACACATGCAAGAGGTGGTTATTCCTACTTCATTACTTTTACAGATGATTTCTCTAGGTATGGATATGTTTTCTTAATGAAGCATAAATCAGAGGCCTTTGAGAAATTCCTGGAATTCAAGAGTGAAGCGGAAAACCAAACAGGCAAAAGTATTAAGACACTGAGATCTGATCGAGGTGGAGAATACTTAAGTGCCGAGTTCCTAGGTTACCTAAAAGAGAAAGGAATTCTCTCTCAGCTTACTCCTCCATACACTCCACAGCACAACGGTGTATCGGAGAGACGGAATCGAACCCTATTGGATATGGTACGATCCATGATGAGTAATACTGAGTTACCGCGATCTTTCTGGGGTTATGCGCTAGAATCAGCGGCATATCTTTTGAACCAGGTTCCAACCAAGACTGTGCCTACCACACCATATCAGATGTGGAGTGGGAAGAAACCCTGTCTAAAACATTTTAGGACATGGGGGTGTCCAGCTTTTGTAAAAAAGCAGCATGTGGACAAGCTCGAGGCACGCTCAGTACTGTGTAAGCTTGTGGGATATCCAAAGAACTCCAAGGGATATTATTTCTATTACGCAGAGGAACAAAAGGTTTTTGTTTCTCGTCATGCCCACTTCTTAGAAACTGAATTTTTAGAAAATCAGAAGAGTGGGAGCGAAGTAGAACTGGAAGAAATTCCAGAACCACAAGCTGTTACTGAAAGTTTGGTAGAACCAGAGGTTCAAGAAGAACAGAACATTCCCGCACCCCTCCGCAGGAGTAGTAGGCCGTCTCGTCCGCCTGAGAGATACTACGGTTTTCTCATAGATGGGGATAGAGAGGATTGCATCATAGATGATGATGAACCTACTGACTTCAGGCAGGCCATCCAGAGCGGCGACTCGGTACGATGGCTAGATGCAATGCGGACCGAAATGGAGTCCATGTACACCAACAAAGTATGGACTTTGGACTTTGCTCCAGATGGGGTAAAACCCATAGGATGCAAATGGATCTTCAAGAAAAAGATTGGTGTAGATGGACAGGTGGAAACCTATAAGGCTAGACTTGTTGCAAAGGGTTTTCGTCAAAGACCTGGTTTGGACTATGACGAAACTTTTTCTCCAGTGGCTATGCTCAAATCCATTCGGGTCCTTCTTGCTATTGCTGCCTTCCATGATTATGAAATCTGGCAGATGGACGTAAAGACGGCTTTTCTAAATGGAAATTTAGAAGAGAGCGTCTATATGGATCAGCCAGAGGGTTTCAATCAGAGTGGGAGCAGCGGGAAAGTATGCAAGCTGCTTAAGTCTATTTATGGACTAAAGCAGGCATCGCGGAGTTGGAACATCTGTTTTGATGAGACAGTCAAAGAATATGACTTTATCAAAAATCCAGATGAACCGTGCATATATAGTAAAGTTGTGGCCAGAAGTGTCGTATTCCTCGTCTTGTACGTGGATGACATTCTATTGATAGGAAATGACATTCCTATGCTACAATCTGTCAAAGGATTCTTGTCACACAGGTTCTCCATGAAAGACCTGGGTGATGCCTCTTACATTCTGGGGATCCGGATCTATCGTGATAGATCCAAGAGGATGTTGTGACTTTCGCAGTCCAGGTATATCGACACTGTACTGAAAAGATTCAGTATGGAAGATTCAAAGCGCGGTAATCTACCGGCTTGTCACGGAATCACCCTCTCCAAAGAGATGTCTCCCAAGACTGATTTGGAAAGGGAACGCATGTCTATTATACCCTACGCTTCTGCGGTAGGCTCTATAATGTATGCGATGTTGTGTACCAGACCAGATGTAGCTTACGCACTAAGCGTGGTAAGCCGGTATCAGTCAGACCCAGGGGAGAAGCACTGGATAGCAGTAAAGAACATTCTCAAGTACCTGAGGAGGACTAAGGAGATGTTCTTGGTTTACGGCGGAAAAGACCTCAGGTTGGAGGCCTTTGCTGATTCCGGCTTCCAGAGTGATAAGGACGATTCCAAGTCCATGTCGGGTTATGTCTTTACCCTCAATGGAGGGGCGGTGTGCTGGAAGAGCTCCAAGCAGGACACCGTTGCTGACTCGACGATGGAAGCGGAGTATATAGCTGCTTGCGATGCCGCAAAAGAAGCAGTCTGGATGAAGAAGTTCCTAACAGAACTTCAGGTGGTTCCTACCATAGTTGATCCAATACCTCTGTATTGCGACAACAACGGAGCTATAGCTTTAGCGAAGGAACCAAGGTCCCATCAGAAGTCTAGACACATCTTAAGGCGGTATCACCTGATCAGGGAGATCATTGATCGTCAGGAGATCGAGGTTCGGAGAGTTGCTTCAGAAGAGAACATTGCTGATCCATTCACGAAGGCCCTTCCTCAGATTCAGTTCGAGAGGCTACTCGAGATCATTGGTCTGCGATATGCCAGTACATGGCCCTAGTGCAAGTGGGAGATTGTTAGTGTTTATGCCCTAGAAGGCCATTACTGTATCATACTAGCTTGTATATTACTTAATGGAAGCTTGGGATATTCACATGTATATAACAGTCTTGCTAAACATGGTAGTATGCTACTTGGTTTTTCTATCTTAATATGTGAGTATACGTATTGATAGAGCTCTTAGGATCTTGCTTGTCTACCAGCGTTGTGATGGCAGTCACACTAGTGGGGGCTGGGTAGTCTACAAGCACATCCTTATTCAGGTCCCTGGTCGTTGGTTTATCGAGACAGAGCATCGATACTCCGGAGTAGACTAGTGTGTACGCTTCTCGTCCCAGTTGGGGAGATGGTCTGTCCCACAGCCATCAGTACGTCGTACTGGAGATAGTATACAGGTGCTCGTTAGGTTACGGGTACACCGGACAGGACTCACAGGGAACTGTTGGTTGGTTTGATACCAGTCGTCAGTGAACAGTTCCCAGGTGACATGAGTACAGCGTAGTCCGCAGACTTGACACTGCTACTTCGCCTCGAGTGTGTCCTACTGTTCTTAGATTGCTACCCTACCACGGCTCAAAGGAGTCGTGCAAACAGGTAGCAGTTGGGTGCAGTCCCGAGCACTTGGAGGCAGTGGCGGTTAGACAGGATTCGTCCCTCCCGGTATCGGGAGTAGATATCGTGCTGTGTCAGAGAGCCATTACGCAAAGTCCCTGGCCAGGGCAAGCGAGATTTGCTGGTAGGTTCCAGCAAGTTTCTCAGGGTGTAATGGGCTTCACTCCGACACGACTTATACCGCTATTAGGGGACTGACGCTTGCCGCCCCCCTAGGCCCGATATGCGATAGTCATGGACGAACGGACCGGACTGTATGGAGATTGTCACATCAGACTCAGTAGGAGTTCGGATGGGTTTAACTCATCGGCCTTCTTATCGACAACTACCTGGGGACCGTTACGTACAGCTAGTGCCGCTTGCGGTCTGTGGTTAAACCAACTGCCAGCGTAGTAGTCGAGTCTCTAGAGTCCCACACAGAGAGTTTCCTACTCCAGGCGAAACGATATAGAGGTTGCATGGTTTTGCGACAAAGGGTTCGGACGCATACGTGCGTTTACGCGCGTACGACTTTCGGACAGATTTTACCAGTCGGCTTTGGTTTAAGCCAGTTACTGGTATCCGGTTATTGGATTTTTACAGTCTAAAGTTTTTCCGTATTTTTACGGATCGGAGGGGCGTTCTCGTAATTACTCGAGAAGCTTCTAGAAGATGTGACTAAGGAGGTTTCTTTTGGATGAGAGAGTGAGTCATAGTGGTGATTCATTCACTTCATTAATGCACATTTATTGCTTAATGACTCATGTTAATGAATCATCACAAGATATTTTGTGAAGCATGCTTATTCATTTCCTTTATTGATTATTTGAAAATAAGAATGCTTCATAATATTATGATACACTCTCTCTCTTCTCTCATTATCTCATCACACATTCTCTCTCCTCAAGCTCTCATCTTCAAGATACTAATCCTTAATCCTCATGTGTTGAGATCAAAGGTTTAGTTAGACTAAACAATCCATAACCCTCACTCTATATCATCCTCTCATCTTTGATTAGCAATCAAAGTTGATTAGTTACCTCAAGTTAGAGGTTTAGCTTGGAGTTTCGCTCTCGGGTGGATCGTCTACTACCTAGAGAAGGTCGAGGAGTACAAAGGAGGACGTAAAGAAGAAGGACCGGTTTCATTAGGTATAATCCCTAATCACTTATGAAAAGAAACTCATAAGATACGGTTATTTATAGTTTAGCTTCGATTCAAGCGGTTAGTCGATGTTCGTTATTTAAACTTGATTGTTTTTGTAAAATCCGCCTCCCCACAAGTACTGGGGTGTACTACATCGACTTACAGATATCACTGTAGCGCCACGGAATCGCGGCCGTACCCACGTTTTGGTCGCGGTTCCGCCGCGGTACTATAGCAACACAGCACCAAAATTTCTGCAGTGCTCTCTGACTTGGAATTGGGGTTTCTGGTATTTTTTGTTTTGGCCCAGATTATTTTGATTACTGGGATTTGTATTTGGGGCCCATATCGGGAAATTTTGTCGATCGACAAATTTAAACATGTTAGTTCACAGTATTTACATTATATCTGGGACCGTGAATGTCATTCGAGCGGTAAATCTTGTCTAATTGCTATAGCCCTTTTAGACGGATTTGCGAACGTGACATTCACATTAATGTTCTGTGTTGTGCTGTGATGTTGCGGATTTGTCGTGGTGGATAGCCTGGATGCAATGGTAGTACAGTTTGGTTATATTTGTAAATTTGATATTGCGGGGCGAGCGCCCGACATGTGGACAGCCGTCACTGCCTGTTTGTATATTATTCTATTGGGGCACGACCGGGCTGAGGTCGATGTACCCGTTGTATATATTTTACTTTCTGTACTAGGATTACCCCGCGGTGGGGTGCACGGATTGCCGGGTTCTAGAGGGCAACGGGCCCGCATCTCATGGCTTTGAGACGGAGGGGGCTTCACTTTAGAATTGGCGGGCTATTTCCCGCACTCGTAGGGGGTACAGGTTGACCCAAGGAGGGGTGCTCAAGTTACCGGATTCCGTGAAGTGCTGGGTGGTCCATTCACATTGTTGAAGGGGGCTGCCTCGCTTCAAGTTTTGGCGGGTAACTTGCCGCGCCCGTAAGGGTCTAGGATTTCATTGCACAAGCTATCCACACGACCAGGGGAACGTCGGGTTTCAGTAGCGGCTCTATGAAACCCGGTGATCCCAGATTATCTGTATTGTTCTGTGATGCTTATTACATTTCTGTGATGTTTCTTTTATCATGCCTCGAGCGATTATTATATATTGATATATATACTAGTAGATGTTGTATATGTTTTTAACCCGCGCTAGACCAGTCCCCGCTCTTTCGTTAGTTAAGTAACCTAACGGGTGATGACGGGACCCAGTGGCGAATGCGGATGGCATATACGTACATCATATTTTCGTTCTTTGTGGTGTGATCAATTGATGGGACTGCATTGATTCGGATCAATGCAAGCTAAACAAACCTGTTTGATGTTGTTGGAACATTTTTCAAAAAGCTGTTATTGCAAGGACGTTCTCTTTTGTTTTGCACAGTGGTATTCGGTTATGAATATCCAGCACCTCAGTCGACGAGGCAAGGGCCTAGATCCCTTCACCGGAAGTGACCCCTTGGACAGAAGTTTGCGTCAGGGTAATAACTTCACTATAGCTGATTACTTTTTGCTTCGCTTCGTGGTATTCAGTTGGAATATCCTGCACCTCATTCTATGGGGAAAGAGCCGAGATCCCTTCACCGGGAGTGACCTCTTTAGCAAAGGTTTTCGCCACTATATTTATAAAAAGCTATCTGGTTCCTTCAACGGTATCAACTTCATTACGTTAAAGGTTTTTCTCCAAAAACCTGCCGTAGCCCTCCGTCATTTCAGATTAGTATTGCTTAGTATTCGTGCTACGTATGTTGTGCATTGCCGAGGCGTAGTGTTCGGTAGCTCTGTAATGCTTTTCTGCCGCATGGATATGTGGATTGGTTAGGACAGTCGTACGGTTATATTGGCATTGTCAAGGACTCGTACCGGTGGGTTTAACGCAATCAAGATAATGATGGGTTGAGCTTGACTAGGACTCTTTGATAAGTTGGCATTGTCTAGGTCATTTGGGTCCTAGGGGTAAAAACACACATCGGGAATTTCTAAAGAAACTGAAACTTGCCAGGCATGCGCATACCTTCTGGAGTGTGGTGACTTGAGTGGATTCCATCAAGTTATCATGCGATGATAGCTGGATCCCGATTCCCACTGATGAGTTGGTTTACTCCTCGGGTGATCCCGACTAATTCTTCTTTCAGGTTTGGAGGAGAATTTGAGGTTACAGTGGGAGGTTTCCTGATTAGATAAAGTGATAACCATTCTGATCTAGGTTAGAGTGCACGTTGAGTGTTTCTTTTCTCTCTCTCTTTGACAGCGACCATGGCCCGACCCTAGACTATAACTCAGTGACCAAGATTAACTGAACCTTCTTAAAACACTGGCTTTTGGATTGTCTGAGTTGCATACCTCATTGCCATTCCTACTTTTACCCTTTTCTACAGAACACCCCGTATTACTACGAATGTCCGCTTCCATTGGATAAAACCATCGTATGGTTATATACGAACTTGAAGGAACTTGTTCCCGATTCGAGGATGGTTTCTGGTTCTGGAGAAAATGAATAGGACTATTCAGTTGTCTTTTCCTTTCACCTTCTCTCAGGTTGCGAGTGCTTCTTGGATTAGGACAGTACACCTATTATGCTTATTGGATAGTCTTCTTCCAAACCATAGGCGGGTACAGAACGGTGGGGAATGAAGAAAACCAATTAGCCTAACGATGGTGTACAAAAGGTAATAAGTTAAGACAAATAAAGGGATTAGTAAGAGGGAAAAGTAAATTGCGACTGCTATTCATGACCAAACCAAGTATTTCTTCGCCAATCCTACATCACCTTTGTATTTCTCCAGAACACTCCATATCACTACGAAGATCCACAGTTTATTGGATACTCTATTGTATGGTTATATACGAACTCGAAGGGACTTGTTCCAGTTCGGGGATGGGTTCTGGTTCAGGAGAAATAGGAATAAGGTTTATTCAGTTGTCTTTTATCTTAACCTTCTCTCAGGTTACGAGTACTCCTAGGATTAGGAGAGTACACCCATTATGCTTATTGGATAGTCTTCTTCCAAACTATAGGTTGGTGCCGAACGGTAGGGAAGGAAGAAAACCATTTAGCATAAAGGGGTGTACAGAAGGTAATGACTAAAGACATATAAATGGATTTGGAGAGAAATATACGGTTACAGTTGTGAATTTGATAATGGAAGAAGCATTACTAGGAATACCCGGATACCCCCTTCGAAACATTTACATGTTTCAGTTTCATTGTGTATTGTTAAAAGAAAACCGATTTCCCAATTAGCACTTGCTCCAGGGTATGTATTTACCATGTTTGATTCTCACATCTGTATGGTTTTACAGATGATGAGTGGGAGTAAGTTATTGGGAATTGGGTGATCATCCTCATTATATCGGGATTCGTTGAAATTGGTGAAATTTGAGGAAATCGCCTGGGTTGTTTGCCGGACGGCAAATATTTGGCTTCGAATATCCGTTGTTATGCTCCAATTTCAAATTGATATATCTGTACGTTTATTATTATAAAGTGAGATATAACTTTTTGAAATTATGTCCATGACATTTACCTATATCAGTGGATGGTTAGGTAAGGAGCATTAAATATCGCTGTAATTCTTCTTAACCATAGGTACAGTTTTCAACCTACGACATACATGGAATGAGTTATTAGACTCAAGGGACTTATACAGAGTATTGTATGTTGTCCAGTGTCCATGAGGACAGAGGGGTTGGTACTCGTACTATCTTCTGTTTACTTATGACTTCTCTAGTTCTTAAACATGTATTTCGTAGAAATGCAAGGTCTAAGTTTTGAGAAGTTATAGGTATAAGAGTAAAGTAGAGAACCAGGTGTTGCAAGTATCGGGATTCTTCAAAGAGATCGAAGATGTAGATACTTGTGTATGGTATTCACTTGATAGTAATGATTAAGAGAACTTGCTTCTCTTTCAGGTTACTCATATCTGGATGTACTCCTAAGTTGAGCAATGCGGATCGGCCTCTCTCCATTTAGTTGACATGCACTGGAGACAGCTGCATGATTTGAATCTGGTTCCAATTAAATCAGTGCCTCTGTTTCTATATTGGATATAAAATAGTTCATATCTTAACAATGTTAAGGTACGGGGAGTTGTCCGGCTTATACTTAAAACCAGACTCTGGATAACTCAAGGCACGTTTCTGTAATGCTGTTTGTGGGTTGACCCGGGCTATGACGAGGGTTGACTTTCTACCATCTGGAAGATCAATAGTGATATTGTTCTTGACTCGCCACAGTTTTAGTAAAATTGATTTTTTCAGAAAACAGTAGTGGGAGTATGGTAAAACTGGAAGTGATTCCAGAGCCGCAAATGATTTCTGAAAATTTGATAAGAACCTTAAGATTCAATCTGGTTTGACATTCCATTAGCCACTCCGCAGATATGGTGGGTAACCTCAGGCACTCGAGAGGTACTTCGGTATGCTCAAGGACGGTAACAGGGAGGTTCTTGTTTACCCAGACTTGACATTGTTGTTGTTCCAGACCGTAAGACCCGGCAGAAGGATAAGTATAGCGTCGTTCTAAACTAGCTTTAGGAGTGTACGTGTATATGACTCTGCCAGAGGGTTGTCGTAGTCAGTGGGAGCAGCGGAAGCATAGTGGACAAGTAGCTTATGTCTATTTATGGACTAAAGCAGATATAGCGAAGATAGATCATCTGTTTCTGATGTGACAGTCATAGGTTTGACTTCATCAGAATAGGGATGGATCTGTTAAGAAGGTAGTAGGGTGTGATGTCCTGGTATTTGGATGACATACACAGAGTAGGAAGTGAAATTCCTATACTACGATCGGTTATACTTTGGTTGTCACAGAGTGGTTTCTCCACATAGGATATGGATATTATATCAGATATTCTGGTTACTAGTTCTATGGTTTTAGATCTAGATTTATGTAGTTTCCCAATCTGGGTACTGAGACAACATTCTAAAGGATTTTTAGAATGGACGACTCCTGGCACAGTAGTGTACCTGCAGGTGATGGAGTCACCCTCTCTAAAGGTGTCTTACAGACTAAAGGGGAGAGGGATGTGCATGATTGGCAGATCACTTGCTTAGGCAATTGAGTCAATCATGAGATGTCAAGTACCACACTAGATGTTGTTTTTGTACTAGATGCAATAAGTTGATATTAATCCTATCCTAAAGAAACGTTCGGAAGCGGTTTTAGAACATAAGTGGATGTTCTAGGGATATGATTGTTGGAGATAGTGCCCTCAGAGTCAATTATTGGATCACAGGCACGTGATTGCAATGATTGAGGGAGGACCTGTCCCAGTAGGACAGTCTTACTTAGGATGATAGTATGCTATCTGGTTTATCTTTATCATCGTGTACTGCTTTAGGTGACCTTACGAGTCGCTATTGCACGTTGATAGAGCCCATAGGATTCTTTCTTGACTACCAGCAGTATGAAGGCGATCATATACGTGAGAGCTGGAGTCTATAAGCACATCCTTAAAAGGTCCCGAGTCGTGGGAGTTTCGAGACAGGGCATCGATTCTCCAGAGTAAACTAGTGTGTACAGTCGAGACCCCGACGAGGGGCGGTGGCCGGTCTCACAAGCCACTGGTTTCAGTTGGTTCACCTAAGATGTATACAGGTGCTCATTGGGTTATGAGTACACCGGACAGGACTCGCCGGGAACCTGCTAGTTGGTATTATACCTGACGTCAAATAGCAGTTCCCTGGTGACATGTGTACAGGTTAGTTCATCGACCTGATATCGTCTTTTGTCTCGTGTGAGTTCCCACTGTGCTTTGATTACTACCCTACCACGCTTAAAGGAGACATGCAAACATGTTTTAGTTGGGTACAGTCCCGAGCCACATGGAGGCAGTGAGCGGATCAGCAGGGGTTCGTCTCTCCCGGTATTGGGGGTGAGGTCGCGCTTTGTCTAGGAGAGCCAGAACATGAAAAGTCCTTGGCCAAGGCAGGAGATTTGCTGTTAGGTATTCCAGTAGTATCTCAGGGTGTTCTGGGCTACACTCCGACACGACTTGTACCGCTATTGGGGGTCTGACTTTCACCAACCCCCTAGGCCCGCCATGCGATGCTCATAGACGAACGGACCGGACTGTACAGATATTGTCACTGACAGGCTCAGTAGGGTGTCAGGATGAGTTCGCTCATCGACGTCCCTTTTGGTCAGTAGCTGGTGGCCCGTCACGTATGGCTTATACCTCTGACGTGCTAGTAGTTAAATCCACAGCCATAGTATTGACGAGTCTTTAGAGTCCACCACACACAGTTACTCAGGTTTCGGGCGAAACGCTGTAGAGGCCGTATGGAGATATGGCAGGGTTCGATCAGATACGTGCGGTATTGCACGGATCGTGATCGGACGGTTTTTACTAGCCGGCTTTGGCTTAAGCCGGATCCTAGTATTAGATAGTGTAGTTTTGTCTCTTTGCATTTGTGTTCAGTGGGAATACAAATGCGGGCATGTATATGCAGTAGTGGGGTTTTCCTGTAATTTATTACGGGATCAGTTTTCTGAAGTTGCCAGTTAGCATTCCGTTCCGGCCGGTTTTCCTTTGTTCCTTCACGGCCGGACTTTTTGTTGGAGGGTGTTATTTGCAGTTTGCAAATAACATTTTGTGGAGGGGTTTTATTGTGATTATGGCTTCTATCATCATGAGATTCTTTTCTTGTCAATCCTTTGCATTCATTGTGATGGTTTTGTGAAAGGATTGAAATGTGAATTTGGTGTGACCATTTTTCTATTCTATTATTCCTTCTTGCTTTATTGCATTTTTGATCCCACCATTCTCATGATATAGGCCGGCCACTTTTGGTGAGAGAGAAAGAGGGTTTTTCATTTTGATGAGGGAATTTGATCATATCATTTGCTTGCTCCAAAATCTTAAACTCCTCTCCAAAGTTCTTTGATTCCTCCATCATCCAAAGGCAACTAAACCCCAAAAGAGATATAGCTTCTACACTTAGCCTACAGCACTCCTTGGACGCGTCGGCTAGCTAACTTCGCGCCCGAGTTGCCTCGGTCTAGAGGTGGGAGCCCGTAAAAGTATCCGGCTACGTGGTGCCCTTTCCGACGAGGAGGTGACGGACGGAGATTCCGCGGGAGATCGGAGTGGAGACAAAAACCGAAGGAGACGGATTGCTTGGTATAACTCTCTACCCGTATTTTAGTTTGCTAGTAGCTAGGTTAATGGCCCGATCCGGGATAAAAGTGCGCGGTGGTGCCGGTTCAATAGTTTTTGAAGTTTTTCGTTTCCGCGTTTCCGGCGTCGGATCGACGGCCGGGGCGCCGCCGCGGACTTACATTGGTATCAGAGCCACGCCATTAACCTAGTCTAGCTTGCTCTAGTATGTTTAGAACTCGATCGAACAAAAATCCCCAAAAACAGTATTTTCCAATGCTTCATGTTTCTGTCGAAATTTTTTCAGCTCCAAAACTTTTTCAGGTCATTGCAGAAACACAAGCAGAAAATTCTAAGAATTCTGGTAAAATTTGATTCAGCGATCCTTTAGTACGACCGCGGAAACGCGGCCAAACCCCTGGTTTGGCCGCGGTTCCGCGGTGGGAAAGTGTCTTGATTGCACAAAATTTTTCCAGTAGCCTTTTGAATTGGAAATAGGGTTTTGGAATATTCTGTTTGGGCCCAGATTTTCTGTAAGTGCTACAGTACTGCTTGGGGCCCACTTCTCTAAATTTGTTCGATCGGATATTTTAAACATGCTAGTACACAGTATTTACATTATATATGCGACCGTGAATGTCATTTGATCGGTAAATCCAGTCTAACTGCTATAGCCATTTTAGACGGATTTGCGAACGTGACATTCACGTTGATGTTCTGTGTTGTGCTGTGATGTTGGGGATTGGTCGTAGGGATAGCCTGGATGCAATGTTAGTACAGTTTTGTTTTATATGTACATTTGTTATTGCGGGGCGAGCGTCCAACATGTGGACTGTCGTCACTGCCTGTTTGTATTATTCTTTTAGGGCACGACGTGGTCGAGGTCGAAGTACCAGATGTATGTATATTTTACTTTCTGTTCTAGGATTACCCCGCGGAGGGGTGCACGGATAGCCGGGTTCTAGAGGGCAACAAGCCCGCATCTCATGGCATTGAGACGGAGAGGGCTTCACTCTAGAATTGGCGGGCTATTCGCCGCACTCGTAGGGGGTACAGGTTGACCCAGGAGGGGTGCCCAAGTTACCGGATTCCGTGAAGTGCTGGGTGGTCCATTCACGTTGCTGAAGGGGGCTGCCTCGCTTCAGGTTTTGGAGGGTAACTTTCCGCGCCCGTAGGGGTTTAGGATTTTCATTGCACAGGCTATCCACACGACCGGGGGAACGTCGGGTTTCAGCAGCGGCTCTGTGAAACCCGGGGATCCCAGATATCTATATTATTCTGTGATGCTGTACATTTCTATGAAGTTGCATTTTATCATGCCTTGAGCGAAAATTATATATTATATATATACTAGTAGTTGTTGTATATGTTTTGCATCCGCGCTAGTCCAGTCCCCGCTCTTTCGTTAGTTAAGTAACCTAACGGGTGATGACGGGACCCAGTGGCGAATGCGGATGGCATATACGTACATCATTATTTTCGTTCTTTTGTAGTGTGATCAATTGATGGGACTGCGTTGATTCGGATCAATGCAAGATAAACAAACCTATTTGATGTTGTTCGAACATTTTTCAAAAAGATGTTATTGCATGGACGTTCACTTTTGTTTTGCACAGTGGTATTCAGTTGGAATATCCTGCTCCTCAGCCGACGAGGCAAAGGCCGAGATCCCTTCACCGGGAGTGACCTCTTGGACAGAAGTTTGCGTCAGGGCAATAACTTCACTATAGCCGATTACTTTTGCTTTGCATCGTGGTATTCAGTTGGAATATCCTGCACCTCATTCTACGGGGAAAGAGCCGAGATCGCTTCACCGGGAGTGACCTTGTAACACCTTAGAGTGTGTTTTATAGCTAATTATATTTTAGTGTATGGTTTTTAATAAAAAGTTTACCAAATTAAGTTTCAAATATTTTATCCTATTTATTGAGTATTTTATTAGATTTTTCCTAGGCTTGCACACACTTGTGCATTATAACTAGGGTTGTTTTGGGGGTTTAACCATGATTAGCAACATGGTGAACTAACCATTTTCCCAAATCTAGCTTTATAATTATTGTTTAGGTGCTTTGGGTTTAATAATGTGTATAGTTGTTTTTAAAACAAAATGGATTTAAAAAGAATTTGACTTTCTTGTGTTGACCTTGGTGTGAGAGAGAGAGAGAGAGTGCATCATGGGGCATGATGGCCTTGCCATGCCTCATTAAATGAAGAGAGAGAGAGAGAGGGGTTGACACTTGATGCCACAATTTCTTTACCTCTCAATTATTTCTCACTCCTCTCAATTCTCTCATTCTCACACACACACACACACACTCACCTTCAGAAGCAGCAACCTCAGCACCAGCAGCAAGCAGCAGTGGCAGCAGCAACAACAACAACAGCAACACCAGAAGCAGCTTCAGCAGCAGCAACTATAGCAGCAGTAGCCCCGGCCACTACAGCAGCTCTTCTCCACTTCTTCACTTTCTTCTTAGGGTTCCAGAGGGTATAATTTCTGAACACCAATTCCTAGTTTGCTTAATTGTGTGTTAGTGTAGCTTGGTTTGCGATTAATGTGAGTTTAGTGCTGGTTATGGTATTTTATGTGGAAATTTGGTTAGAATGAGTTTGAGTTGGTTAACCTAGCTCATTCTAGTGTTGTTAGGTCACCTCAATTGAGATTCAACCCAGGTTTCACAAAAATACGATAGGTTTTCCTTATTGTGCAAAATTGGCGTTTTAATGCGATATTGTGACATTCTGTGATCTGCTTTTGACCCAGATCCTTCAGGTCAAAATTGAGAAAACTGGAGTATGTACATTAGGTCTAGATTACTTCACCAGAACCCGAGGCCCTAACTCCTATTCGTGGCCGCAAATTTAATCCTTCTGGCCACAAATTGCGGCCAGGTCAGGGGCACGGGGCTTGGTGTCTTGTGTAGGGTTCTCTTCTATGATTTGTAGTGTTTTGGCATGTATAGTTTTGTTATATTTGACCTGTAGGAAAATCTGGGACAATTTATCGTTTTTCATGTCCGTTTGTCTGCGCGATACGCGCGATACGTGAGTGGGTTCTGTGATCCAGTGTATCGCGGCGTGTCGCGATAGTTTTAGACACGTATACACACGATTCAGCGTATCATGCACACGCGCGTTTAGTTCGCGACGCGAGTTTCTCGTTTTCGTTCGATATCGCGTTTTGCGGAATATTAAGCTTAAATATGATTTCCATGTCTTATTTGCAGGTTTGCAGGCAGGAACTACGGACACTACTACAGGGGGGAGCAGATGGTGGGATTCACCTAGCGTGGAGCGTAGGTGAGTAGATTTAACATCTACAGGGGAATCGCCCGCATGGCGTTATGCGTCTGGGCTAGGATTCTAATACCTGTCGCATATTCTACGTCATTGTTAGAATTGCGCCTTTACCTTATTTCCTTAGATATAGTTGTACTGTGACTAGTAGCCGTAGGGCACTGCACATATTATTGACAGTTCATGTTGCACGAGCACGGATTGTATGCTACACACACACCGTCAATAATTGCCATGTCACACACTAACCATTATAGATACTTTTGCTTATCACACATGACATCTAGCTTATCGGTATACCTATAATGTATCATACCTTTAGTGATATGTACATATACACCTTGCGAGACAGCTACAGGTATACCTTGCACATATTTTACTTATACCGGGGGGGATATCCTACATATATTACTTATACCTAGGGGGTATACGACATCAGTTCTTATAGGTAGATACCTATACATTGCTACACCTGTATGTTACACACATATTCAGTTGCAGTCACATATTTACCTTTACTGATGTTACTTAGCTATATCTTATTGATTTCACATACATCTGGTTTCATCTATATGCTCGCATTTAGATATATCGCATATATTTATTCCTGGATTTGCTCCTTGTTATTTGGATTTTACATGATGTTTTCTGGATTTGGGAACCGCGGGAGTTCATGAAATTATGCATACATTGAAAAACCCAGTTTCCTTGATGTGATATTTGCGCAACCACCATGAGATTTATCGGTTCTGATTATATATTCCATACGAGGTGTGGTTGCCGTATGAGGGTACATGGTGGGGCCCGGTATGGTTCCCCTCGGCAAGAAGATCGATGGATGTTGCCGATTGAGCCTGGAGGCGGGCGAATACCTACCGGTGACAGTACTGATGACTCGGCGGGGATCTTGGAGATACCGTTGGGAGTCATGTACGTATGAATACGTCGAAAGGAGAGGGTCAGAGCTAGGCACTCGTGCTTTCGGGATAGCGTATGATACGTGATCAGGATTTCTGTGTCGATGCTTGGTACATGGTTTTCATGATATTTCTTTAACACCTTTGTATATATAACAGGGGATTTAGCCGTTGTTATATATACCCTTACACCAATATTAGTGGAATGGGACGCTAATATATGTGTATTGCCCCCATCATATTTATTTCTGTATATATATACCTTTAGGATGTTAGATTCTTACTTGAGATGTGATTTGGGATATTAGGTGATTCATTGAGATTGGATACAGGTTACCTATGAGATTGTTGATTTGTACATTCGAGATATAGGGGATCTATTCGATATTGTACATTGAGGAGATGTGAGACTTACATGATATGAGAGCCCAACTTAGGGGTTGATTTGAGGAAATGGGATTTGAGTGTCTTGATGGATTGTGATCCTACCACGATGTCAGGTTTCCGTGGAAACGACATATTTCACTCCATACCTCATACCTTTTCACTTATGCACAGTTTCATATTTTGGTAGTACCTGTTAGTGTACCCTTATGACTGCTGCATATCTACTTTCTCATCTCCCTATTGCATAGCTATTGCATACTATTATCATGTCATTATTACTGTAATCGCATATCTTAGATTCATGCTGTACGTACATTCCTGCGATTACCTGCATATGTTATCTACTATTCACGAGTTGGCAACTCACCCCCGTTGTGCCACAGGTGTTTCAGGTTGTTCCCCAGAGTAGTCGAGGCAGGCTATTCAGTATCCATCTATCATCTTTCGCTACAGATACCGCATCGGCTCACAGTACTATTTTGCTTAGGTGGGTTAGATGATTATCTGTATTTCATATTGTACATTCGTTGTATCTTGTACTCTCCATCTACTATTATGTTGTTGACTTAGAGACTTGGTGAGGACGTTATTGTATATTAATTGTGGATTTGTTGTCTTTTATATACATCTTTCTCACTATTGTCTTTATTTCTTCGCTACGGCGTCGTATTGTTGTATTGTATTCATCTTGGCTAGTTTTTACAAAAAAGGGGGTATTGCCAAAATTTTAAAGAAATAAAGTGGGACTTTTAAAGAATTTGGGTTGCGATTTCAAATGTTTCAAAAACTTATATTATCTTTTCCGTATTTTTATGGTTTAGATTTCTGGGTTTTGGTTTTCTTTTACTACGTTACGTCTTAAGGCGTTGCGTAGTACTAGGGCCGTCACGGGCCAATTTCGGGTCGTGACAGACCTCTTTAGCAAAGGTTTTCGTCACTATGATTTTAAAAGCTATCCGGTTCCTTCAACGATATCAAGTTCATTACGTTAAAGGTTTTCGCCAAAAACCATTCGTAGCCCTCCGTCGTTTCATATGGGTAGTCAATAGTATTCAAGCTGTGTTTGTTGGCCATAGTCAAGGCACAGTGTTTGGTAGCTATTGGGTATTCATATGCTGCATAGATAGATGCGTTGGTTTGGGACAGTCGTATAGCCTTGTTGGCCCTAGTCAAGGGCTTGTACGGGTGGGTTCAAATCAACCTGGACAATGACGGGTAGAACTTGATAAATAGGCAGTATTAAACTTTCCGACCGGATAATCAAACACCCAAGATTTCTTAAATAGCTCAACACTTGAGCGGAGTTCAAAAATTCCAGAATACGTCACAGTACCAACGGTCCAGCCGTAGAAGGTCAAGCCAACGCCTCACATGTGGCACGCCGTACTGCCCCAAACCCTAAGGTTTAGAGGCAGTTCAAGACGGTCACATAACCGAGTTAAGGTTTGTGTTCTTCTAGAGGGTCCATCGCATTACTTGCACGTTTTTCCGAAAGATTTAAACCCAAGAAAAATTCAACACTTGAAAGTTTTTCGTGTCGGGAAAAAATGAGTTAATGATATCCGTTCGAACATTTTAACAGTTTCTAAATATCCGGAAAACAAAACGAAATTAAATATTCCGTTCGAATTAACGAATACAAAATGATCCCCAGAATACTCAACACTTGAGTCAGTTTAAAAATACCTAGAAAATAGCACTATCATATAGGAGTATTACTGTGCAAAAACCAAATCAAACACTCACTGTACTGCCGCGGATCCGCGGCACAAGCAGTCTATTACTGCGGTTCCGCGGCGGTCCGTACGGATTACGTCACCATTTTGCACAATAATGCTTAAAATTACCTGCTGAATTATTTAGGTATTTTTAATTCAGAAAAATCACAGTTTTTGAAAAAAGTCCAGAGAAGGGGTCGTTTTGACGTTTCGGGGTTCGTTCGGAGTTTTAACTTCGTATACACGTCGCCTAATGCTCTAGCTAGGCTCTGATACTACTTTTGGGTTACTAGGCACTCTAACAAGGGTTAAGAAAGCATCGACCATGCCCGATTAAAATTTTAGCCGTGCCTAACAACCCTAAACAAGATCTTTGCTAGAAAATTAGGGTTTCACATGCAAGTAAATAGCATCTACAACTAATTGAATACGAAATACAACCTTTGTAGATCGGTACTTCACTTCTTTAGCTCCTTGTTGAAGTCCCTTCGCTGCGATCGTGGTTCTCCCGGACTCTTGCATGGCTTCACGAGGCTAAAGGAGCGTCCTTGCTTGAAGTCTTCAAGGCCGAAGATGATCTACGTCGAGGGGATGCCAACTCAAGCTTCTACTTCACTAACTAGAGAATTAGTGAAGCAAACACCCTAAACTAAAGTGCTAGTCTAGTAGAGGATGGAGAAATAGGAAGTGGGTTCACTTTAGAATTTATTTTCTCACAATGTTTCTCACTTTGGATCAAACCCTAGAGAGCTCTTTTGCTCAAAGAAGAAGATGAAGAAATAAAGAGAGAAAGATAATGATCAAGTGAGTAAGCTAACCATGGTGAGTGAGTATCATATACTAACTCATGTAGAGACATAACCATGGCTAATCCTTATGGTTGGGTTAACAAATATCCATAGTAAAAACAAACTTAGTTGACTTAGTCAATGCATCCACAAGCTTCCACAAGCTTCATGCATTTTTCTAATCCTCCACTAATTTTGTAATTACTTTAAATATTAAAACCCAACATAATAAATAGCATGGTGTAAGTCTCATACACCCATGAATGATGTATCAACAACCATGATACAAAAAGAAAACACATTTTAATATATATCATATATACAT
Source organism: Agapanthus africanus (assembly GCA_030015575.1). Classification (NCBI taxonomy): domain Eukaryota; kingdom Viridiplantae; phylum Streptophyta; class Magnoliopsida; order Asparagales; family Amaryllidaceae; genus Agapanthus; species Agapanthus africanus. The sequence goes on from JASDDO010000014.1 coordinate 446,760,743, forward strand.
TAAAGTTGTGCACATGTGAGAAAAACCCTTAAGTGAACAAATATTAGTTAATGTAAATTAGTATATCCAATATACAATTATACAATAAATTATTAAATCAACACTTGACTTAATAATCCGGTCATAACTCATATAACCGACTAACATCCAATGTATCGACTTATCGAATCAACACTTGATTCGATAACCCGGCTATATCACATATAACCGACCGATGCAAAAGGTCGCGAGAATAGAAAACGGTATCACATACACGCATTATTCTCGGTCCCGCACATATCACATACGTGCTCCTATTTCGTTTTGCTTGAGCCAGTAAAACCTCTATGTAGGACTCTAAAGACTCGTCAATACGCCGGCAGTAGGTGATGATCACATCAAGCACCCACAAGCCGTCAGTGGTAATAGATGGACGTAACGGCTACCCGGGTATTGAGCGATCAGAAGATCAGCAAGCAAGCCCTCTCCAACTCCTGTAAAAGCCAAAAGGTAACACTTCACATACAGTCCGGTCTCCTCATCTCATATGTCGCATATCAAGTCTAGGGGTGGTAAACGTCAGACCCCAATAACCGATAAGTCATGCCGATGTGAGGCTCATAACGGGTCGAGAAACTACTGGTAACACTTACCGGTAAATCTCTAAATCTTCCCTGGCTAGGGACTTCCCTGTTATGGCCAATCGAGCACAGCGCAACATCAACCCCCAATACCGGGAAAGACGAAACCCCTCCTATCGCTCATCGCCTCCATATGACTCGGGACTGTACCCAAAAACCACCGTTTTGCACGCCATCTTGGATGTGGTAAGGTGGAAATCAAAGCACAGTAGGAATCGCACAAGTCTCTATGACGATCTCGGGTCTACAGACTAACCTGCACAAGTGTCACCAGAGAACTGCCATCTGACGTGAGGTATAATACCATTTGGGAGTTCTCGGCGAGTCTGTCCAGTGTACACAGTCTCCACTGAGCACCCATATACCATGTCTGATGTCAAACACCAATGGATATGGGATCATCCATTGCCCATCTCATGGGTCGAGAAGAGTATACGCTAGTCTACTCTGGTATATCGATGCCATGTCTCGATACACCTACGACTAGGAACATTAAAGGATGTACTTATGGACTACTCTGTCCCCACTAGTATGATCTGCATCATAGTCCAGGTAGTCAAGTACACATCCTAAGGGCTTTACCAACATGTAACTATAAGACAGTATCAAGAGACAAGTATACATGTTAAGATAAAGAGCAACTAGATAGCATACTATCATGTCGAGCAAGAAAGTCCTCTCTATATATGTCCAAGCATCCAATATAATATACATCATCTGTACAATACTGGCCTCTAGGGCATACATACAACTAACAGGGCGGAATTCAATAGGAAAAATCGGGCAAAAGAAATGAGCAAATGGAATTTCTAACTTACAATACCATTCCCTTTTCCTAACAACACAACTATTCACAAATTATCAAAACAACTAAAGAAAGTGCAAATGAAATGAAATAAAAGGAATAACACAACATTGCAAGTAAGTAAATTGCAAGAAATTAAATTGCAAGTAAGTAAAACAATAGAAAAGGAATACTAAGAACCCAATTGCAAAATGAAAGCTTTATTAATTCTAAGTGATGATACAAACCATGAGTTCAATAACCAAAACTTAAACTTGCAAGCTCAATGAAGAGATTGCAAGATCAAGAGAAGGCAAAGAACTCAAGGCAAACTACTATGTACAAGAACTAAAACAAAATGGAAAGTGAAAAAGAGTTGAACTAGCTTAAAAGTGTATACATGTGTCACGACCCGAAGGTACGGAATATGACTGGCACTTAAACTACGAAACATCCCAAGGCACAACGTAATCTAAGTAAGCCAAAGCCTAGAAAACTACACCGTTTGGCAATTATAGTGAAGGAAAACTTATTTTAAAGCAAGTGGTTTTAACAAAATATGTGGCATTAAACATTTTAAAGCAACATCAGATTTTCCCGAAAATTTCGGCAGAGTCTCCTTTGTAAATACTGGCCCCCAAATAGGTACAACACATGAAAATACATATAAATGATGAAATAAGGCATCCCCAAGCGGGAGCTAGCTCTTCGCCAATGGCGGAATCATAACCACATGCAATATGTATATCAAAAGTGCACAATAAACATCTAAAAGCAAGAAATAAGATGATACCACGTCGGCTCAAGTGAGAATTGACACCAACATCACAAATACAAGTCTCACGAGTCTCACCGTCTAGTCTAAAATATACAAGGGTAGATGGAATATACTAGATACAAATAATATACATGATTGGATAAATATCCTCGCAACCTACCTACGAGCAATGCCGCAAGTCCAAGCAAAAGGAACAAAAAGAGGAAGTGCGCTCGCCGCAACTGTGCTGACAGGTCGGACCTACAAGATACTGTGGCACAATGGGGGTGAGTTTCCAACTCATGAGAAGTAAGTAACATCTAATAAGGCTATCGTAAGCATCCACGCAAATGCGTCTCAACCTACGTATATCGATATGATACGATGTACTAACATGAATGCAAAATGAATGCATAATCAAAACGAAACCTAAACAAGTCTGGTATGATAAGATCTTTGTTCTTATCTTAGAAAAACCTCTGTGCAATAACTGAAGTATCATCAATGAAATCAACAGAAAATCCATTTCAAGCATCGACACAAAATATATATCCCAATATCTCAATGTCTCAACATCTCAATATCTTAATGTCTCGATATATCAATATCTCAATGTCTCAATATCTCAATGTCTCAATATCTCGGGCTCCGTCAGTCCAGATCGGCTTATATCATCAAATCTCACGAATATTTCGGTAGTGCTCCCCTGACGGGCACAACGCCATCTGTGCGATCTTCTTGCCCCGAGGTACCGCACCGGGTCCATCATGTCCGCGCAGACAGTGCATCCCCCTCCTCGAATAAGGTATACGATACAGCTCAAGAACCGAGAAAACACATGGTGGACGCCTCACACATCATATCATGAGAAAACCGTAACTTACATTTTTAAAATGGTAATACGTTCTTAAAATCCTTGCGGTTTCTCCAAAATCCATAAATCTAATAAATACTGAAATCCTGGAGAAGAATCACAATATGTAAACATGTCAGTGATGATGGATGTCTATGTTACGATAGTATATACCATGCGAAGTACGACCAGAAACTATGCATGAATCATGATGCAATGAGGTATGTATATATGACTAACAATCCTACGTATCCATCCTGATGAAATGACTATACAGGTACAGGTTTACAGATCATATATGATGCAATGCACAGATACCAATTCCAAGCAAGTTCTATAGTGTTTGTGACATAGCAATTACCAAAGGCATGTGTGTTCGCATGAATAGTGCACGTGGCATGAACCAATGGTAATGGTGCAAGTGTCCTATGAGATAATATCATATATATTTATGATGATGCAATATAATGAGATGAATGACTAGGTTACTATGCATATAAATATAAGCACTACTAGAAATCCTGACTATCGGGCGCCTCGCGCCATCCAGACGATTCCCCCGTACATGTGTACATCTACTCACTGGGACGCCTCGGCTAATCTGATCCGATTTCAGCTCTGCCATTTCCGCGCCACATCGGACGCCTCTGCACCCGATCCTAGAAACGTACACAAGTAAATAAGAGAATAAATATATAAATAGTCGCGAACACAAACAATACAAGTCAACCACGCGCACTAACTAAATGCGCACGCACTTGGAGCACAAAACGCGCTCGCGACAACGCTACAAACCATAACTAGGGTCGCTATACGTGGCAACTACCAAACCAAAAACCCAATCGTACCAATCGCACGTTCGCAACACACTAACTATTTAGGGAAAAGGTTATAAATCAATTCAACCTCAAACTTAATCAAAATCGATTTATCCAAAAAACCTAACCATTTTAGTGCAAATCTAGATATTTTAACAATTCTAACGGCCACATAGCTCACTTAATATCTTACTTAGGTCACACCAATATATACTAAAATTTAATCTCACCTCTTTACATAAATCCTAAAAATCTAGTTTGCAAATTATATAATTTGGACAAATTTTAACGTAACAATTTACAACTTAACAACTAGATTAAATTTTGTATGCCTTCAAATGTCAAACTACTAATTGCAACCATGATCAATGATAAAAACCCTAACTTTAATTTAAACCCTTTTCTTTACAAGTTCTAACTAGAAATTAAAACCATATTAATATCTAAATAAGTTTGATTTAAGGTAATTAAACCACAATTTAACTATTGGGTTAAGATTTTATACCTCACAATTTTGTAGATCTAACTTGCAAAAATCTTGGCCTCCAAAATGCTAACTTGCTCCCTGATCCAAGCTAGATTTGAAAAAAGAATTTGCGATGATTTTAGGTAGGATTTTAGGGTTTAATTTGTGGAATTTTTTTTTGAGTTTTGTAGAGTTTTTTGCAATAGGAGAAGAAGAGAAAATGGAGGGGGGATGTTCTTCCTTTGCAGCCGAGAGAGGGAGGGAGTGGTGTGTGAGTATGGGTGAGGGAGTGAGCTCAAGTTTCATGCACCCATACCTTAAGTCAACATACCTCCATACCTCAATTATCTATTCCTTTCCTTTCATTTTATTTCTATTCTCTTTTTAATTTTGATAAGATGAGAAAGTGAGTGGAAGGAAAGGGGCTGTGCTCGGCCAGCAAAGGGGGTTTGGGTGTGTGTGTGTGTCTGTGGAAATTTCTAAGTCAAAAACAACCTCATACCACAAGTATTTAAACACCATACTTCATTGTTTATTATTTTCTTATTTATTTTCATTTTAGATTTAACTAGAACCTTGAAGACAAGTGTAGAAAAGAGAACACATAATAAACTTATTATGATGTTGTCATGGTTTACAATCATGTAATTAACCCATTCTCATTTGTAATTATCGCTAATTAGATGTATAAGTGAAAGCTTGAAATAATAATTAAAATAATCAATTAAGAAAAATATTTAAGTAAACTAGAAATTTACAAGTGACCCATTAAATACCAAATACTAGAAATTACATAGCTAGAATAGGTATATTTAAGTCTATATTGAAAAATAATTATATCCTGGTTTTACGGAAAATACCAGTTACTTTACCGATTATCGGAAATTTCACCTAAACGATTTTCAAAACGTTACAGTCTTCCCCCTTATAGAAATTCGGTCCCCGAATTTAAAATCTAACTACGCGTACCCTCGAAGAGATGGGAATATTTCTTCCGCATCTCGTCCTCGGCTTCCCACGTGACCTTTTCGTTATTCAGGCCACGCTAAAGAACCCCTTACAGACGGTATGACCTCGGACCTCAGTTTCTTCACCTGCCGATCTAGAATGACTATCGGCTGCTTGGTGAAAGAAAGATCGCGCTCCAGCCTAATGCTGTATCACGTGAGAGGGATCATGAAGGTACTTGCGGAGCATTGATACATGAAACACGGGGTGAATATCTGGAAAGCTGGGTGGAAGAGCCAAACGATAATAAACTGTGCCGACTCGCTCAAGAATCTCTAAGAACCCACATATATGGAACTAAGCATTCCTTTTCTTTCCGAATCTCGACACGCCCTTCATCAGAGAAACGCTCCAGAAAAACATGATCTCCAACGGCGGACTCAAATTTGCGACGACGTCCATCAACATAAGATTTCTGCCTGCTCTGGGCCGCTCTCATCCTATCCCAAATCATCTGAATCTTTTCGGTCATCTCCTGCATAATCTGTGGCCCCAAAATACTGCTCTCACTGAGCTCTGTCTAACAAAGTGGTGATCGACATTTCCTCCAATATAATATCTCGAAAGGTACCATCTGAATCGTTCTCCTGGAAGCTGTTATTATAAGAAAACTCTATCAAGGTCATGTGGCGATCCCAACTGCCACCGAAATCTAGAACGCAAGCTCGGAGCATGTCCTCAAGAGTCTGAATGGTCCGCTCTTTTTGACCGTCGGTCTACGGATAGAAAACTGCACTGAAACTCAATCTTTGTCCAAGGTCTGTTAATGTTTCTACAATAGTCGGCTGGTGATTTGGGTGCCTCTGTCGGACACAATACAAGTCGAAACTCCATGTAGTCGCCTAATCTCATCACATATGTCTGAGCATACTGAACGAATCCGAAAGTGGTCTTCACAGGCAGAAAGTGAGCTACTTTCGTCAATCGGTCTACGATCACTCAAATATAGCCATACCCTCGACTGGTCCTAGGTAGACCCATGATACAATCCATAGAAATTTGTTCCCATTTCCACTCCAGAATGGGCAAAGGTTGTAATTCTCCTGCTGGACTCTGATGCTCAGCCTTGACTTGCTGACAAGTCAGCATCCCGAAACAAAATCTGTGACATCTCTCTTCATCCCTTCACACCATTAGACTTCTCTCAAATCATAATACATCTTGGTGGAAACCGGATGAACACTGTATGCTGGCTGATGTGCCTCCACTAAGATCTCATGTCTCAGTCCCTCGGAATCTGGCACACACAGTCGAATCCCAAATCTTAGTACTCCCTAATCATCAATCATGAACTCTGAATCTCTGCCCTGTCGAACCTGCTCCATGATCTTGTTAGTTGTATGTATGCCCTTGAGGCCAGTATTGTACAGATGATGTATATTATATTGGATGCTTGGACATATATAGAGATGACTTTCTTGCTCGATATGATAGTATGCTATCTGGTTGCTCTTTATCTTAACATGTATACTTGTCTCTTTATACTGTCTTATAGTTACATGTTGGTAAATCCCTTAGGATGTGTACTTGACTACCTGGACTATGATGCGGATCATACTAGTGGGGACATGGTAGTCCATAAGTACATCCTTCAAGGTCCCTAGTCGTAGGTGTATCGAGACGGGGCATCGATATACCAGTGTAGACTAGCGTATACGCTTCTCGACCAATGAGATGGGTGATGGATGATCCCATATCCATTAGTGTTTGACATCAGAGAGGGTATACGGTGCTCAGTGGAGACTGGGTACACTGGACGGACTCGCCGAGAACTCCCAGATGGTATTATACCTCACGTCAGATGGCAGTTCTCTGGTGACACTTGTGCAGGTTAGTCTGTAGACCCGAGATCGTCATAGAGTCTTGTGTGATTCCCACTGTGCTTTGATTTCCACCTTACAACGTCCATGAGGGCGTACAAAACGGTGGTTTTTAGGTACAGTCCCGAGTCACATGGAAGCAATGAGCGATAGGAGGGGTTTCGTCTCTCCCGGTATTGGGGGTTGATGTTGTGCTGTGCTCGATTGGCCGTAACGGGGAAGTCCCTAGCCAGGGCTGATTAGAGATTTACTGGTAAGTGTTACCAGTAGTTTCTCGACCCGTTATGAGCCTCACATCGGCACGACTTATCGGTTATTGGGGTCTGACATATACCACCCCTAGACTTGATATGCGACATATCAGACGAGGAGACCCGACTGCACGGGTAGTGTTGCCGGTTGGCTCGACGGGAGTTGTAGCAGGTTCGCTTGTTTTCTTTTGATCGCTTAATACCCGGGTGGCCATTACGTTTAGCTGACCGCTTGCAGCTTGGGGGTGCTTGATATGATCATCACCCACTGCCGGCGTATTGACGAGTCTTAGAGTCCCACAAAGGAGTTACCTAGTCCAGGCGAAACTTTGTGGTGCGCGTATGCGATATGCGCATGGACCCGGTTAAAATCCGCGTATGAGATACCGTACATTAATCGGGCAGCTTGCTTTTGGTTGGGTCGTATGTGATATGGCCGGATTGATAAATCAAGTGTTGATTTATCATTTAACCATTAGATTCTCACTAGAAATCCATTCTTGTATTTTTGGATGTATGCATGAATGTATGCATTCTTTCTTGATTCATGCACATATGGATGTGCATGCACACATACATACATACATCATCCTTCATGGTTGTATATACAAAGAAAATGGTGGTAATATAAGACTCACACCATGGTTTTATATATATGAATTATTATTACATTTGTTTTAAAACAAAAAGAAAAAAGGAAAGGATAATTCATGGTTTCTTTCTACACTCTTCTTTGACCTAACCATGCTCACCCACCATTTAACCATGGATTAACTTTCCTTTTGGGTTTTAACTCAAGTTCAATAATATCCTTATTGTTCAACCATGGTTTGAGATGAGAGGTAAAAAATATATATATATATATATATTTTCTATTTTCTCAAGTGAGTTTATCTTTTCTCTTATTCTAAAAGGCCACCATCTTCTTCCTCCTTCATCTTTTGCTCTCTAGATTTGTCTAGTGAGCAAATTACTCATCAAGTTAGGATTTTGAAGTGAGAAAAGCCACCACAACACCATTCTACACAAGTCTTGCCCACTTGTTTTGAGTGTTATCTTCATTTCATTCTCTTGATAAAGTGAAGTTGCAAGCTTGGACAAAGCGGACTCCGGGTAGATCATCGTGGACCTAGAGGAGTTCAAGCGGACTTTTTCCAAACCCCAAGTAGCCGAGGAGTCTAGCGTAGGGAGCTACAAAGGTTGTACTTTAGAAACCCTAGCTTAATCTACTTGTGATGAAGTGTTGTTTTTGAAACCCTAATTTTTCTAGGAATGATTCTTTGTATGCTTACTTAGCAGCCTAAAATTTTAATCTTTGGTACATGTGATGCTTCCAAACCCTTCATGAGGTGCTAGGTAAACCCAACAATGGTATCAGAGCCGACCTAGAACATTAGGCGACACTTTAACGAAGTTAAAACTCCGATCGAACGAAAATACGGATTTTCGGGACACTCTCTGGACATTTTTCAAAACTGTTATTTTTCAGAATTAAAAATATGTAAAAAATACAGCAGGTAATTATAAGACACTCTGTAAAAAACGAAACCCTAATAAGCAAATCCCACCGCGGAACCGCGGCCCAGGCTTGCTACGGCCGAGGCTCCGCAGCCGTACAGGGCCATTAAGGCTTCGTTTTTGTACAGTGAGCTTATTGTCTGCTTGTAGAGGTTTTTGGGTATTTTTAATCTGTTTTTAGTGACATATGTTCTGGAGATTATTTTGGACTCGGTGATTCGATCGGAATTTTGATTTCGTGTTTCTTTCTGGGTAAATTAGAAAGTATTGAATTGTTCGAACGACTGTCATTTGCTCACTTTTCACGGGGTTTAAATCTTTCGTAAATATGTGCAAGTTTGTTTGTGGTGGACCCTCTAGAAGACAACAAACCTTAACTCGATTATGTGACCGTCTTGAACTTCCTTTTGAACCTTAGGATTTGGGGCAGTACGGCGTGCCACATGTGAGGCGTTGGCTTGACCCTTCTACGGCTGGACCGCTACTACTGTGTTACACTCCGGGTTTTTGAACTCCGCTCAAGTGTTGAGCTTTAGGGAATTTTGGGTATTTGATCATTCGTTCGAAAACTTTAATACTGTCTATTTATCTGGAATGTGATACAATATGTGGAATTCATATAGTTAAGCATGAAATACGAAATATATGATATTTCGCATTTACGATGTCTAAAGAGAATGTGGAATCCAAATATTGTAGTTTTACACTTTCTTTTCTGTGACCGTAAGTGTAGTATGTCGATATCGCCAGTTTCGTTGCTATACATCAACGACAATTGGGGTACGCATACTTACTTACGTTGATGATATATGATATTATGTGTTGCTGAGATATGGTGTGCAGGATTGTCGCGATTGAATAGCCGGGGGGTTTTATGTGAGATGAGAGTTTTATTTTCATTCATGTAAATTCAAATGTAATGTAATATTCTTTTATTTGGGGCACTTCCGGGTTGAGATTGATGCCACCAGTGTTGTATATTATTTACTTTTCCGCATTAGGATGGACCCAAGGAGGGGAGCACAGGTGACCGGGTTCTGGGGTTCAGTGGGAGGCCATCTCGAGGAGTCGAGACCGTGTCTCCTAAACTCCAGGATTGGTAGGGTCGCTTGCCGCTCTCGTAGGGGTCCAGGGTGTGGGCTTGGCTATTCATCGCGACTGTGGAATCTGTATTTTCTATTGTTGGCTAAATACTAAATACGGACGTCCTAGTATATCCCACATTATATCTATGTTTCTGCTGCGATATCTGTGATGTGATCATTTGATATGTTCTGATGGATACAATATATAGTATATATGATATATTATATAGACGTTACTTATGTTTTACACCCGCACTAGCCCTGCCCTGCTCTGTCGTTAGTTACCTAACCTAACGGTGCACGAGGGGACATCGAGGCGAATGCGGATGGCATAAGTGTACGTCGTATTTATCTGTGATGTTTAGGTGACTTAAATGATGGGACTTCATTAATGTGATTAATGAAAGAAAAGAAACCTAAAAGTTGTTGTGGAATCAATTTTTTTCAAAAAGGGTAGCTACAGTCTTGCTTTGCATAGCGGTATATATGATATACCCTGCACCTTATTCGATGGGGAAAGAGCCGAGATCCCTTTATCGGGAGTGACCTCTTTAGCAAAACTGGCAGATGCTACAAAACTCGGTTTGGTTTTTGATTGCTTTTTGAGTTTTGCTTTGCACAGTGGTATATATGATATACCCTGCACCTTATTCGATAGGGAAAGAGCCGAGATCCCTTCACCGGGAGTGACCTCTTTAGAAAAACTAATGAAAGCCTCAAAATCACTCCATTTTCAAAATTCACTCGATTCTACAATGATATCAAGTTCATTACGCAATAGGTTTTCATAAAAACCTGTCGTAGCCCTCCATCATTTCAGATAAGTCCTACTTAGTATTCGCGCTACGTTTGTTGGCCTGCGTCAAGGCGTAGTGTGCGGTAGCTAACTAGTATTTATCTGTTTGCGCATATGATGCAGATTGGATTAGGGTAGTCGTGCGACTTTGTTGGCCTGCTTTAAGGGTCGTACGGGTGGGTTTAATTCAATCAAGAAATAACGGGTTGAACTTGACTAGCGCACTATGGTTTGTTGGCCTGCGTCAAGGTCATGGGATACTAGGGGCAAAACATTATCGGGAATTTCAAGTGTTGAAATTTGCAATGAGATTGCATACCTTCTATGAGATAGTTGGATCCTGATACTCACTGCGAGAAATTGTTACTCCCGGGAGAGTTTTACACATGACAATTAGTTGATCAAATAGGTGTCTAGAAAGGTGTCAATGGGGTTACGCCTCTGGAAAACGAGGTTTACTTTAATTAGGTCCGTGCGAAAGCACGGGGAACCTCCTTCAAAGTACCGACACTGGCCTGGCTGAAAGATCGGCGAAGTTGTAGGGTGTAATTAACCCCGGCTAGTCTTTCCTTTTAGGGTTTGAAAGAAGATTTGATAAAAACAGTGGGAGCCATCCTGATTAGATAAGATAATAACCAATCCGATCTTGCAAGAGCATACGCTAAAGTGTTTTCTTCTCTCTCTCTCCAGGTAGCGACCATGTCATGCCTTAATCAAGATAATAATATGGATGTATTAACTGAACCCGCATGTTATACTGTGCTGGGGAACGTTGGTTCCGTTCTATCTTATAAGAGTTATAGGACTGAACAGGACATAAGGGAATACCAGGATTCCTATGACACCCGAATGAAGAAAGTACATGTTGATGCATTTTCTTCGGGTGTGTTCGTTTTAGAGAACTGTTTCTCCATTTGCCCTACGTCCTGGGTATTAGATACCGGGTCAGGATCCCATATATGTAATCAGTTACATGGGCTTAAGAAAGGTAGAGAACTTGGAGAAGGTGATAAATACATAAGGGTTGGAAATGGTGCAATTGTTGCAGCTAAGACCGTCGGGAAATATCACCTTGTATTACCAACTGGTAATACATTGATTCTGAACGAATGCTATTACATGCCGAACCTGATATGCAACATTATATCAGTTTCTTTATTGAGTAAAGAAGGATATAATTTTGTATTACAGGATAATGTTATGAACATTTTCCTTAACCAAAAGTTGGTTGGATCAGGAACGTTGTGCAATGGCATTTATGTTCTAAATCAATCAACAGTTCTGAGTATAAGAAACACACACAAGAGGAAGAGTTCAGAACTGAACGAATCCTTCTTGTGGCATTGTAGACTGGGTCACATCAATGCGACACGACTAGCTAAGTTGCATAAGGATGGATATTTGAATCCGTTTGAATTTTCATCTTATGACACTTGCCAGTCATGTCTCAAAGGCAAGATGACCAAAACTCCGTTTACGGGACACGGAGAAAGAGTTACGGAACTCTTGGGACTGGTGCATAGTGATGTATGCGGTCCAATGTCTACACATGCCAGGAATGGTTTTGCGTACTTCATTACATTCACTGACGATCTCTCTAGATTCGGATATCTGTTCCTGATGAAACACAAATCAGAAGCTTTTGAGAAATTTAGAGAATATAAACAAGAAGTCGAGAACCAAACCGGAAAAAGTATTAAAATCCTTCGATCTGATCGAGGAGGTGAATACTTGAGCAATGAATTCCTGGACTTCCTAAAAGAGAATGGGATTCTCTCTCATCAGCTGACTCCACCATATACACCATAGCACAACGGTGTATCGGAACGGAGGAACCGCACCCTATTAGATATGGTGCGCTCTATGATGAGCACAGCTGAGTTACCTATTTCCTTCTGGGGATATGCACTGGAAACAGCTGCAGACCTATTGAATATGGTTCCCACCAAATCTGTGCCAACCACTCCATATGAGATATGGAAAGGTAAGAGACCATGTCTTAATTATGTTAAGATATGGGGTTGTCCGGCATATGTAAAAACACAGAATCCGGACAAACTCGCGGGAAGGTCCATTCTGTGTAAGTTTATTGGATATCCCAAACATTCACGTGGGTATATCTTCTACCACACCGAGGAACAAAAGGTGTTTGTTTCTCGACATGCCACCTTTTTAGAAAAGGAATTTCTTGAAAAAGAGATTAGTGGCAAGGAGGTAAAACTGAAAGAGGTTCCAGCAATACAGACTACGACAGAAGATTTGGTTGAACCGGAGGATTCGATAGTTCCTAACGAACCTCAGCCTCTCCGCCGATCTAGTAGGGTTTCTCACCCACCGGAGAGATACTACGGTTTTCTCATGGAAGGTGGGAGCGAGGACTGCATCATGGAGGATGATGACCCAACTAGCTTCGAGCAGGCCATCACGAGTGGGGAATCAGTGAAATGGCTGGATGCTATGCGGTCCGAGATGGAATCCATGTACACCAACAAAGTATGGACTATGGAAGTTGCTCCTTGATCGCACGCTTTTGACGTGTCGGATGTTCAAAGTTCTAAAGTTTACCGCGATCAGGACGGTGTCGCTATGCAGCTAGCCGGTTGAGCACGGGTCGATCCACAGGGAGATGGTTGTATTTCCGTTCTTGTTTTAGACGAGTCAATAAAGAATTTGTATGTGTTTGTTCAAACTAACCTATGTGTTTTATATGCAAGTATGAAGTGGTTAAGAAAAAGATACGAAATTGTAAGCTAAAGAAATCCGTACTCAAAACCTTTGAGCCGATTCTTGACCAATTGAAGCTAGAGCAATCGGCAACAACGTGGATTAGGGGATTTAAGCACGGTATTCGTGGAATCCGGCTTATTTACCCTTGTCCTTCCGTTCTTGTCTCTTGCTTTCGCCTCCGGCCAAACCGAACGCAACCGGTCGCGGTTAGGAATCACCGTTACCTTGTTAGGGTAGGATGCCTAACGGAGCGCTTGCGTATCGTTTGGGAGGAGTTCAATGGAAAATAACGGGAAAAGGAAACGAGCAAAGAAACATTAACTTATAATACCGTATTGATTCTTAACAACGATAATTACAACCATTCACAAAATGAACAAGAAACAGAAAAGGGAAAAGAAAAGATTACAAGTAAGTAAGTGCATGAATTTAAATTGCAAGAAAGTAAAGCAAGGTAATAAAAAGCAAGTAATAAAAAGCAAGAAAGAAAACTAGAAACTAGAACTCAAGACAAGCATGGGATCAATAGCCAACCCTTAAACTTGCAAGCTCAATCAAGAGGTTGCAAGATCAAGAGAAGGGTAAAGAACTCATGTGAAGTGAAGAACTAATTCCATAAGAAAATACGACCCTTGAGATCAATAACAAACCCTTAACCTTTCAAGCTCAATGAAGAGGTTGAAAGATCAAGAGAAAGCAAGAATCTCAAGGTGAAGTTAAACAAAAGAGAATGATACAAAAACCCTCATCTTCATTGATCATCCACTCAATGCTCTCACTACATTTTCATGGAGGAAAGATGAAGAAGAAGAAGAAGAAGAAGAAGAAGAACTAAAACTACACTAAAACCTACAAAAGAGGAACAAAGAATTGACACCTTGGTTTGGCTCAGAACTGGGGTATTTATAGGCGGGGAAATGGAAACCTAGGGCAATAATATGGCATAACAAGAAGTGCCCAAACTGCCCATGAAAAACGACAAGGTAAGGAGACTATACGGCCGTGGAACCGTGGCCTAGACCCCCTATTGGCCGCGGTTCCGCGGCCATTTAGTGGAGTTGGGCCGTCGCCTTTTGGGTTCTTTCCTGGTTTACTTTTTCCTCGTGTTTGAAAACTTCAAACTGCACAAAATCTTCCAGAATATCTTCAGATTTCTTAGTCCAAGATTGCTTTCTTTTCTTTACTTTTGACTTCTATCTCCCTCGAGCTCCGCGCACCCATTGATTCTTGTGCAGCCCGCCTCGTGCTCTGTGCTTGTCCGAGACACGAATGACCACTTTCATATGTCTTGTCTCTGGACTGGTACTCGGCACTGGACGGATATGGATGACCGGAACCCGGCTTTTATCTGCTGTCAACAGATGTTCTGTATTTGGCGTAACTGTGGAGATTTTGTCTTGATTTGCAATATTTGTACTGGAAACCTGTACTCTGTAAATATGTAACAAACACGGATTAAAAGCACCTACCTATAAACACACAAGCATAAGAATGGGCGGTATAAAATGCAGTATTCTGTTATGAACAAATACCCCCAAACTTAACTTTTGCTCGTCCCGAGCAAAACCAATTATTCACAAAAATAAAATCCTAACCGCACTTTCGCAGGGAACGCGATTGCACTGAGCGCGTGCAACAAGCCGTTAAACCTCTAGGTGTCCCTAGTAGGAGGAGTGTTGTCTCCTGAGGGTTTTCAGCGGATACTACCCACAAAATCCCGTCAAGCTAGTTTCATAAGTTAACATCGATTCTACTCCTACAGTTTTAGTATTTACGTTAGAAACTCTATCATCCTAAGTTAGAAATATCCAACCCTTATTTTTCACACCTCCTATCTATATAACCTTGGATCCTATACGTTCCAAAAAAGTTTAGAAAGATGTTGGTTCTCCTGAGTTTTCCTTCTAAAGCGTGTGGTCTCAAATCAGGGATTTTTTTTATCAATTTTACAGAAAACATAAGTCTTATTCTTCATTTCTATCTTTTATTCAAACATCGATTGTATACCCATACGTGTGTGTAAATTTGCACCCCTACACTCGAGAATTCAATTCAAGCTATAATACCCTTGCCCTAATACATAATACTACTTCTTTTCATTAAGGATGGACGGATTTGCTCACACACCTTTCATGCGACTATTAATGCTTCTTGAGGCACTAACGACCGATTACTGAATGTGTGAACTTTAAAGCGTAAATAGCAGTTTCCAGGTCTTGAATTTATTCTATTTTTCTTTTTCTTTTTCTTTTTCTTTTTCAAGACCGGATATATTTTTCAATATGCTCTTTTGGTGTTTAGCTTTAAATACCGTTTTTTCTTTCATACTAGGCTTTCAGGCAAGAGTATTTCTAGGTATGCTCTACTATCCCAAGTTTCAAGGTACGTGTAGGTGCAGTTGTAGGGTATATACTTTCTAAATTTGAACTCAAGAAAAGAAACTATTTTTCAGACTTATCCTCCAATAAAGCTTCAATACTTTCCCTTCATCTTGAATTAACTCAAGAACTGAACTCAAGACTACCTATTTCTCAAAAATACTGTAAGGACGTATAATCACCAAGTTTAAACAGAATGAGGGTTATTTTTAGGGTTTTCAAATCCTAAGCCTAGAATTTAGTTATTTCTATCATATCAACTAAACTTTCGGAATAAAGATCTAAGTTACCCTATTAGCTAACTTGACGACAAAGTTTTTAAATTTTTTTGGAAAATTTTCAATTTTTGTGGGTTTTTAATAAGGTATGCAAATGCAAAATATACAAATGAATGTGAAGGAAGAAAGCTTACCGAGCACACCCCCAAACTTAAACTTGACAGTGCCCTCACTGTCAGGCTATACCAAGAGGGTCAAAATTGTCGGCGCTCTCCCTAAAAACAAATTATATACAAAACAAAAAGGAAAACAAAAAAATATATACAAAAAAAAAGAGTCCCCCCCAAACTTAAGTAAAATAGTGTTTCCAGTGTTAAGCGTTGAAGTGTAGGATTAGGGGGGAAAGAGAACAGTATCAAACTATACAAGGCCTTACACAGGACAAAAGTGAGCACCAACCATTCAAAGATTCTATCTCTATAATGTGCTGGTTGGTGAAAGAATGCGGAGAGGTAAGAAATGGAGAATACGCGAGACCGTATGGAGATAGAAGTGGGATACGGTCTCGGTACATGAGAAGAAGAATGGCGGAAGGGAAAAAGAAGTGGAATACAAACTTGAGGGTGAAAATGGAGTGAATAGATTAGCACAATTTGTGATGACCGATGTGTGAAAAGCGATTGTGCTAATCTATTAACCCGTCGAGAAATGGGGTCAAATCCCTCAAGATTCGTAAGAAACCATGGGTACGCCGAACTTGGTAATCCAGACATATGAAATGAAAGTGAGACGGGTTCTTGCAAGGTCGGAACGATGGAAAGGATGGAGGTAGGTGATTTAGGAAGGTTATCGGTTAAAGGTTCAGGAGGGTGTACACAGTCAATGAAAGGAACAGGATGAATTGGAAAATCCGACTCATCAATTAAAACTGGTTCATCCTCAGTACTATCCTCAATATTCTTTTCAAAATTCAGCTTATCCATGCAATTTTTATCAAAATCCAGACGCATATGGGGTTCGGGAAAAATATTTAATGACTCAGGATGATGATTTGAAGAGAAAAACTCAGCCAAATCTATGGGTTCATCATCCAAAATATTCCCAGCGTCAATATCCCCAATCAAGTGAAAATCAATATTCTCGGACACCTCAACAAAAGCATGGATTTTAATCAATTCAGGCTCTAGAGTGGAGGTGTACAGGTCAAAAGGATTGGGTGTGGTTTCACTTGGCAAGGTCCCTTCACAATCGGGTAAATCAAACACTACAAAGTCGCACAACTCATTCATCATTCTATCTTCAATTGATAAATCATGTGGGACACTCGATAGACTTTCAAAACAGGAGTTGTGGGATTCAATTTGGGACGGATAGGTTTGATTTGGAAGGGGGTACATCTCACTCTCTCCACTCAAATTCTCAACCTGTCCTACCGCCTTTTCATACATTGAAAAATTTAGAGCTAGCTGGAAACTAGCTACCGGGTCAGTAGGTTGTATGAGTGCGGCCATGTACGCATTCAAATCCATCATCTGTTGGCATGACGCTACCCTAAAGTCTTCCAACGACTGTTCCAGACTAGACATGGGGTGTGACGGGGTTTCAGTAAAAGATTCAAAGTTGTTTGGATACTGAAAACTCCCAAATGGCGGTTCGGAAGCAATGTCTAGGGAAGGTGCAAAAGTTGGGTAGGACTGGTAGGAATTGAATGGCTGGACAGGAGCAGGATCAACATTTGGATAAGAAGGTGAATGGAATTGTTGATCCCAAGAATTTGAAGTGGTGAAAGGGGTGAAAGATCGGCTACGAGATTGTTCAATACGTTCAGCAATAGACATGGGTCTTTGAGTTACAACAGGACTTTCAAAAGGGGTACCAACGCAAGAAGGGGTGAATGTTTGAAACGGTTGATACGAAGTGGATTGCGGGGTCCAGTTGTTTGTCCTAGACGCGTCTATCCGACCTTTCAAAGAAATTTTGGGCATGGAGGGGTCGTTCGAAGTTCGACCAAAACAAGAATCGTATGAGGTAATGTCTGGTTGTGGGTACCAAAGTTCGGCAAGAGTTTTGCGAGGTGGGGTACCCATGATATGAAGAGAGAAAGGAAGAGAAAAGGAGGGAAAAAAGAATGTGATTTTTTTTATATTTTTTTTATAGCTATTAACAAAAGAATGAAATATACACACAAAAAGAATTTGGACAAAAACAATCACGACACAAAAATACCACACACCTAATCGTTCTAGGGTTCACCTAAGTCAACTAGACCTGCTCCAGAACTTGATTGTCGAAGTAAAACCGTGTCGAGAAACGGGCTCAAGGTACACTGATCACGAGGCCAGGTAAGTGCAGAGATAAGGGGAGGTTTTCCAACGCTTTCGCGAAGTTCCTTAATTAAATAACTCTTTCTCTTTTGGCGGTTTCGCCGTTAACACTTTCCTAGACACCCCGTAAACAATATACCGTTAAGCGAGGTTCTAAACACAGTTAACTTCTCCTAGTGAGCGCGAAGTCCTTAAGGCTTAAAGTCTAGTTTCTTTTAAAGTTTGTGCGGGTAAACGTTATGCTCAAGTTCGTGATTTGTGGGCCACGGAAAAGGTGATGAAATCCTTTACCGTATGTTGTGGGGTTCGCTTGCCCTTAAGTCTGTATTAATGTATGCAGTGCGCAATTCAATAAAAATTCTATAAAGAATCAAACAATCGTTTTTTAGTTTAAGCACGGCACTGCAACAAATACGGGTTAGTCAATTTTTAGCGTTTGCTAGCGAACTTGCAAAGAATCCTGCAAAGAATAGTATATTGGATGCGTCGGATTTGAGAAGAAGGTGTTAGTAAAGTACGTACCGTTAAGTTTTTGGGTTAGGAAACCCCCGTTGAATCAAATCCGGTAAGCTTGAAAAGTTCGCTTGCGCGGGTCAAACTACCCGGATCTTTGGCACTGTACTTTGCAATCACCTTAGCCTTGAACGTACACTTTGCTCCCCACAATCGCCGTTTGCAAATCCGCAAAAATCTGCAGACTTGCTCACAAAAATTATCAAAAAAAACAAAAAGATTTTTTTTTATAAATATATACAAAAAGAATATTAACCCGAATAACAAGAAAGAAAATACGCTACCGTCTCCCCGGCAACGGCGCCATTTGATCGCACGCTTTTGGCGTGTCGGAAGTTCAAAGTTCTAAAGTTTACCGCGATCAGGACGGTGTCGCTATGCAGCTAGCCGGTTGAGCACGGGTCGATCCACAGGGAAATGGTTGTGTTTCCGTTCTTGTTTTAGACGAGTCAATAAAGAATTTGTATGTGTTTGTTCAAACTAACCTATGTGTTTTATATGCAAGTATGAAGTTGTTAAGAAAAAGATACGAAATTGTAAGCTAAAGAAATCCATACTCAAAACCTTTGAGCCGAGTCTTGACCAATTGAAGCTAGAGCAATCGGCAACAACGTGGATTAGGGGATTTAAGCACGGTATTCGTGGAATCCGGCTTATTTACCCTTGTCCTTCCATTCTTGTCTCTTGCTTTCGCCTCCGGCCAAACCGAACGCAACCGGTCGCGGTTAGGAATCACCGTTACTTTGTTAGGGTAGGGTGCCTAACGGAGCGCTTGCGTATCGTTTGGGCGGAGTTCAATGGAAAATAACGGGAAAAGGAAACGAGCAAAGAAACGTTAACTTATAATACCGTATTGATTCTTAACAACGATAATTACAACCATTCACAAAATGAACAAGAAACATAAAAGGAAAAAGAAAAGATTACAAGTAAGTAAGTGCATGAATTTAAATTGCAAGAAAGTAAAGCAAGGTAATAAAAAGCAAGTAATAAAAAGCAAGAAAGAAAACTAGAAACTAGAACTCAAGACAAGCATGGGATCAATAGCCAACCCTTAAACTTGCAAGCTCAATCAAGAGGTTGCAAGATCAAGAGAAGGGTAAAGAACTCATGTGAAGTGAAGAACTAATTCCATAAGAAAATACGATCCTTGAGATCAATAACAAACCCTTAACCTTTCAAGCTCAATGAAGAGGTTGAAAGATCAAGAGAAAGCAAGAATCTCAAGGGGAAGTTAAACAAAAGAGAATGATACAAAAACCCTCATCTTCATTGATCATCCACTCAATGCTCTCACTACATTTTCATGGAGGAAAGATGAAGAAAAAGAAGAAGAAGAACTAAAACTACACTAAAACCTACAAAAAAGGAACAAAGAATTGACACCTTGGTTTGGCTCAGAACTGGGGTATTTATAGGCGGGGAAATGGAAACCTAGGGCAATAATCTGGCATAACATGAAGTGCCCAAACTGCCCATGAAAAAAGACAAGGTAAGGAGACTATACGGCCGCGTAACCGCGGCCTAGACCCCCTATTGGCCGCGGTTCCATGGCCATTTAGTGGAGTTGGGCCGTCGTCTTTTGGGTGCTTTCCTGGTTTACTTTTTCCTCGTGTTTGAAAACTTCAAACTGCACAAAATCTTCCAGAATATCTTCAGATTTCTTAGTCCAAGATTGCTTTCTTTTCTTTACTTTTGACTTCTATCTCCCTCGAGCTCCGCGCACCCATTGATTCTTGTGCAGCCCCCCTCGTGCTCTGTGCTTGTCCGAGACACGAATGACCACTGTCATATGTCTTGTCTCTGGACTGGTACTCGGCACTGGACGGATATGGATGACCGGAACCCGGCTTTTATCTGCTGTCAACAGATGTTCTGTATTTGGCGTAACTGTGGAGATTTTGTCTTGATTTGCAATATGTGTACTGGAAACCTGTACTCTGTAAATATGTAACAAACACGGATTAAAAGCACCTACCTATAAACACACGAGCATAAGAATGGGCGGTATAAAATGCAGTATTCTGTTATGAACACTCCTGAAGGGGTAAAACCCATTGGGAGCAAGTGGATCTTCAAGAAAAAACTTGGTGTAGATGGGAAAGTGGAGACTTTCAAAGCTAGACTTGTTGCAAAGGGTTTTCGTCAAAGACCAGGTGTGGACTATGACGAGACCTTTTCTCCAGTGGCTATGCTTAAATCCATCCGGATCATGCTTGCCATTGCTGCATATCATGATTACGAAATCTGGCAAATGGATGTTAAGACCGCCTTTCTAAACGGTGATTTAGAAGAGTGCGTGTACATGACTCAGCCAGAGGGCTTCGTAGATAGTGGGAGCAGAGGGAAGGTGTGCAAGCTGCTTAAATCCATTTATGGATTAAAGCAAGCATCACGGAGTTGGAACATCTGCTTTGACGTCGTTATCAAAGAGTTTGATTTCGTCAAAAACGTAGATGAACCTTGTATCTACAAGAAGGTGGCAGAGAGTAAGGTTGTCTTTCTCGTATTGTATGTGGACGACATACTCTTGATAGGAAATGACATTCCTATGCTGCAATCGGTCAAGCTCTTCTTATTACAAAGATTCACAATGAAAGATCTTGGTGATGCCTCCTGCATATTGGGAATCAGGATCTATAGAGATAGATCCAAACGGATATTGGGATTGTCCCAATCCAGGTACATTGACACCATACTAAAGAGGTTTAGTATGGAAGAATCCAAGCGTGGGAACTTACCCACGATCTCTGGAGTCACTCTCTCCAAAGAGATGTCTCCCAAGACTGATTTGGAGAGAGCTCGCATGCAAGGGATGTAGGGTTCCTAGGCACGCTAATGAAGTCTCACAAGGCATCAACCATGCCAATTTCAAAAATTACAAGTGCCGAGAAACCCTAATACGGATCGTTAACTAGATTTTAGGCGAAACAAGCAACTAGTTAACAATTTAACTAGGTGAACGGAAATACAACCTTTGTATATCCGGTCCTCCACCTCCATAGCTCCATGATGAAGTCTCCTTGCTGTCCAAATCGGATCCTGGGCTCTAGCGTCGGCTTCATCGGAGAAATGGGCGGGCTAGGTCATCGACTACGATGCCGAAGATGATCTACGTCGAGGCAACACAAGTTCAAGCTCCCACTTCACCAAGTCATGAAACTTCTGAAGAAAACACCCTATACTACTTGGCAAGAGGTAGAGTATGAAGAAATAGGAGGTGGGTTCACTTTAGAATTGGATTTCTCACTCTTTTCATCAAATCACCATTGATGGAAGCAAGGTTTTCTTCTTGAAGAAGAAGAAGAAGAAGATGATGATAATATGATAAGTATTTAAAATAGAAAAGAAAAATGAATACTTATCATAATATGAACCATGGTTAGGTGTAGAGAATTGACTAAGGTTAGATGAATGGTTAGGGTTAAGCATGAAGACAAAATGGTCACTTTAGTCAAACCTTCATGAAGCTTCAACATGCTTCATCTTTGAAAGCAACCATTTTCTCTTTTTCTTTTGTCAAAATAAATAAATAAATAAATGCATAAATAAATCAAATGAAACCCTAACCATTAACTAACCATGGTTTAATCATACACTTAACCAAGTTAGCATGTATCATCAAACATGATACAATCAAGTGCACAAAAGTATATCACATATACAACTTGTGCAAAGCAAGTGATAAAATCCATTTAAAGTGAACCAATACTAGTTAATGCAAAGTAATATATCAAATATATAATTATACATTAAATCATTAAATCAACACTTGATTTAACGATCCGGTCATATCGCATATAACCGACTAATATCGAATATATCGGCTTATCGAATCAATCCTTGATTCGATAACTAGGTTATATCGCATACAACCATTCGATACATTCATCGCGAGAATAGAATATGGTATCACATACACGCATTATTCTCGGTCCCGCACATATCTCATATGCGCTCCTATTTCGTTTCGCTTGAGCCAGGAAACCTCTATGTAGGACTCTAAAGACTCGTCAGTACGCCGGCAGCAGGTGATGATCATATCAAACACCCACAAGCCGCAAGCGGTCTGCTAAACGTAACGGCCACCCGGGTATTGAGTGATGAGAAGATCGACGAGTACACTCCTGTGAATCCAACCAGTAACACAATGCCCGCTCACACTCCTATGAATCCAACCAGTAACACCTACCGTACAGTCCGGTCTGATCGTCTGATATGTCGCATATCTCGCTTAGGGGTGGTAAACGTCAGACCCCAATAGCTCGATAAATCGTGTTGATATGAGGTCTATAACAGTTCGAGAAACTACTGGTAACACTTACCAGTAAATCTCAGCAACCCTGGCCAGGGATTTCCGGTTATAGCCAATCGAACACAGCGCAACATCAACTCCCTATACCGGGAGAGACGAATCCCCTCCTATCGCTCATTGCCTCCATGTGATTCGGGACTGTACCCAAAAACCACCGTTTTGCACGCCCTCTTGGACGTGGTAAGGTGGAAATCAAAGCACAGTGGGAACCACACAAGACTCTATGACGATCTCGGGTCAACAGACTACTCTGTACCAGTGTCACCAGAGAACTGCCATCTGACGTGAGGTATAATACCATCTGGGAGTTCTCGGCGAGTCCGTCCAGTGTACCCAGTCTTTACTGAGCACCCGTATATCATCTCCGATGTCAAACACCAATGGATATGGGATCATCCATCGCCCATCTGTATGGGTCGAGAAGGTATACGCTAGTCTACTCTGGTATATCGATGCCCCGTCTCGATACACCCACGACTAGGGACCTTGAAGGATGTACTTATAGACTACCATGTCCCCACTAGTATGATCCGCATCATAGTCCAGGTAGTCAAGTACACATCCTAAGGGCTTTACCAACATGTAACAGAGAGACAAACAGTATACACGTTAAGCTAAAGTGTAACCAGATAGCATACTATCATGTCGAGCAAGAAAGTCCTCCCTATATATGTCCCAGCATCCACTACAATATACATCATATGTACAGTAATGGCCTCTAGGGCATACATATAACTAACAATCTCCCACTTGCACTAGGACCATTTGTAGCAGTGGTTGTAATATCTCATACTCAACCATCCCATAAAAGTCTCTCTCTGGGAATAGGCCTTTGTGAGTGGATCCGCCGTGTTGTCCTCTGAGTCTGCTCTCCTAACCTCGATCAGCCTGGAGATCAACCATCTCCATAATCAGGTGATACTGCCCTAGAATATGTCTGGATCACTGATGGGATGGACGTTCCTTGGCATAAGCCACAACTCCATTGTCACATAATGGGAGGAACTAAGTTCATCTCATGAACAAATATACATCCAGACTGCCTCTTTGGTAGCATCTTAAGTAGCGATGTATCCAGCCTTTATCGTCTAGTATGTCACGGTATCTAGCTTGGAACTCTTCCAACATACCGTCCCTCTACTGAGGGTAAAGACAATGCCTGCGACTGACATTCAGTCGTCCTTATCACCCTGGAACACTTCCAGTGATTCTCCCCAGGACCAATTGATACCATCTCACTACAACTAGTGAGTATCCTAACACCTAAATAACATCTATCTCATAGATGAAGACTCAGGATTTAGAAGGTATCACTTTGATCCTAATTGGAGAATCCATGTGATAAGCGGAGATTGACCGAGCGTAGCATAGGAAACTTCTTTCTTATCAAGAGTATGTCATCCACGTACTCTACGAGGATCACCACCATACTCCCTACTACCCTTTTGTATATACAAGGTTCATCTACCATTTTGATGAAGTCAAACTCTTTGACTGCTACATCAAAACAGACGTTCCAACTCCGCGATGCCTGCTTTATCACATAAAACATCTTGCACGCGTTTCCGCTGCTCCCACTGTCTACGAAGCCCTCTGACTGTGTACTTATAGACGTTCTCTTCTAAATCATTATTTAGAAAAGCAGTCATGGTACCCAACCGCCAGATATCGTAGTCATGGTATGTAGCCGTGGCAAGTAGGATCTGGATGGACTTAAGCATAGCTACTTAGAAAAGGTTTCATTATAATCCATACCTGGTCAATGATGCAAACCTTTAACAGGTCTAGCTTTGAAAGTCTTAACTTTTCCATGTACACCAAGTAATCTTCTCAAGATATACTTGCTCCTGATGGGGATTTAACCCTTCAGATATAGCAACTAAAGTCCATACTTTGTTGGTGTATAAGGATTCCATCTCAGATCACTAAGCATCCAGCCATTCTTATAGAGTCCCACTCTTGATGGCCAGCTAGAAACTAGTTGGGTCATCATCTCATGATGCAATTCTCACTCCCACTGTCATCGAGAAACCGAAGCAACTCTCAGGTGGGTGAGGAACCCTACTAGATCAGCGGAGAGGCTGAGGTTCGTTGGAATCTACTGAATCCTTTGGTTCTGTCAAATCATCAGCTACAGTTTGTATAGCTGGAACATTTCCAGTTCTACATAACAGACATTGCCTCGAGTTTGTCCGGATTTTGCTTTTAGACATAGGCTGGACAACCCCAAATCTTAACTAACTTAAAATATGGGCTCTTCCCTTTCCATATCACATATGAAGTGGTAGGCATCTGATTTGATCGGGACCCTATTCAATAGGTATGCATCTTCATAAGTGCATAACACCCAAAAGGAAATAGGTAACTCAGTAGTACTCATCATAGAGCACACCTTATCACATAGGGTGTGATTGCTCCGCCCCGATATACCATCTGGCTATGGTGTATTCGGAGGAGTAATGCTGAGAGAGAATCTCATTCTCCATTAGAATGGTCCAGGAATTCCATGCACAAGTATTCTCCTCCTCGGTCACATCAAAGGACATAATACTTATACCCGTATTTTGGTTCTCTATTTCTAACTTATATTCTGTGAATATCTCAAAAGGTTCGGACTTGTGTTTCAACAGGAACAGAGGTCTGAATCTCGAAAGATCATCAGAGAATGTAATGAAGTATAAAGAACCAGTCTTGGCATGTGTAGACAGGGGACCTAACATACATCAACATGTATCATCCCAAGAGTTCACAAACTCTTTCTCTGTTTCCAATAAACAGAGCTATGGTCATTTTATCTTTGTGACATGACTGGCGAGTTTCATAAGATGTAAATTCAAACTAATTTAAATATGCATCTTTATGTAACTCAAGCTAGTCGGGTCGCATTGATATGACCTAGTCTACAATACCTCAAGAAGGATCCGTTCATTTCTGAACTCTTCCTCTTGTGTGTGTTCTATATACTAAGAACTATAGTTTGATTTAGAACATCAATGCTTTTAGATAACGTGCCTGAACCGATCAACTTTTGATATAGGAAATGTTCAAAACATTATCCAACAATACAAAATTTTATCATTTCTTTACTTATAAAGAGACTGATATGATTTTGTATATCAGGTTCGGTATCTAATAACATTCATTCAGAATCAATGTATTGGTAATACAGGGTGACAGTGACCGACAGACTTGGCTGCAACTCTTGCCCCGTTTTCTGCCTCATGAAACTTATCACCCGTTCTCAGTTCATTACCTATCTGTAGCCCATGTAACATATTACATATGCGGGATCCTGATCCGGTATCATATACCCAGGACGTAAAGGATACAGAGAAACAGTTCTTTGTAATGAACACACCCGAAGATGATGCATCATATGCACTTTCTTCGTTTGGGCGGCACGGGAATTCTGGTAATCCCCAATTTCCTGCTCTGTCTTATAACAATTATAAGTTGGAGCGGGACCAACGTTCCCCAGCTCAGTATAACAAGCGGGTACGGTCAATTTTCCATTTTATTATCTTGATTAAGGCGTGATATGGTCGCTACCTGGAGAGAGAGAGAAGAAAACACTCAGCGTGCGCTCTTGCAAGAATAGATTGGTTATTAATTTTATCTAATCAGGATGGCTCCCACTGTTTTTATCAAATCTTCCTTCAAACCCTAAAAGGAAAGACTAGCCGGGATTAATTACACACTACAAGTTCGCCAATCTTTCAGCCAGGCCAGTGTCGGTACTTTGAGGAAGGCGCCCCGTGCTTTCGCACGGACCTAATTAATGTAAACCTCGTTTTCCCCGAGGCGTAACCTCGTTAACACCTTTCTAGACACCTACTTGATCGGCTAATTGTAATGTGTAAAACTCTCCCAGGAGTAACAATTACTCGCAGCGGGTATCGGGATCCAACTATCTCATAGAAGGTATGCAATCTCATTGCAAATTTCAACACTAGAAATTCCCGATAATTTTCCCCCTAGCGTCCTATGACCTTGACGCAGGCCAACAAACCATAGTCCGCTAGTCAAGTTCAACCCGTCATTTCCTGATTGAATTAAACCCACCCGCACGACCCTTGACGCAGGCCAACAAAGTTGCACGACTACCCTAATCCAATCTGCATCATATGAATAAGCAGATAAATACTAGTTAGCTACCGCACACTACGCCTTGACGCAGGCCAACAAACGTAGCACGAATACTAACTACCACTTATCTGAAATGACGGAGGGCTACGACAGGTTTTTCTGAAAACCTATTGCGTAATGAACTTGATATCGTTGTAGGATCGAATGAATTTTAAAATGGAGTGTTTTTTAGGCTTTTCCAGTTTTGCTAAAGGAGTCACTCCCGGTGAAGGGATCGTCGGTCCTTTCCTTGTCGAATGAGGTGCGGGATATATCATATATATCACTGTGCAAAGCAGAACTCTTAAAAGCAATCAAAAGACAAACCGAGTGTGTAGCATCTACCAGTTATTGCTAAATGAGTCACTCCCGGTGAAGGGATCTCGGTCCTTTCCTTATCGAATAAGGTGCAGGATATATCATATATACCGCTGTGCAAAGCAAGAACTGTAGCTACCTGTTTTATTTTGAAATTCGATTCCACAACATCTTAGGTTTCTTGTCTTTCATTAATCACATTAATGAAGTCCCATCATTTAAAATACCTAAACATCACAGATAAATACGACGTACACTTATGCCATCCGCATTCGCCTCGATGTCCCCTCATGCACCGTTAGGTTAGGTGACTAACGGCAGAGTGGGGCAGGGCTAGCGCGGGTGTAAAACATAAGTAACGACTATATAATATATCATATATACTATATACTGTATCTATCACAGAACATCACATGATCACATCACAGATATCGCAGCAGAAGAAACATATGAAATATTGGATATACTAGGACGTCCGTGTTATCAATACGAGCCAGTATAAAACACAGATTCCACGGTCGCGATGAATAGCCAAAACCCACACCCCTAGACCCCTACGAGAGCGGCAAGCAACCCTACCAATTCTAGAGTTAGGAGACCCGGACTCGACTCCTCGAGTTGGTCTCCCACTGGACTCCAGAACCCGGTTACTTGTGCCCTCCTCCTTAGGTCTATCCTAGTGCGGAAAAGTAAATAATATACATCAACGGTGACAACTTCCGCAACCTGGAAGTGCCCCAATAAAAGAATATTACATATAAGTTTTTACATGAATGAAAATGAAAAACACTCATCTCACATAAAAACCCCCGGCTATTCAAACACGACGATCCAATATAACATATCCAGCAACACATAACAACACATGTCATCAACGTAAGTAAACATGCGTATCCCAATTGTCGTTGACATATAGCAACGAAACCGGCGATATCACATATTACACTTACGGTCACAGAAAAGAAAGTGTAAAACTACAACAGTTGGAATCCGCAAACTCTTTAGACATCGCATGCCTAGCCAAATGAATTCCTTAGACATCGCATGCCTAACAATTATAAACCCCGCATTTTAGTCTCATTATCGAAAACACTTTTCAATATCAAGTCGGGCAATTCAACAAGATTCCCGAAAATCTGATCGAATGCTCGTCGCAAACTTCAATAGGCGGCCGCACCCCCGATACCGTCGACGAAGTGCACTAAGGCGGAACACCGCTACCGCGAGCACCCGAACGGATGCTTTCGGCGACGGGGTTCTCCTACAGTCACTTGGTCGGGGCTATGGGGTGAGGCTGTCTATTAAGTTTACCCGGCGAGTATCCGTGTACGCTACGTGATTGTGACGGACTTTTGATCACATCAAAATTCCATGGCAACCGATCAAATGAGACTAAACCGCTAGATTTATAACATTCATTCAGTTATTTCATAACTATTTGTGAATTCCAATTATTGTATCCCATTCCAGATAAATAGAAAATGTTAAATTTTTCGATCGAACATTCAAACACCCAAGTTTTCCCGTAACAGATTAACACATGAAATAAGTCTAAAAACATTCTGTTCATGCCTCAGTACCAACGGTCCAGCCGTAGAAGGGTCAAGCCAACGCCTCACATGTGGCACGCCGTACTGCCCCAAACCCTAAGGTTCAAAGGGCAGTTCAAGACTGTCACAAAATCGAGTTAAGGTTTGTTGTCTTCTAGAGGGTCCATTGCGTTACTTGCACTACTTAGAACGTTGTTAAACCACGGAAAGATCCAACACTTGGAAATTTCCCGACAGGGGAAAAATTGGGTATTTATATCCGGTCGAACTTTTTAACATATTCAAAAATTATCCGGAAAAGACACATAGACAAGATTAGACAATCCGATCGAATCCACGAGTTCCCTAAACAACACCAGAAAACTCAACAGTTGAGTAAGATTTAAAAATTCCCAGGAAAACCAGCACTGCAAAATAGGAATTACTGTGCAATTTTTAAAACCTGATGTGACTACTTGGCCGCGGAACCGCCGCAGACGCCAGGCATCTGCCGCGGTTCCGCCGCGACTTAGTCGAATTGGCAACTCGAAATTCACAGTAACTCTTAGATATTCCTGCTGATTTTTCTGCATATTTTTAATTCTCAAAAATCCACAAATTCAGAAAATGTCCAGAGAGCATGGAAAAATTGGGGTTTCGGTTCGATCGGACTTCAAACACCGTCTAGACTTCGCCTAAGGCTCTAGCTAGGCTCTGATACCACTGTAAGGTTCCTAGGAACGCTAATGAAGTCTCACAACCCATCAAACATGCCAATTTCAAAAATTACAAGTGCCGAGAAACCCTAATACGGATCGTTAACTAGATTTTAGGCGAAACAAGCAACTAGTTAACAATTTAACTAGGTGAACGGAAATACAACCTTTGTAGATCCGGTCCTCCACCTCCATAGCTCCATGATGAAGTCTCCTTGCTGTCCAAATCGGATTCCGAGCTCTAGCGTCGGCTTCATCGGAGAAATGGGCGGGCTAGGTCATCGACTACGATGCCGAAGATGGTCTACGTCGAGGCAACACAAGATCAAGCTCCCACTTCACCAAGTCATGAAACTTGTGAAGAAAACACCATATACTACTTGGCAAGAGGTAGAGGATGAAGAAATAGGACGTGGGTTCACTTTAGAATTGGATTTCTCACTCTTTTCATCAAATCACCATTGATGGAAGCAAGGTTTTCTTCTTGAAGAAGAAGAAGATGATGATGATGATGATGATATGATATGTATTTAAAATAGAAAAGAAAAATGAATACTTATCATAATATGAACCATGGTTAGGTGTAGAGAATTGACTAAGGTTAGATAAATGCTTAGGGTTAAGCATGAAGACAAAATGGTCACTTTAGTCAAACCTTCATGAAGCTTCAACAAGCTTCATCTTTGAAAGCAACCATTTTCTCTTTTTCTTTTGTGAAAACAAAATAAATAAAT
This sequence comes from Agapanthus africanus, assembly GCA_030015575.1. NCBI lineage: Eukaryota > Viridiplantae > Streptophyta > Magnoliopsida > Asparagales > Amaryllidaceae > Agapanthus > Agapanthus africanus. The sequence continues at coordinate 446,791,416 of JASDDO010000014.1, forward strand.
GCATAAATAAATCAAATGAAACCCTAACCATTAACTAACCATGGTTTAATCGTACACTTAACCAAGTTAGCATGTATCATCAAACATGATACAATCAAGTGCACAAAAGTATATCACATATACAACTTGTGCAAAGCAAGTGAGAAAATCCATTTAAAGTGAACTAATACTAGTTAATGCAAAGTAATATATCAAATATATAATTATACATTAAATCATTAAATCAACACTTGATTTAACGATCCGGTCGTATCGCATATAACCGACTAATATCCAATGTATCGGCTTATCGAATCAATCCTTGATTCGATAACTAGGTTATATCGCATACAACCATTCGATACATTCATCGCGAGAATAGAATACGGTATCACATACACGCATTATTCTCGGTCCCGCACATATCTCATATGCGCTCCTATTTCGTTTCGCTTGAGCCAGGAAACCTCTGTGTAGGACTCTAAAGACTCGTCAATACGCCGGCAGCAGGTGATGATCATATCAAACACCCACAAGCCGCAAGCAGTCTGCTAAACGTAACGGCCACCCGGGTATTGAGCGATGAGAATATCGACGAGCAAGCCTGCTCACACTCCTGTGAATCCAACCAGTAACACTTACCGTACAGTCCGGTCTGATCGTCTGATATGTCGCATATCTCGCCTAGGGGTGGTAAACGTCAGACCCCAATAGCTCGATAAGTCGTGTTGATATGAGGTCTATAACAGTTCGAGAAACTACTGGTAACACTTACCAGTAAATCTCAGCAACCCTGGCCAGGGATTTCCGGTTATAGCCAATCGAACACAGCGCAACATCAACTCCCTATATCGGGAGAGACGAATCCCCTCCTATCGCTCATTGCCTCCATGTGATTCGGGATTGTACCCAAAAACCACCGTTTTGCACGCCCTCTTGGACATGGTAAGGTGGAAATCAAAGCACAGTGGGAACCACACAAGACTCTATGACGATCTCGGGTCAACAGACTACTCTGTACCAGTGTCACCAGAGAACTGCCATCTGACGTGAGGTATAATACCATCTTGGAGTTCTCGGCGAGTCCGTCCAGTGTACCCAGTCTTTACTGAGCACCCGTATATCATCTCCGATGTCAAACTCCAATGGATATGGGATCATCCATCGCCCATCTGTATGGGTCGAGAAGGTGTACGCTAGTCTACTCTGGTATATCGATGCCCCGTCTCGATACACCCACGACTAGGGACCTTGAAGGATGTACTTATAGACTACCATATCCCCACTAGTATGATCCGCATCATAGTCCAGGTAGTCAAGTACACATCCTAAGGGCTTTACCAACATGTAACAGAGAGACAAACAGTATACACGTTAAGGGAAAGTGTAACCAGATAGCATACTATCATGTCGAGCAAGAAAGTCCTCCCTATATATGTCCCAGCATCCACTACAATATACATCATATGTACAGTAATGGCCTCTAGGGCATACATATAACTAACAAGGGATACCCTATGCTTCGGCTGTAGGCTCTATCATGTACGCGATACTATGTACCAGACCCAATGTAGCATACTCACTAAGTGTAGTGAGCAGGTATCAAGCTGATCCTGGAGAGAGTCACTGGACAGCTGTGAAGAGCATTTTCAAGTACTTACGAAGGACTAAAGAGATGCTCTTGGTGTATGGTAACGGAGAACTCTAATTGGAGTCCTTTACCGATTCGAGCTTCCAGAGTGATAAGGACGACTCTAAGTCGCAGTCGGGATTTGTCTTTACCATTTACGGAGGGGCGGTTAGCTGGAAGAGTTCCAAGCAGGAAACCGTGGCAGACTCGACGATGGAGGCTGAATACATCGCTGCCAACGATGCTGCCAAAGAGGCTGTCTGGATCAAGAAGTTCATTACTGAACTTGGAGTGGTTCCATCCATTGAGAATCCAATACCTTTGTATTGCGATAACAATGGAGCGGTGCTTTGGACAAGGAACCCAGGTCCCATCAGCGATCCAGGCATATTCTGAGGCGGTATCACCTGATCCGGGAGATAGTTGATCGCCGGGAGATCAAGGTCGGTAGGGTTGACACGAAGAATAACACAGCGGATCCACTCACGAAGGCCATTCCCCAGATACAGTTTGAGAGACTCTTCGGGATGCTCGGTATGCGATACTACAGCAGCTGGCCCTAGTGCAAGTGGAAGGTTGTCAGTTGTATGTATGCCCTAGAGGCCAGTATTGTACAGATGATGTATATTATATTGGATGCTTGGACATATATAGAGATGACTTTCTTGCTCGATATGATAGTGTGCTATCTGGTTGCTCTTTATCTTAACATGTATACTTGTCTCTTTATACTGTCTTATAGTTACATGTTGGTAAAGCCCTTAGGATGTGTACTTGACTACCTGGACTATGATGCGGATCATACTAGCGGGGACATGGTAGTCCATAAGTACATCCTTTAAGGTCCCTAGTCGTAGGTGTATCGAGATGGGGCATCGATATACCAGTGTAGACTAGTGTATACGCTTCTCGAACCATGAGATGGGCGATGGATGATCCCATATCCATTGGTGTTAGACATCAGAGAGGGTATACGGGTGCTCAGTGGAGACTGGGTACACTGGACGGACTCGCCGAGAACTCCCAGATGGTATTATACCTCACGTCAGATGGCAGTTCTCTGGTGACACTTATGCAGGTTAGTCTGTAGACTCGAGATCGTCATAGAGTCTTGTGTGATTCCCACTGTGCTTTGATTTCCACCTTACCACGTCCATGAGGGCGTGCAAAATGGTGGTTTTTGGTTACAGTCCCGAGTCACATGGAGGCAATGAGCGATAGGAGGGGTTTCGTCTCTCCCGGTATTGGGGGTTGATGTTGCGCTGTGCTCGATTGGCCGTAACAGGGAAGTCCCTGGCCAGGGTTGATTAGAGATTTACTGGTAAGTGTTACCAGTAGTTTCTCGACCCGTTATGAGCCTCACATCGGCACGACTTATCGGTTATTGGGGTCTGACGTATACCACCCCTAGACTTGATATGCGACATATCAGACGAGGAGACCGGACTGCAAGGGTAGTGTTGCCGGTTGGCTCGACGGGAGTAGTAGCAGGTTCGCTTGTTTTCTTCTGATCGCTCAATAACCGGGTGGCCGTTACGTTTAGCTGACCGCTTGCGGCTTGGGGGTTCTTGATATGATCATCATCCACTGCCGGCGTATTGACGAGTCTTAGAGTCCCACAAAGGAGTTACATAGTCCAGGCGAAACGTTGTGGTGCGCGTATGCGATATGCGCATGGACCCGGTTAAAATGCGCGTATGAGATACCGTATATTAATCGGGCGGCTTGCTTTTGGTTGGGTCGTATGTGATATGGCCGGATTGATAAATCAAGTGTTGATTTATCATTTAACCATTAGATTCTCACTAGAAATCCTTTCTTGTATTTTTGGATGTATGCATGCATGTATGCATTCTTTCTTGATTCATGCACATATGTATGTGCATGCACACATACATACATAAATCATCCTTCATGGTTGTATATACAAAGAAAATGGTGGTAATATAAGACTCACACCATGATTTTATATAGATGAATTATTATTGCATTTGTTTTAAAACAAAAAGAAAAAAGGAAAGGATAATTCATGGTTTCTTTCTACACTCTTCTTTGACCTAACCATGCTCACCCACCATTTAACCATGGATTAACTTTCCTTTTGGGTTTTAACTCAAGTTCAATAATATCCTTATTGTTCAACCATGGTTTGAGATGAGAGGTAAAAAATATATATAGATATATTTTCTATTTTCTCAAGTGAGTTTATCTTTTCTCTTAGTCTAAAAGGCCACCATCTTCTTCCTCCTTCATCTTTTGCTCTCTAGATTTATCTAGTGAGCAAATTTCTCATCAAGTTAGGATTTTGAAGTGAGAAAAGCCACCACAACACCATTCTACACAAGTCTTGCCCACTTGTTTAGAGTGTTAGCTTCATTTCATTCTCTTGATAAAGTGAAGTTGCAAGCTTGGACAAAGCGACTCCGGGTGGATCATCGTGGACCTAGAGGAGTTCAAGCGGACTTTTTCCAAACCCCAAGTAGCCGAGGAGTCTAGCGTAGGGAGCTACAAAGGTTGTACTTTCGAAACCCTAGCTTAATCTACTTGTGATGAAGTGTTGTTTTTGAAACCCTAATTTTTCCAGGAATGATTCTTTGTATGCTTACTTAGCACCCTAAAATTTTAATCTTTGGTACATGTGATGCTTCCAAACCCTTCATGAGGTGCTAGGTAAACCCAACAGATCTCTGACAAACGAACATCATTGGACTGTGCCTCATGGATATAATCATATAACTGTGGATGTGCACGGACACAGACAAGTTGTCGCCCGGTCGACATAAACTCGGACTGTACTCGGATGTCACAAAGATTCTGCTAATCTGCCGTCGACTGTCTCTGAACTGTGCTCAACAAGAAAAGCTACCTCCGGGCCTCCGACTCAAAGTATCTGCCACAACATTCGCCTTGCCCGGATGATAAAGAATCATCGCAGTCATAGTCTTTCACTAGCTCCATCCATCTGTGCTGTCTCAAATTAAGATCTCACTGCTAAAAAAAATGTGCTTTAAACTCTTATGGTCCGTGAATATCTGGCACGACTCGCCATATAAGTAGTGTCTCCAAATCTTAAGTGTAAAAACCACCGCAGCCATTTCTAAGTCCTGCGTGGAAAAATTCTGCTCGTGCTCCTTCAACTGCCGAGAAGCATAGCAATAACCAACAAAACCGCCTGATCCTAAAGGCAAAGATAATACTGGCGCCGTAATGAAACGAGTCTTCAACTACTGAAAGCTCTGCTCACATACCTCAGTCCAACGGAAAGAAACTCCCTTCCGGGTCAACCCGGTCAACATTGCAGCTATCTGTGAAAAATCCTGTACGAAATGTCAATAGCATCCGTCCAAACCCAAAATGCTGCGAACCTCAGTCACTGATACAAGTCTGGGCCAGTGCTGAACGGCCTCGATCTTTTTCGGTTCCATATTTATCATCTCTCGTAGCTACGTAACCTAAGAAGTCAACATCATCCAACCAGAAAACACACTTGGATAATTTAGCGAATAGCTGGTGCTCCCTCAAAGTCTGCAACGAAATCCTCAATTACTGCCTAGGCCCCACTCGGCGCCAAAAGTGTATTAAAATGTCATCAACGAACACGATAATAACTTATCAAGAAACGGCCTGAATATGCGGTTCATCAAGTCCATAAACGCTGCTAGGGAATTGGTGAGCTTGAATGACATCACCAAACCTCATAACGCCCGTAACGTGTGAAAAGCAGTCTTCGAAATATCATCCTCTCCAACCCGCAACTAATGGTAACCTGATCACAAGTCAATCTTTCAGAAATTTCCCGCACCCTGGAGCTAATCGAACAAATCATTAGTACGAGGTATGGGATATGTGTTCCGCACAGTAACCCGATTCAACTGAAAAAAATCGATGCACAAACACAACTGCCGTCTTTCTTCTTGACGAACAGAACAGGAGCTCCCTAAGGTGACGCACTCGGACGAACAAGCCCCTTTATCCAACAAATCATGCAACTGATCGTTCGATTCTTCAAGCTCCATCGGGCCCATCCGATATGGCGGTATAGAAAAAGGCTCCGTGCCGGAAATCAAGTCAAAGCAGAACTCAATATCGCGCTTTGGCGACAAACCAAGCAACTCGTCAGGAAAACATCTGGAAACTCTCTCACAATCGGGACCTGGTCCAACAGGACCTCTACGTCTCTAACATCACAAACATACGCCAAGAATTCCTGACATACTTTTCTCAAAAGGTGACTAGCGCGAAGAGAAGAATTCAAATCGGGAAAGGGTGGCACTAAGGTCTCCCTGAATAACAAGAACCGGCTCACCCAAAAAAATAAATCTGACTGCCTCCTCATGGCAGTCCACGGGCGCATAACACATGGCTAACCGATCCATGCCCAGAGAAACTTCGAAGTCAAAACACATCGAGCTACTAAAGACTAGCCTATGGAAGAAATCACAACAAGCGGCTGATTTAGCAAGGACTACTATCGGCTAGACTTCGATACAAATTTGTGGATACCATTTCAAACAACACCAGAAAGAAATACACATCGGAAGAAAACACCGAAAGAATACTTGTTACAACTGCGCCTATCTAATCGCCTATGAGTTGGCATACTGGTACGAATCCGCTTCGATCCAAAAACGACCGAAATCTCAGAAATGCGCTCCTCTAGCAATAATGTTGCATCCATCGCGGCTGCAGAAGTGTCAAAATGCTAGGTGCCAATGGCTAGAAATAACTGCATATCCCATCTCCACGCAAACCTCTTTATCCGTTTCTCGTCTGTGTCCACCAGGTAAGGAGCATATCGGACCACTAAGTAAATTGAAAGTAGTACTCTGACACTGTCATCCCTGGAGTCTTGCACAAAGACTCAAAACTACAAGCTCGGACATCTCGAACGCTGTCTGGAAGGAAACAAGCAAGAAGTACAACTATGAACTTATCCCAAGTCATAGGAAGTAGATTTGCAGCTCGGCCTCTCTCAATTGACTCGCACCACGTCTGAGAAAGACCTCTCTAGACGAATACTCGCAAGCTCAATCCATATCTCGTCAGAACATCTCTGTGAACGACAATTCCTAGCCATCCTGTCAAGGATTGTCTACGGATCCTCCGCTACATCTGTGCCTGTAAAAACAAGAGGTTTCAGCCTCAAAAACTCCTGTAACGATACGGAAATAATATTGGTAACCACAGATACAGCTGCCTGAGCAGCAGGTACAATCACAGACTCTGCAGTAGGAAGGACATCATCGGCTCTCGGAGCTCGGCTAGCCTCAACTAACAATCTAACCATTTGTCACAAATCCTGAATACTCGACTCCGGCCTAGCTATCCGTCCTGGAAAAGGTGGATCACTCTGTCCCTGAGGGGTAGGTGTACCGCCCCGATCGGTCCTCGTCTCAAACGAGTCTACTAAAATCTCATCTCTGGCGGTAGCCCTCTGGCCCTCGTAGTCTCCGGCGGCATAGTGGCTGGAAAAAGAAACAGGATTGATAGGAACATTGGGATGAAATCAAAGGATTTCCGGAATCGAGGAAGGAAATACAAGCAAATATATATCTTAAGGTCACTTGGGCGGAGTACCGTATCGTAAGTATGCCGCGGAACATACACACACTACGTCACTCTGCTTAAGTCACCTACTCCATCTACCAAAGGTCATCCTACAATCAGAAAGGTAAAACCTATCGCTCTGATACAAACTTTGTCACGACCCGAAGGTACAGAACATGACTGGCACTTCAACTACGAAACGTCTCAAGGCGCAACGTAATCTAAGTAAGCCAAAGCCCAGAAAACTAAACCGTTTGACAATTATAGTGAAGGAAAACTTGTTTTAAAGAAAGTGGTTTTAACAAAATAAGTGGCATTAAACATTTAAAAGCAACAACAGATTTTCCCGAAAATTTCGGCAGAGTCTCCTTTGTAAATACTAGCCCCCAAATGGGTACAACACATGAAAATACATATAAATGATGAGATAAGCCATCCCCAGGCGGGAGCTATCTCTTCGCCAATGGCGGAATCATAACCACATGCAATATGTATATCAAAAGTGCACAATAAGCATCTGAAAGCAAGAAATAAGAAGATACCACGTCGGCTCAGTAAGTCTACGGCAGCGCCCCGACCGTCTGTCCGAGGCCAAAATGCGGAAACGAAAACTTTTTCTTAACTTGAAACCGGCGCTATCGTATACTTTAAATCCGGATCGAACCATTAACATGCAACTAGATAACAAGAGAAGGGTTGGAAAAGCTATACCGATCGATCCGTGTCCTTCGGTCTTGGCCACCATCACAAGCTCCTCGCGGCATCTCCGGTCTCGATCTCTTCGTCGGAAAGGGCACCACATCTTCGAGTCTTTTTACGGGCTCCCACCTCTGAACCGAGGCAACTCGGACACGAAGTTTGCCAGCCTACGTGTCCAAGATTGTTGTAGACTATACATAGATCACTTTGTCTCAAGGGTTTATTGAAGTTGCCTTTTGGGTGGAGATGAAATGAGCAATGGAAAAATGGAGCTTGGGAGTTTTCTTTGCAATGAAATGAATCAAAAATTCCTCACACCAAAAAGAATGGGGCTCCCACTTCCTGTGGCCGGCCATGCATAATTGAGGAGGAAAAGGGTTGAGCAAAAAGCAAAAGAAAATGGATGATAACAAGGAAAAAAAGTCACACCAAAGTCTTTCTCAAATCCCATCACATTAATGCAAGCAATGAGCACAAATAATGCAACAAAAGAAAGCAGGCTCTCTAGAAGCATTCCAGGAACTGCTGGAGCCACGGCCACCACAAAAAAAAAACTGCCTTCACAAAGTGCACATTTGCAAATAAGCCCTTCCAAGGAAAATTCAGCCAAAGAACAATATAAAAGGAATTTGGCCAAAAAGAGAAAGCAAGATGGCAACTTCAAAAAGCGATCCGGTAACAAATTACAGGATAACCCCGCGACAGTATATACATACCCGTATTTGTATTCCGACCGAATACAAATGCAATGAGACAAAATCTACACTGTATAATACTAGGATCCGGCTTAAACCAAAGCCCGCTAGTATTATCCGTCCGATCATGATCCGTGCACTACTGCACGTATATGATCGAACCCTGCCATAATACCATACGGCCTCTACAACGTTTCGCCCAAAACTTGAAAACTGTCTGTGGGGGACTCTGAAGACTCGTCAATACATTGGCTATGGATTTAACCACTAGCATGTCAGAGGTACTAGCCGTACGTAACGGGCTACCAGGTATTGACCAAAAGGGAGGTCGATGAGCGAACTCAACCTGACACCCTACTGAGCCTGTCAGTGAAAATATCCGTACAGTCCGGTCCGTTCCTCTATGAGCATCGCATGGCGGGCCTAGGGGGTTGGTAAAAGTCAGACCCCCAAAAGCGGAACAAGTCGTGTCGGAGTGTAGCCCAGAACACCCTGAGATACTACTGGAATACCTACCAGTAAATCTCCTGCCTTGGCCAAGGACTTCGTGTAATGGCTCTCATAGACACAGCGCGATTTCACCCCCAATACCGGGAGAGACGAAAACCCCTGCCGATCCGCTCACTGCCTCCATATGGCTCGGGACTATACCCAACTAAAACCTGTTTGCACGACTCCTTTGAGCCGTGGTAGGGTAGTAATCAAAGCACAGTGGGAACTGTAAGTCGATGTGCAACACCCCACGACTTGCGGGGAGGCGGAAATTTAAAAAACGATCTTGTTCTTTGCTTAAACATCGACTAACCGCATGAATCGAAGCTAAACGATAACTAACATGAAACATAGAAGTTCTATACTACTATGCTTAGGGATTATACCTAACGAAACGTGTCCTTCTTCTTTGCGAACTCCTCCTCCTCCTCGGCCTTCTCGAAGTAGTAGATGATCCACCCGAGAGCTTTACTCCAAGCTTAGCCTCTAAACTTGAGGCAACTAACCTTCTTTAAGTGCTAATCAAAGAAGCTAGGTGATATAGAGTAAGGGTTATGGTTTAATTAGTCTTGCTTATCCTTGTACTCAACACATGAGAGGGGAGGATTAGGGTTTGAAGAGGGAGATCTTGAGGAGAGAGAAGATGAGAATAATAATGAAGTGAGAATAATGAGTTATGATAATATATATCAAGCATTTCTTTTTATCAAGAAAAGAATATAAATGAATTTAGCAACCATGCTTGATAATATCTAGTGATGATTCACTCCATGAGTCATTAAGCATTTATCATGCATTAATGACATGGATGAATCATCCATATGACTCACTAATCACATTCATTGTATATGCCACCTAAACCTCCTTAGTCACCACCTTCTAGAAGCTTCTCGCGCAATTACGAGAACGCCCCTCCTTTCCGCAAAAATACGGAAAAACTTTAGACTGTATAAATCCAATAACCGGATACCAGTAACTGGCTTAAACCAAAGCCGACTGGTAAAAACTGTCCGAAAGTCGTACGTGCGTAAACACACGTATGCGTCCGAACCCTTGTCGTAAAACCATACGACCTCTATATCGTTTCGCCTGGAGTAGGGAAACTCTCTGTGTGGGACTCTAGAGACTCGACTACTACGCTGGCAGTGGGTTTAACCACAGACCGCAAGCGGCACTAGCTGTACGTAACGGTCCCCAGGTAGATGTCGATAAGAAGGCCGATGAGAAAACCCATCCGAACTCCTACTGAGTCTGATGTGACAATCTCCATACAGTCCGGTCCGTTCGTCCAAGACTATCGCATATCGGGCCTAGGGGGCGGCAAGCGTCAGTCCCCTAATAGCGGTATAAGTCGTGTCGGAGGGAAGCCCATTACACCCTGAGAAACTACTGGAACCTAACAGCAAATCTCGCTTGCCCTGGCCAGGGACTTTGCGTAATGGCTCTCTGACACAGCGCGATATCAACCCTCAATACCGGGAGAGACGAATCCTGTCTAACCGCCACTACCTCCAAGTGCTCGGGACTGCACCCAACTGCTACCTGTTTGCACGACTCCTTTGAGCCGTGGTAGGGTAGCAATCTAAGAACAGTGGGACACACTCGAGGCGAAGTAGCAGTGTCAAGTCTGCGGACTATGCTGTACTCATGTCACCTGGGAACTGTTCACTGACGACTGGTATAAAACCAACCAACAGTTCCCTGTGAGTCCTGTCCGGTGTACCCGTAACCTAACGAGCACCTGCATACTATCTCCAGTACGACGTACTGACGGCTGTGGGACAGACCATTTCCCTAACTGGGATGAGAAGCGTACACACTAGTCTACTCCGGAGTATCGATGCTCTGTCTCGATAATCCAACGATTAGGGACCTGAATAAGGATGTGCTTGTAGACTACCCAGCCCCCACTAGTGTGACTGCCATCACAACGCTGGTAGACAAGCAAGATCCTAAGAGCTCTATCAATACGTATACTCACATATTAAGATAGAAAAACCAAGTAGCATACTACCATGTTTAGCAAGACTGTTATATACATGTGAATATCCCAAGTTTCCATTAAGTAATATACAAACTAGTATGATACAGTAATGGCCTTCTAGGGCATAAACACTAACAATCTCCTACTTGCACTAGGGCCATGTACTGGCATATCGAAGACCGATGATCTCGAGTAGCCTCTCGAACTGAATCTGAGGCAGGGCCTTCGTGAATGGATCAGCAATGTTCTCTTCAGAAGCAACTCTCCGAACCTCGATCTCCTGACGATCAATGATCTCCCTGATCAGGTGATACCGCCTCAAGATGTGTCTGGACTTCTGATGGGACCTTGGTTCCTTCGCTAAAGCTATAGCTCCGTTGTTGTCGCAATACAGAGGTATTGGATCAACTATGGTAGGAACCACCTGAAGTTCTGTTAGGAACTTCTTCATCCAGACTGCTTCTTTTGCGGCATCGCAAGCAGCTATATACTCCGCTTCCATCGTCGAGTCAGCAACGGTGTCCTGCTTGGAGCTCTTCCAGCACACCGCCCCTCCATTGAGGGTAAAGACATAACCCGACATGGACTTGGAATCGTCCTTATCACTCTGGAAGCCGGAATCAGCAAAGGCCTCCAACCTGAGGTCTTTTCCGCCATAAACCAAGAACATCTCCTTAGTCCTTCTCAGGTACTTGAGAATGTTCTTTACTGCTATCCAGTGTTTCTCCCCTGGGTCTGACTGATACCAGCTTACCACGCTCAGTGCGTAAGCTACATCTGGTCTGGTGCACAACATCGCATACATTATAGAGCCTACCGCAGAAGCGTAGGATATAATAGACATGCGTTCCCTTTCCAAATCAGTCTTGGGAGACATCTCTTTGGAGAGGGTGATTCCGTGACAAGACTGTAGATTACCGCGCTTAGAATCTTCCATACTGTTTTTTTTAGTACAGTGTCGATATACCTGGACTGCGAAACTCCCAACATCCTCTTGGATCTATCACGATAGATCCGGATCCCCAGAATGTAAGAGGCATCACCCAGGTCTTTCATGGAGAACCTGTGTGACAAGAATCCTTTGACAGATTGTAGCATAGGAATGTCATTTCCTATTAATATAATGTCATTAACGTACAAGACGAGGAATACGACACTTCTGGCTACAACTTTACTATATATGCACGGTTCATCTGGATTTTTGATAAAGTCATATTCTTTGACTGTCTCATCAAAACAGATGTTCCAACTCCGCGATGCCTGCTTTAGTCCATAAATGGACTTAAGCAGCTTGCATACTTTCCCGCTGCTCCCACTCTGATTGAAACCCTCTGGCTGATCCATATAGACGCACTCTTCTAAATTTCCATTCAGAAAAGCCGTCTTTACGTCCATCTGCCAGATTTCATAATCATGGAAGGCAGCAATAGCAAGAAGGATCCGAATGGATTTGAGCATAGCCACTGGAGAAAAAGTTTCGTCATAGTCCAAACCAGGTCTTTGACGAAAACCCTTTGCAACAAGTCTAGCCTTATAGGTTTCCACCTGTCCATCTACACCAATCTTTTTCTTGAAAATCCATTTGCATCCTATGGGTTTTACCCCATCTGGAGCAAAGTCCAAAGTCCATACTTTGTTGGTGTACATGGACTCCATTTCGGTCTGCATTGCATCTAGCTATCGTACCGAGTCGCCGCTCTGGATGGCCTGTTGGAAGTCAGTAGGTTCATCATCATCTATGATGCAATCCTCTCTATCCCTATCTATGAGATAACCGTGGTATCTCTCAGGCGGATGAGACGGCCTACTACTCCTGCGGAGGGGTGCGGGAATGTTCTGTTCTTCTTGAACTTCCGGTTCTACCAAACTTTTAGTATTGGTTTGTGGTTCTGGAATTTCTTCCAGTTCTATTTCGCTCCCACTTGATTCCTTTTCTAAAAACTGATGTTCTAGAAAATGGGCATTACGAGAAACAAATACATTTTGTTCCTCTGCGTAATAGAATAGATATCCCCTGGAGTTCTTTGGATATCCCACAAACTTACACTTTACTGATCGTGCCTCGAGCTTGTCCACATGCTGCTTTTTAACAAAAGCTGGACATCCCCAAATCTTTATATACTGTAGATGGGGTTTCTTCCCGCTCCACATCTGATATGGAGTGGTAGGCACAGTCTTGGTAGGTACCATGTTCAAAAGATATGTCGCTGATTCTAGCGCATAACCCCAGAAAGATCGCGGTAACTCAGCATTACTCATCATGGATCGTACCATATCCAATAGGGTTCGATTCCGTCTCTCCGATACACCGTTGTGCTGTGGAGTGTATGGAGGAGTAAGCTGAGAGAGAATTCCTTTCTCTTTTAGGTAACCTAGGAACTCGGCACTCAAGTATTCACCACCTCGATTAGATCTAAGTGTCTTGATACTTTTGCCCGTTTGGTTTTCTACTTCATTCTTATACTCTTGGAATTTCTCAAAAGCCTCGGATTTATGTTTCATCAGATAAATGAATCCGTATCTTGAGTAATCATCCGTGAAAGTAATGAAATAGGAAAAACCGCCTCTTGCATGTGTAAACATTGGACCACATACATCACTGTGTATGAGTCCTAAGAGCTCGCTCGCTCTTACTCCTTGTCCAGTAAATGGAGTCTTTGTCATCTTTCCTTTGAGACAAGATTGACAAGTGTCATAAGTTTGATATTCGAACGAGTCCAAATATCCTTCTCTATGCAACTTAGTCAACCTTCTCTCATTGATGTGACCCAGTCTACAATGCCATAAGAAAGCTTTATTTAAATCTGGAGACTTTCTTTTTAGTGTGTTCTGGACATTGAAAATTTGGAGTTGGTTTAAAACATATATACCGTTATTTAGTGTACCGGACCCAATCAAACCATGATTAAGGTGGATGTTAACAACATCTCTTACAAACGTGAAATCATAACCTTTATTTGATAACAAGGAAACTGATATGATATTACACGTTAAGCTTGGTACAAAAAAACAGTTATGTAAAACCAAAATATGTCCACTCGTCAATCCTAGGTGATAATCCCCGGCGGACGCAGCTCCCACGCTAGCTCCGTTAGCAACCTTTAGGGTCATATCACCTTCCTTCAACACTCTACGGTTTCTCAGTGCCTGTAATGAATTGCAAATATGAGATCCTGATCCGGTATCCAATACCCAGAAAGTAGAGTTGATCGACAGACAATTCTCAATTACAAACACACCTGAAGTCGAAGCCACGGATTGCTTCGGTTCCTGGTTCTTGGCGTTCCACGCCTTGCAATCCTTCTTCCAGTGCCCTTTCCTGTGACAATGGAAGCACTCATCCTGGCCAACTACCGGTACCGCAAACTTTTTCTTTCCCTTCCCTCTCACCTTACTTACACCTCCTCTAGGTCTGGGGACGGCCTTCTTCTTCCTTCCTTTGGCCCTAGCCTTGGACCCGGAAGAAGATGAACCGCCAACAAACATAGAGGGTGCTTCCCTTGCTCTCTGCAAGGTGCCTTCTGCACTCCTTAACATGTTCAGGAGTTCCGGAAGTTCAACTTCTTTTCTTTGAATGTTGAAGTTCAGGATAAACTGGGCGTAGGTGGAAGGAAGAGACTGGAGAATAAGGTCTGTATAGAGCTCATTATCTAAAGTCGTCCCAAGGTCTGCGAGCTCTTCTATATAGCCGATCATCTTTAGGACATGTTCTCCTGCCGATGACCCGACAGCCAACCTCGCTCGAAACAAGTTCTTTGAGGTTTCGTATCTTGCTATACGAGATTGCTCTCCATAAAGTTCCTTTGTATGGTGAAATATGGCATCTAGTTTCATATCCTCGTGCCTCCTCTGATGTTCATTGTTCATCGAGGCAAGCACGATGCACTTGGCTTTCGCGCAATCTAAATCCCAGGTTTTGCGGATTTCCTTATCCGCATTGCTGGATTTGGGACTAGGGACAGCAAGTGCCGTAGCGGTGAGGACGCACCCCAATTTGTCATAGGTCAAAGCCATTTTGACATTCCGCAGCCAATCTTTATAGTTTGGCCCTATCAGTATATTTTTCTCTAAAAGTAACTTAAGTCCAGTCATTTTCAGGGTCGCTGCAATTAGGAGAGAGAGAAGAAAACTCTTTAGCATGATGCTCTTGCAAGTTTAGAGTGGTTTTTAGTTTATCTAAACTGGATGGCTCCCACTGTTTCTCGAATCCTTCCTCAAACCATAAAAGAAGAATTAGCCAGGACTATTCTCACTGTACAATACTTGCTTAACCGTTCAGCCAGGCTGGTGTCGGTACTTCGAGGGAGGTTTTCCAACGCTTTCGCGAAGTTCCTTAATTAAATAACCTCTTTTCTCTGGCGGCGTAACCCCGCTAACACCTTTCTGGACACCTACTAGGTTTATAGCATTGATCGTTAAGTGACGAATATCCTGATAAGTAGCATATACTCACAGTAGGATTGGGATCCAAATATCATCGTATAATAATGTTGAAGGAATGCTACCAACATTCATCAAACTCCAAATGGTATGCATCACTTTGCAAATTTCAGTTTCTTTAGAAATTCCCGATATAAGTTTTTGCCCCATGCTCTTATGACCTTGGCGTTAGGTCAAAATGTCATAAGTCACATGTCAAGTTCTACCCATCATTATCTTATCAATTTGAACCCATCCGTATATATCCTTGATGTTCGGCCAAAATGATAATACGACTGTCCCAAACTAACTCATCTATCTATGCAACAAATGAATATCCAGTAGCTACCAAACACTATGCCTTGGCGTTAGGTCAAAATACATAGCTTGAATACTACTGAACACCCAGATGAAATGACGGAGGGCTACGAATGGTTTTGGCGAAACCTTGAACGTAGTGAACTTGATATAACCGAAGGAACCTGATAGCTTTTAAAAGGAGTGGTTAAAGTTCCGCATTTAAAAATATCTGTTTTAAAATTAACCGAGTGGTTTCTTTTAAATTGTTCCAACGATTAAACTTTTGGTTTATTTTCTTTGCATTATAGATAATGCGTCCCATCATTAACCTATCATTGCAGAGAACAACGAAAATATGACGTCCTCTTATGCCATCCGCATTCGCCACTGGGTCCCGTCATTACTCGTTAGGTTACTTAACTAACGACAGAGCGGGGACTGGGCTAGCGCGGGTGTAAAACATAAGTGACTTCTAAAATAGCTATCATATATATAGATATTTTACATTCGTCTGACGCAATGATATTCATTCCAGATCACAGATGAACTTAATTGGATTTGCAAGCAATCCGTGTTTGTTTTGAGCGTGCAAAAAAAGACGGATTACACAGTTGTGATGAATAGCCATTACCCCACCCAAGACCCCTACGGGTGTGGCAAACTACCCGCCCGGCAGTTTGTGCACCCCACCTTGGGTCTGTCCTAGGAGCAAAAACAGTAAAATGAAATAATACAACGGTGGCTACAACCGCAACCTGGATGTGCCCCGCAAAATAATATTACAACAAATTACATTTACATCAAATGAATTAAATAATAACCCATCACATAACCCCGGCTATACATCGCAACAGTCCAACACAGTTCATATGCACAAACAGATAAAATACATTACAGAAATGTGCAACCCCCTGCCAACCGACATACAAGTAGTTAGGGGAGGTTTACGAACACATTATACAAACACAGATATAATCCAACAAGCAAATACTGTATAATTTCGATCGATTAAACACTTTTAATTTTGCTCCAATACTTCTCTGTAAATTTGAAACCTGAGCAAAAATAAAAAATTCCAGCAAATACCAAATATCCCATAGAACCAACACAGTAAATTTGGGTTCCTGAATCGCCAACTCGGCGGCGGAAGCGCGGCGGATCGGTGGGTTCCGCCGCGGTTCCGCGGCTATTTAGACGATTCAGGGGCCTAAATTTCTTGGGTGTTCTTCTACTGTCATTTTAAGCTTTCTGAACCTCCCTGAAAAATTTTTGGACTTCATTTAAAAATCGACAGAAACTTATGATTTCGGGCTTTTCCGGTTTCGTTTTTTCCGTTCGAAATTCATACAAATTTGCAAGTAAGTTATTTATTATTTAGCGAGGCTCTGATACCACTGTAAGTCGATGTGCAACACCCCACGACTTGCGGGGAGGCGGAAATTTAAAAACGATCTTGTTCTTTGCTTAAACATCGACTAACCGCATGAATCGAAGCTAAACGATAACTAACATGAAACATAGAAGTTCTATACTACTATGCTTAGGGATTATACCTAACGAAACGTGTCCTTCTTCTTTGCGAACTCCTCCTCCTCCTCGGCCTTCTCGAAGTAGTAGATGATCCACCCGAGAGCTTTACTCCAAGCTTAGCCTCTAAACTTGAGGCAACTAACCTTCTTTAAGTGCTAATCAAAGAAGCTAGGTGATATAGAGTAAGGGTTATGGTTTAATTAGTCTTGCTTATCCTTGTACTCAACACATGAGAGGGGAGGATTAGGGTTTGAAGAGGGAGATCTTGAGGAGAGAGAAGATGAGAATAATAATGAAGTGAGAATAATGAGTTATGATAATATATATCAAGCATTTCTTTTTATCAAGAAAAGAATATAAATGAATTTAGCAACCATGCTTGATAATATCTAGTGATGATTCACTCCATGAGTCATTAAGCATTTATCATGCATTAATGACATGGATGAATCATCCATATGACTCACTAATCACGTTCATTGTATATGCCACCTAAACCTCCTTAGTCACACCTTCTAGAAGCTTCTCGCGCAATTACGAGAACGCCCCTCCTTTCCGCAAAAATACGGAAAAACTTTAGACTGTATAAATCCAATAACCGGATACCAGTAACTGGCTTAAACCAAAGCCGACTGGTAAAAACTGTCCGAAAGTCGTACGTGCGTAAACACACGTATGCGTCCGAACCCTTGTCATAAAACCATACGACCTCTATATCGTTTCGCCTGGAGTAGGGAAACTCTCTGTGTGGGACTCTAGAGACTCGACTACTACGCTGGCAGTGGGTTTAACCACAGACCGCAAGCGGCACTAGCTGTACGTAACGGTCCCCAGGTAGATGTCGATAAGAAGGCCGATGAGGAAACCCATCCGAACTCCTACTGAGTCTGATGTGACAATCTCCATACAGTCCGGTCCGTTCGTCCAAGACTATCGCATATCGGGCCTAGGGGGACGGCAAGCGTCAGTCCCCTAATAGCGGTATAAGTCGTGTCGGAGGGAAGCCCATTACACCATGAGAAACTACTGGAACCTACCAGCAAATCTCGCTTGCCCTGGCCAGGGACTTTGCGTAATGGCTCCCTGACACAGCGCGATATCAACCCCCAATCCCGGGAGAGACGAATCCTGTCTAACCGCCACTACCTCCAAGTGCTCGGGACTGCACCCAACTGCTACCTGTTTGCACGACTCCTTTGAGCCGTGGTAGGGTAGCAATCTAAGAACAGTGGGACACACTCGAAGCGAAGTAGCAGTGTCAAGTCTGCGGACTATGCTGTACTCATGTCACCTGGGAACTGTTCACTGACGACTGGTATAAAACCAACCAACAGTTCCCTGTGAGTCCTGTCCGGTGTACCCGTAACCTAACGAGCACCTGCATACTATCTCCAGTACGACGTACTGACGGCTGTGGGACAGACCATTTCCCTAACTGGGATGAGAAGCGTACACACTAGTCTACTCCGGAGTATCGATGCTCTGTCTCGATAATCCAACGACTAGTGACCTGAATAAGGATGTGCTTGTAGACTACCCAGCCCCCACTAGTGTGACTGCCATCACAACGCTGGTAAACAAGCAAGATCCTAAGAGCTCTATCAATACGTATACTCACATATTAAGATAGAAAAACCAAGTAGCATACTACCATGTTTAGCAAGACTGTTATATACATGTGAATATCCCAAGTTTCCATTAAGTAATATACAAACTAGTATGATACAGTAATGGCCTTCTAGGGCATAAACACTAACAATCTCCTACTTGCACTAGGGCCATGTACTGGCATATCGAAGACCGATGATCTCGAGTAGCCTCTCGAACTGAATCTGAGGCAGGGCCTTCGTGAATGGATCAGCAATGTTCTCTTCAGAAGCAACTCTCCGAACCTCGATCTCCTGACGATCAATGATCTTCCTGATCAGGTGATACCGCCTCAAGATGTGTCTGGACTTCTGATGGGACCTTGGTTCCTTCGCTAAAGCTATAACTCCGTTGTTGTCGCAATACAGAGGTATTGGATCAACTATGGTAGGAACCACCTGAAGTTCTGTTAGGAACTTCTTCATCCAGACTGCTTCTTTTGCGGCATCGCAAGCAGCTATATACTCCGCTTCCATCGTCGAGTCAGCAACGGTGTCCTGCTTGGAGCTCTTCCAGCACACCGCCCCTCCATTGAGGGTAAAGACATAACCCGACATGGACTTGGAATCGTCCTTATCACTCTGGAAGCCGGAATCAGCAAAGGCCTCCAACCTAAGGTCTTTTCCGCCATAAACCAAGAACATCTCCTTAGTCCTTCTCAGGTACTTGAGAATGTTCTTTACTGCTATCCAGTGTTTCTCCCCTGGGTCTGACTGATACCAGCTTACCACGCTCAGTGCGTAAGCTACATCTGGTCTGGTGCACAACATCGCATACATTATAGAGCCTACCGCAGAAGCGTAGGATATAATAGACATGCGTTCCCTTTCCAAATCAGTCTTGGGAGACATCTCTTTGGAGAGGGTGATTCCGTGACAAGACTGTAGATTACCGCGCTTAGAATCTTCCATACCGTTTTTTTAGTACAGTGTCGATATACCTGGACTGCGAAACTCCCAACATCCTCTTGGATCTATCACGATAGATCCGGATCCCCAGAATGTAAGAGGCATCACCCAGGTCTTTCATGGAGAACCTGTGTGACAAGAATCCTTTGACAGATTGTAGCATAGGAATGTCATTTCCTATTAATATAATGTCATCCACGTACAAGACGAGGAATACGACACTTCTGGCTACAACTTTACTATATATGCACGGTTCATCTGGATTTTTGATAAAGTCATATTCATTGACTGTCTCATCAAAACATATGTTCCAACTCCGCGATGCCTGCTTTAGTCCATAATTGGACTTAAGCAGCTTGCATACTTTCCCGCTGCTCCCACTCTGATTGAAACCCTCTGGCTGATCCATATAGACGCACTCTTCTAAATTTCCATTCAGAAAAGCCGTCTTTACGTCCATCTGCCAGATTTCATAATCATGGAAGGCAGCAATAGCAAGAAGGATCCGAATGGATTTGAGCATAGCCACTGAAGAAAAAGTTTCGTCATAGTCCAAACCAGGTCTTTGACGAAAACCCTTTGCAACAAGTCTAGCCTTATAGGTTTCCACCTGTCCATCTACACCAATCTTTTTCTTGAAAATCCATTTGCATCCTATGGGTTTTACCCCATCTGGAGCAAAGTCCAAAGTCCATACTTTGTTGGTGTACATGGACTCCATTTCGGTCTGCATTGCATCTAGCTATCGTACCGAGTCGCCGCTCTGGATGGCCTGTTGGAAGTCAGTAGGTTCATCATCATCTATGATGCAATCCTCTCTATCCCTATCTATGAGATAACCGTGGTATCTCTCAGGCGGATGAGACGGCCTACTACTCCTGCGGAGGGGTGCGGGAATGTTATGTTCTTCTTGAACTTCCGGTTCTACCAAACTTTTAGTATTGGTTTGTGGTTCTGGAATTTCTTCCAGTTCTATTTCGCTCCCACTTGATTCCTTTTCTAAAAACTGATGTTCTAGAAAATAGGCATTACGAGAAACAAATACCTTTTGTTCCTCTGCGTAATAGAATTGATATCCCCTGGAGTTCTTTGGATATCCCACAAACTTACACTTTACTGATCGTGCCTCGAGCTTGTCCACATGCTGCTTTTTAACAAAAGCTGGACATCCCCAAATCTTTATATACTGTAGATGGGGTTTCTTCCCGCTCCACATCTGATATGGAGTGGTAGGCACAGTCTTGGTAGGTACCATGTTCAAAAGATATGTCGCTGATTCTAGCGCATAACCCCAGAAAGATCGCGGTAACTCAGCATTACTCATCATGGATCGCACCATATCCAATAGGGTTCGATTCCGTCTCTCCGATACACCGTTGTGCTGTGGAGTGTATGGAGGAGTAAGCTGAGAGAGAATTCCTTTCTCTTTTAGGTAACCTAGGAACTCGGCACTCAAGTATTCACCACCTCGATCAGATCTAAGTGTCTTGATACTTTTGCCCGTTTGGTTTTCTACTTCATTCTTATACTCTTGGAATTTCTCAAAAGCCTCGGATTTATGTTTCATCAGATAAATGAATCCGTATCTTGAGTAATCATCCGTGAAAGTAATGAAATAGGAAAAACCGCCTCTTGCATGTGTAAACATTGGACCACATACATCACTGTGTATGAGTCCTAAGAGCTCGCTCGCTCTTACTCCTTGTCCAGTAAATGGAGTCTTTGTCATCTTTCCTTTGAGACAAGATTGACAAGTGTCATAAGTTTGATATTCGAACGAGTCCAAATATCCTTCTCTATGCAACTTAGTCAACCTTCTCTCATTGATGTGACCCAGTCTACAATGCCATAAGAAAGCTTTATTTAAATCTGGAGACTTTCTTTTTAGTGTGTTCTGGACATTGAAAATTTGGAATTGGTTTAAAACATATATACCGTTATTTAGTGTACCGGACCCAATCAAACCATGATTAAGGTGGATGTTAACAACATCTCTTACAAACGTGAAATCATAACCTTTATTTGATAACAAGAAACTGATATGATATTACACGTTAAGCTTGGTACAAAAAAACAGTTATGTAAAACCAAAATATGTCCACTCGTCAATCCTAGGTGATAATCCCCGGCGGACGCAGCTCCCACGCTAGCTCCGTTAGCAACCTTTAGGGTCATATCACCTTCCTTCAACACTCTACGGTTTCTCAGTGCCTGTAATGAATTGCAAATATGAGATCCTGATCAGGTATCCAATACCCAGAAAGCAGAGTTGATCGACAGACAATTCTCAATTACAAACACACCTGAAGTCGAAGGCACGGATTGCTTCGGTTCCTGGTTCTTGGCGTTCCACGCCTTGCAATCCTTCTTCCAGTGCCCTTTCCTGTGACAATGGAAGCACTCATCCTGGCCAACTACCGGTACCGCAAACTTTTTCTTTCCCTTCCCTCCCACCTTACTTACACCTCCTCTAGGTCTGGGGACGGCCTTCTTCTTCCTTCCTTTGGCCCTAGCCTTGGACCCGGAAGAGGATGAACCGCCAACAAACATAGAGGGTGCTTCCCTTGCTCTCTGCAAGGTGCCTTCTGCACTCCTTAACATGTTCAGGAGTTCCGGAAGTTCAACTTCTTTTCTTTGAATGTTGAAGTTCAGGATAAACTGGGCGTAGGTGGAAGGAAGAGACTGGAGAATAAGGTCTGTATAGAGCTCATTATCTAAAGTCGTCCCAAGGTCTGCGAGCTCTTCTATATAGCCGATCATCTTTAGGACATGTTCTCCTGCCGATGACCCGACAGCCAACCTCGCTCGAAACAAGTTCTTTGAGGTTTCGTATCTTGCTATACGAGATTGCTCTCCATAAAGTTCCTTTGTATGGTGAAATATGGCATCTAGTTTCATATCCTCGTGCCTCCTCTGATGTTCATTGTTCATCGAGGCAAGCACGATGCACTTGGCTTTCGCGCAATCTAAATCCCAGGTTTTGCGGATTTCCTTATCCGCATTGCTGGATTTGGGACTAGGGACAGCAAGTGCCGTAGCGGTGAGGACGCACCCCAATTTGTCATAGGTCAAAGCCATTTTGACATTCCGCAGCCAATCTTTATAGTTTGGCCCTGTCAGTATATTTTTCTCTAAAAGTAACTTAAGTCCAGTCATTTTCAGGGTCGCTGCAATTAGGAGAGAGAGAAGAAAACTCTTTAGCATGATGCTCTTGCAAGTTTAGAGTGGTTTTTAGTTTATCTAAACTGGATGGCTCCCACTGTTTCTCGAATCCTTCCTCAAACCATAAAAGAAGAATTAGCCAGGACTATTCTCATTGTACAATACTTGCTTAACCGTTCAGCCAGGCTGGTGTCGGTACTTCGAGGGAGGTTTTCCAACGCTTTCGCGAAGTTCCTTAATTAAATAACCTCTTTTCTCTGGCGGCGTAACCCCGCTGACACCTTTCTGGACACCTACTAGGTTTATAGCATTGATCGTTAAGTGACGAATATCCTGATAAGTAGCATATACTCACAGTAGGATTGGGATCCAAATATCATCGTATGATAATGTTGAAGGAATGCTACCAACATTCATCAAACTCCAAATGGTATGCATCTCTTTGCAAATTTCAGTTTCTTTAGAAATTCCCGATATAAGTTTTTGCCCCATGCTCTTATGACCTTGGCGTTAGGTCAAAATGTCATAAGTCACATGTCAAGTTCTACCCATCATTATCTTGTCAATTTGAACCCATCCGTATATATCCTTGACGTTCAGCCAAAATGATAATACGACTGTCCCAAACTAACTCATCTATCTATGCAACAAATGAATATCCAGTAGCTACCAAACACTATGCCTTGGCGTTAGGTCAAAATACATAGCTTGAATACTACTGAACACCCAGATGAAATGACGGAGGGCTACGAATGGTTTTGGCGAAACCTTGAACGTAGTGAACTTGATATAACCGAAGGAACCTGATAGCTTTTAAAAGGAGTGGTTAAAGTTCCGCATTTAAAAATATCTGTTTTAAAATTAACCGAGTGGTTTCTTTTAAATTGTTCCAACGATTAAACTTTTGGTTTATTTTCTTTGCATTATAGATAATGCGTCCCATCATTAACCTATCATTGCAGAGAACAACGAAAATATGACGTCCTCTTATGCCATCCGCATTCGCCACTGGGTCCCGTCATTACTCGTTAGGTTACTTAACTAACGACAGAGCGGGGACTGGGCTAGCGCGGGTGTAAAACATAAGTGACTTCTAAAATAGCTATCATATATATAGATATTTTACATTCGTCTGACGCAATGATATTCATTCCAGATCACAGATGAACTTAATTGGATTTGCAAGCAATCCGTGTTTGTTTTGAGCCTGCAAAAAAAGACGGATTACACAGTTGTGATGAATAGCCATTACCCCACCCAAGACCCCTACGGGTGCGGCAAACTACCCGCCCGGCAGTTTGTGCACCCCACCTTGGGTCTGTCCTAGGAGCAAAAACAGTAAAATGAAATAATACAACGGTGGCTACAACCGCAACCTGGATGTGCCCCGCAAAATAATATTACAACAAATTACATTTACATCAAATGAATTAAATAATAACCCATCATATAACCCCGGCTATACATCGCAACAGTCCAACACAGTTCATATGCACAAACAGATAAAATCCATTACAGAAATGTGCAACCCCCTGCCAACCGACATACAAGTAGTTAAGGGAGGTTTACGAACACATTATACAAACACAGATATAATCCAACAAGCAAATACTGTATAATTTCGATCGATTAAACACTTTTAATTTTGCTCCAATACTTCTCTGTAAATTTGAAACCTGAGCAAAAATAAAAAATTCCAGCAAATACCAAATATCCCATAGAACCAACACAGTAAATTTGGGTTCCTGAATCGCCAACTCGGCGGCGGAAGCGCGGCGGATCGGTGGGTTCCGCCGCGGTTCCGCGGCTATTTAGACGATTTAGGGGCCTAAATTTCTTGGGTGTTCTTCTACTGTCATTTTAAGCTTTCTGAACCTCCCTGAAAAATTTTTGGACTTCATTTAAAAATCGACAGAAACTTGTGATTTCGGGCTTTTCCGGTTTCGTTTTTTCCGTTCGAAATTCATATAAATTTGCAAGTAAGTTATTTATTGTTTAGCGAGGCTCTGATACCACTTTAAGTCGATGTGCAACACCCCACGACTTGCAGGGAGGCGGAAATTTAAAAACGATCTTGTTCTTTGCTTAAACATCGACTAACCGCATGAATCGAAGCTAAACGATAACTAACATGAAACATAGAAGTTCTATACTACTATGCTTAGGGATTATACCTAACGAAACGTGTCCTTCGTCTTTGCGAACTCCTCATCTTCCTCGGCCTTCTCGAAGTAGTAGATGATCCACCCGAGAGCTTTACTCCAAGCTTAGCCTCTAAACTTGAGGCAACTAACCTTCTTTAAGTGCTAATCAAAGAAGCTAGGTGATATAGAGTAAGGGTTATGGTTTAATTAGTCTTGCTAATCCTTATACTCAACACATGAGAGGGGAGGATTAGGGTTTGAAGAGGGAGAGCTTGAGGAGAGAGAAGATGAGAATAATAATGAAGTGAGAATAATGAGCTATGATAATATATATCAAGCATTTCTTTTTATCAAGAAAAGAATTTAAATGAATTTAGCAACCATGCTTGATAATATCTAGTGATGATTCACTCCATGAGTCATTAAGCATTTATCATGCATTAATGACATGGATGAATCAACCATATGACTCACTAATTACATTCATTGTATATGCCACCTAAACCTCCTTAGTCACCACCTTCTAGAAGCTTCTCGCGCAATTACGAGAACGCCCCTCCTTTCCGCAAAAATACGGAAAAACTTTAGACTGTATAAATCCAATAACCAGATACCAGTAACTGGTTTAAACCAAAGCCGACTGGTAAAAACTGTCCGAAAGTCGTACGTGCGTAAACACAAGTATGCGTCCGAACCCTTGTCGTAAAACCATACGACCTCTACATCGTTTGGTCTGGAGTAGGGAAACTCTCTGTGTGGGACTCTAGAGACTCGACTACTACGCTGGCAGTGGGTTTAACCACAGACCGCAAGCAGCACTAGCTGTACGTAACGGTCCCCAGGTAGATGTCGATAAGAAGGCCGATGAGGAAACCCATCCGAACTCCTACTGAGTCTGATGTGACAATCTCCATACAGTCCGGTCCGTTCGTCCAAGACTATCGCATATCGGGCCTAGGGGGCGGCAAGCGTCAGTCCCCTAATAGCGGTATAAGTCGTGTCGGAGGGAAGCCCATTACACCCTGAGAAACTACTGGAACCTACCAGCAAATCTCGCTTGCCCTGGCCAGGGACTTTGCGTAATGGCTCTCTGACACAGCGCGATATCAACCCCCAATACCGGGAGAGACGAATCCTGTCTAACCGCCACTGTCTCCAAGTGCTCGGGACTGCACCCAACTGCTACCTGTTTGCACGACTCCTTTGAGCGGTGGTAGGGTAGCAATCTAAGAACAGTGGGACACACTCGAGGCGAAGTAGCAGTGTCAAGTCTGCGGACTATGCTGTACTCAAGTCACCTGGGAACTGTTCACTGACGACTGGTATAAAACCAACCAACAGTTCCCTGTGAGTCCTGTCCGGTGTACCCGTAACCTAACGAGCACCAGCATACTATCTCCAGTACGACGTACTGACGGCTGTGGGACAGACCATTTCCCCAACTGGGATGAGAAGCGTACACACTAGTCTACTCCGGAGTATCGATGCTCTGTCTCGATAATCCAACGACTAGGGACCTGAATAAGGATGGCTTGTAGACTACCCAGCCACCACTAGTGTGACTGCCATCACAACGCTGGTAGTCAAGCAAGATCCTAAGAGCTCTATCAATACGTATACTCACATATTAAGATAGAAAAACCAAGTAGCATACTACCATGTTTAGCAAGACATATACATGTGAATATCCCAAGCTTCCATTAAGTAATATACAAACTAGTATGATACAGTAATGGCCTTCTAGGGCATAAACACTAACAGGAACTCACACGAGACAAATGACGATCTCAGGTCGATGAACTAATATGTACACATGTCACCAGGGAACTGCTATCTGACGTCAGATATAATACCAACTAGCATGTTCCCGGCGAGGCCTGTCCGGTGTACTCATAACCCAATGAACACCTATATACATCTTAGGTGAACCAACTGACACCAATTGCTTGTGAGACCGGCCATCGCCCCTCGTTGGGGTCTCAACTGTATACACTAGTCTACTAATGAAGTATCGATGCCCAGTCTCGAAACTCCTACGACTAGGGACCTTTTAAGGATATGCTTATAGAACCCAGCTCCCACGTATATGATCGCCATCATACTGCTGGCCGTCAAGCAAGAATCCTAAGGGCTCTATCAACGCGCAATAGTGACCTGTAAGGTCACCTGAAGCAGCACACGATGATAAAGATAAACCAGATAGCATACTATCATCTTGAGTATGATTGTCCTACCGGTATAGGTCCTCCCTCAATCATTGCAATCACGTGCCTGTGATCCAATAATTGACTCTAAGGGCACTATATCCAACAATCTCCCACTTCCACTCAAGGCTAATTATTGCGATGTCGCATACTCACAGCCCGTGTGATACCGAACACCCAACTCCTCTACTAATCAGTTTCACAAAGCCCGTTTGCGAAACTATTGTGTTCTAGGAATAGCCTCAGTGAGTGGATCTGTCACGACCCGAAAGAATACGTGACTGGCCCTTGAACTATATGAAGTCTATAGGACTCCATCTGATCCAAGTAAGCCAAAAGCCCAGAAATCTAAAACCATTTTAAGAGTAAGTAAAGAAAACTGGTTTAAAGAAGTGAAGAAAAACATGTTTGAAGTCAAGGTTTTTAAATAACTAAACCGAATATGCATTTTAAAATGTAAAGTCTTTTCTAAAAATTTCGGCAGAGTTTCTTTTGTAAATACTGGCCCCGAACGGGGTACACAAGAACAATATATATGCAATGATAAAAGGCATCCCCAAGCGGGAGCTACCTTTTCGTCAATCGACGTTCACAACCACGCAAGCAATAATAATATACAACGCCAAAGGGCGAGGATCAAAGCTCAAAAGAAACTCAAACTGCCTGAAAATCGTAATACTACAAGCGCGACTCTAAGGTCGAAATAATACATCACTGTCTCTAAGCCTGAAACAATATACAAGTTTTGGTTGATGAAATTTCTAGATACAAAGAATAATGAATGTACAATGGTGGTTCTGATACAAAGAATCCACCTACCCAAGCAAGTCACCCATATAGAAGCAGTGTGCCAGAAAAGCTGCTATGGAATCTGTACGGCAAAAACCTGTAAGGACTGTGGCACAACGGGGGTGAGTTGCCAACTCGTGAATAGAAAATATCTACAAGCAGAGATCGAATGTATGACCCATCCTAGGTCAATACAATCAGATAAATATAAACCTCAATATGAATAGGTCTGAAGCATGATAAACTGGCAATGTAATCTCTATACATAAGTGTAGTGCCAAGTGCTCGTGCCAATACCTCAGGTAAAAGCATATCATAAATGTGAAGTATGATCAGCGTAATCAAATCTGCATGTACGTGGATCTCGTCCACTCGTCACCCAATGACAATAACCATCATGCATGTAAGTATCATCAGCATATGCAGGGAAATATGAGGATATAACCAAAAGCATGGAACCTGAGTGCCTAGCATCGACACTCGAAAACATCATGAAAACCTGTGCCTAGCATCGGCACGTAAATCCTCATATATCGGGCATCCGTCTGTCCGGGTCAGCCCACTCTCTCATATATCGGGCATCCGTCAGTCCGGGTCAACCCACTCTCTCATACATCGGGCATCCGTCAGTACGGGTCAGCCCACTCTCTCATACATCGGGCCCCACCATGTACCCTCATACGGCACCACTCCTCGTATGGAGTATAAAATCAGGACCGATAAATCTCGTGGTGGCAGCGCAAATATCATATCAAGGGAAAATCGGGTTTTTCAAATAAGTACATACCTTGCTTTGAAATTATCCACGGTTCCCAAATCCAAAAATATCATGAAAAACGAATATCTCGATGCGTATAATCAGAAAGCATGATGTATGTGACATATTAATGAAATGCAAGTACAACAGGATATCATGCAACATGGAATAATAGTATGCACATACAAGGTCATATCCTGATGCAATAATACTACTGTGTAGTGACATGGCAATTATCGATGATGAAGTGTGTGAGCCGGCAACAAGTGTACGTGGAACACACGCATCATCGATAATGGTGCTGGTGTCCTAGCAGCATGACTGTAATATATCAACAACACAAGCGATGCAATGCAAATATCATGTGTATGCAGAATCGAATAATCAACACAACAGTAAAGAATCTACCTCAATAAATATATCATGCCTCCTTGCCTTTTGAAATAAGACGAATCAGGGTTTTTGGTAAAATAAGGGCTATGGTGTTTTAAGAACAGGTGCTATGTTTGAAAATATCCGTAGAATCCCTTTTGCCTATCTTTAAAATATCCCCGATTCGTTAGTTTTGAAATAAGTATGACTCGGGTCTAGTCTATATGCAAACTACGGACCCAACTATCAAGCCAATCGGGAGGGGTATGAAAACCTCCTAAATCTGAGTTGATATACACACACACATATATATATATATACAATAGTCGGTGATCCAGCCTCAATAGTATCACATACGATACAGTATATCACATAACATCCTCGAGTCATGAGTGTGGATCTAACATCAATATAAAGCTCGTACGGTAAATCGTCGTACAGCATCCCAATAGCTGGGTACGGGTCAATATCACATTATGTCATCACATATCAGGTATCATTACCATCATATCACATAATCTAGGGTACAACTCTAAGTATAGTACCATCGATACCATCCATATAAATATGCATGCAGGGTAAAACACATGCCCAAGGCCCGCTAAAACCAACATGTCGCATCTCAAATACGAACTTTGTCATATCGCCGAATCTCACGGCCTCAAATCTCATCGGCTCATCTCAGTCCCACGTATCATCCTCAAATCCCGTATATGAACACATAGTCCCATACCCATGTGTAGATATACCCACATCCAAATGCGCACAGATAAAAGAAAGAATGTATGCAAGTATATGTGTATGTGTATGTGTGGGTGTGCAACCCCTACTCTAGGGTTTCGCACAACTAAACCAATACATCCTTATTATCAATAATCCATTATTACCATCAATTATCTTAACCAACACATAATAAATATACGTGCGTATACGTATTCGTATACATCACCATGGACTGCGGGGGTGCTATATGCCATCCACCCAACTTCTCCCCGTAGATATAAATCTACTCACCTTGCGTCTTTATCCGTCGAGGTCACCACGCTTTTGCTTGTCGTCCCGAAGTCTTCATGGGTACCTACACATTAACGTATCGCAAATGTGTATCAAAACCAATTCAAGACAAAAACGGCATAAGAAAACCAAAACGATACGCTATGGGGCCTATAGGTTAGAACCTATGGATACGCCTCCCAAAACCATCAACAACCCTCGATATCATCGTATAAACGCCAAGTAGTCGAGTACGCAAACTCAGAATTCACAATACGAAAATACGGAAACACGAATCCAAAACAGCAACATAGGAAATAAGCTCCAGATTTCACCCTAGGTCAAATTAGACAAATCTATGCATGCCAGGGGTCAAGTTTACTGGAGATAGGGCCATGCACCAAAAACGAGGCAAAACCACCCTGCTCTGGCCGCAAATTGCGGCCAGAAGGATTAAATTTGCGGCCTGGGGAAATAGATAGGGGCTAGGGTTTTGGGTGTTGGTTCCAGGGTGCCTGCACATCTCTTCTGTCAAGTCAATTTTATTTTCAGGTGTCTCGGGTTAAAGCAGATCAATAAAAACAGTGACAGATTTCCAGTTTTCCCGATATCGATTCCATAAATCCGTATTCTGGTTTCTAGTTCAGGTTTTGGTCCAATTTAACATCACACAAGGGGTTCTAGGATCACCACAAGCCTCAATTTCACTTTGATTTCAGATCAAACCCTAAACCCTAACTTGATGTTTCACAAATCCACCAAACGACACCATATCGATATGAAACTAGCATAGATGCACAAGGAAATGAAATACTACTCTAAGGTTGCAGAATTTACCTCCTCCGATATCGATTCCATAAATCCGTATTCTGGTTTCTAGTTCAGGTTTTGGTCTAATTTAACATCACACAAGGGGTTCTAGGATCACCACAAGCCTCAATTTCACTTTGATTTCAGATCAAACCCTAAACCCTAACTTGATGTTTCACAAATCCACCAAACGACACCATATCGATATGAAACTAGCATAGATGCACAAGGAAATGAAATACTACTCTAAGGTTGCAGAATTTACCTCCTTTGGCAACTCAAGAACTTTCTTGAGTTGCTCAAAGTCCTCTAGATCCACTCTTCCTTAGTCCAATGCGTTCCTGTCGAGCTTGTGAGCATGTTTTGTGAAGAGGGAATGGGGTTTTGAGATGATTTTTGTAGTGTTTTGGGGGATTGAAGGTGATGGAGGGAAAGGGAAGAGCAGCAGCAGCTCTAGAGAGGAGGGAGAGAGAAACGTGATGAAGAAATGAGAGGAAATGGCTAGGTCAACACCCTCACCTACCCTCACTCTCACCATACGTATTTCTTTATTCAAAATCATTTTCTTTTCTTTTCCAAAACCTTCTCATTCAAATAGTAGACACAAAGTAAAAAACCATGGTAGGAATAATGTAACACAAGTCCAAAATGATATGTGCATGTTTTGCACAAAAATGCCAAAAATCCGATTAGCGATTTTTAATCGCGATTAGAACTAATGTCAAACTAATCATAAAAACTTTAAAATGGCATATTTCCATAAAATACCCTATTTTAGAATTTTCCTTAATTTTCCCCCATTTATTTGTATTTAATTATACCGGAATATTAAAATATTCATTAAAATAATATTAAATTATAAAAATTCCCAAAAATAATATTTTATTATTTGGAAATGTTACAATCTATCCCCGTTAAAGAAATTCGGTCCCCGAATTTAAATTTAAACACCCAAATACTAAAACATTTCGATACAAATTCCAAGTTGTCGGGGCTCCGAATCATCAATACATATAACATCATAGCGCAATGCATGTGCATGAGCAATGAGCAGATAACTCAAAAGCAAAACTCCGTCAAGCATCCCGCAATTATCGGAGTCATGGTAAGACACATATATCAAATCCAAAACAAAACCAATATGATATAGATCGGAACTATACATGTAGACATCCAATCTATACATGTGAATAGCTTATGTAAATGCATGCCAAATATATCCAGGTACTGTCCTCTGAATAGTCCTGCTCAGTACAAAACGAATATCAAATATCAAAAAAATGAACTGCTCCAAAAGGAATAAATCCCAAAATGCACATAACACCACCCTGTGTGTCTGGTGCGCACGAAAATCAAAATCCATATATGTGCCATACTGGTGCACAAAACGACATCTAGGTGCAACGGGTGTGCACGAAGTATCTGTCATAGGCAACGGGTGTGCCTGACAGCAAAACCGGGTGCATCTGACATGCACGAAGAATCTCGATTTAGTGCATCTGGTGTGCACCCAAAATTGTATCCCAAAACATGCGTCCAACATGCGCGAAAATCCAAATCGGTGCATCCATCGTGCACGAATGAAAATCTAAACCCTGCGCACTCAACATGCACGGAATCATGAAATCCAATAGCAAACGCCGAACATGCGTAAGTCTAATCAAAAGCACGGAGTGCAAGAATCAATCATCAATATCAGGGTCAAAATCGACGATATAATGCGGCTCAATCAAAATCATGTGTACCGCGATGGAAAATCTCACAACCGCGTGCATCAGCGTGCACAAATCAAATCAAAACACTAAAAGTGCATGAAAACTATGCTGGAAGCGTATATCGAATCACCGGCAAAAAGTAGGCATGAAATCCCAATCAATACCTCAAGAATAATAACTATACGCAAGGTATAAATACCCAGTAAGTGCAACCATGGTGCACAAAATCAAATATCATGGAACTCAGCCATCAAGACTAAATCATGCAAATAGATCGCCCAAAATACCGAAATCTAAAGTGATACGTGATAGTCAAATCACAAAATCACAAATCAGAAATCACAAATACCGTCGTCGGTATATCCTCCTTCAAAGTCGAGAAGGTGACGGTACATCCAATGCTAGCGGCGCAAGATATCTACTTGTCTCTTGCTCGCGGCTGGCGTCCTCTGTCTCTGGTTCCTTAACTTCCCTGTGGATTACCAATCTCGCAATCCATCGGCTCATCGTCCTGTCAGGTGTGCTAATAGGAACGATTCCATTCTGGCACTTTTCTGGTCATCTCTCGGTCAATCCTCACGAGCACTCGTAAAGCAGCACATCTCTGGCGCCGACCTCTGGTCCTCTGAATGCACATCACACATCTGCTCCTGGTGCAAATCTTATTGCAGCAGTGTACTGGAAGGAATCCTGCTCAAGGTCTCTTCTGATCTCACCTAAGCCAAACTGTACGAAGGCTGGTACTCTGGCGTAATCTTTTCACTCTCGGGACATCTGCGTCCTTAGTACAACATCTACTCGGAAGCTAGTCGCATCCCATCGCCTCTGTATGCATATCCGACCTTTAATCTTAACGGGGAGTAGTAACAGCTCGTCTGCATCTCGCACGAACTTCTTGTCCCGCTTGTCTGTATCATCGTCCATTTCGACGTCATGTCTCTATCTGCGCACTGCAATGTCCAAGGCTACGGTCCATCCGAAGTCCCTCACACGGACTCGAAATCACGAACTCGGTATCTTCATCACTCAGTAAAAGATATCTAGCCAAACATGTCCTCAGCGTGCATATCGCATCTCTGATGTCAGCGGAGTGGAACGTCATCTCGTCGAAATCTCATGCGAACTCTTTACTCCACTCTACTTCAATATCGACTGGTTCGGACTCATCCCATCGTGGCTGCACAGACTGCGCTCCAACGGCTATGCTCGTATCTGGTGTCTCCCAAACAGTGTGTCCCATCACAATATCCGAAAGATGTCGAACCATCCGATCGACTCGTCAGGACCTCATAATCCCCTAAGAGCTCAACACCTTGGGTGCAGTTTAATAGTATCGAGTACTTACCACAGCATCGGTGGTCCAGCCGTAGAAGGGCAAACCCAAGCCTCACTAATGGCGCCGCGAAACTGCCGCAAACCCTAAGGTTCAAAGGCTTTCACACGGTCATTATGTCGAGTTAGGGTTTCATTCTTCTAGAGGGTCCATAGAATCACTTGCATGTCTTTCCGAATACTTTAAACTTGGAAAATGGGTTCCTGACATTCGATCGTCTCAATCGACTCTCAACGAATCTGCGTGAAGTCGTCTCTAGCTGGAATCAATCTACCTGATGACCTCGCATCGGGGTACGTGAACGAACCACATGTCCTAGTCATTCATCATCGGTGACTAGCGACTCACCATCATATCTCTAAGTATATGCTCATGCTGCAGTAGCTCCAATCATCTGGGCGATATCTCATCATTCGCAGCAGCAACTGGCTCATTCGTCCGTATGCTGAACAGCGCCTCAATCATCATGAATAAGCGACATATCAATGGTCATCACATCCTGGCTGGCCTCTGTCAGTAGCTCAATCCTCCGGTACCGATCGGTACGCCCGAGAAATCTCGCAAAAGCGATCAGTCCAACGCTCATAGCGCGAAAGCACCATAAGACGACGACTCAATATGCAATCGTATGTCTCTGGAAACACGTCCTGGTCAGTCCTCGTCCACGACGAGCTCATGCTGACGGAACTCGAGCCGTAGCTCACTCTGCCCGTGCAATCGTGGCAGCAAAACCATAACCAGTATCGATGAGGATAGATCATAGGAATGAATATAATACTGTGCAAGGAAATGTACATCCTAAGGTTTCATAAGCGGAGTGGCGTGTCGTAAGTATGCCGCGGAACATACGTACGGTACGTCCCTCTACTCAAGCTACCTACTCCATCAACCAAGGGTCATCCTATGCGATGAAAGTTCGGGTATAATACCCCCTCGACTAAGTCTATGTTCCGTTAGGTCAAGCCTAAGTTCCGTATATAGATAACGCCCTAGGCTCCACATAGACAAACTTAGACTCGAACCAAGGTCAACCTAGAACTCTGATACCAAGTTTGTCACGACCCGAAAGAGCACGTGACTGGCCCTTGAACCATATGAAGTCTATAGGACTCCATCTGATCCAAGTAAGCCAAAAGCCCAGAAATCTAAAACCATTTTAAGAGTAAGTAAAGAAAACTGGTTTAAAGAAGTGAAGAAAAACATGTTTGAAGTCAAGGTTTTTAAATAACTAAGCCGAATATGCATTTTAAAATGTAAAGTCTTTTCTAAAAATTTCGGCAGAGTTTCTTTTGTAAATACTGGCCCCGAACGGGGTACAACAAGAACAATATATATGCAATGATAAAAGGCATCCCCAAGCGGGAGCTAGCTCTTCGTCAATCGACGTTCACAACCATGCAAGCAATAATAATATACAACGCCAAAGGGCGAGGATCAAAGCTCAAAAGAAACTCAAACTGCCTGAAAATCGTAATACTACAAGCGCGACTCTAAGGTCGAAATAATACATCACTGTCTCTAAGTCTGAAACAATATACAAGTTTTGGTTGATGGAATTTCTAGATACAAAGAATAATGAATGTACAATGGTGGTTCTGATACAAAGAATCCACCTACCCAAGCAAGTCACCCATATAGAAGCAGTGTGCCAGAAAAGCCGCTATGGAATCTGTACGGAAAAAACCTGCAAGGACTGTGGCACAACGGGGGTGAGTTGCCAACTCGTGAATAGAAAATATCTACAAGCAGAGATCGAATGTATGACCCATCCTAGGTCAATATAATCAGATAAATATAAACATCAATATGAATAGGTCTGAAGCATGCTAAACTGGCAATGTAATCTCTATACATGAGTTTAGTGCCAAGTGCTCGTGCCAATACCTCAGGTAAAAGCATATCATAAATGTGAGGTATGATCAGCGTCATCAAATCCGCATGTACGTGGATCCCGTCCACTCGTCACCCAATGACAATAACCATCATGCATGTAAGTATCATCAGCATATGCAGGGAAATATGAGGATATAACCAAAAGCATGGAACCTGAGTGCCTAGCATCGACACTCGAAAACATCATGAAAACCTGTGCCTAGCATCGGCACGTAAATCCTTATATATCGGGCATCCGTCTGTCCGGGTCAGCCCACTCTCTCATATATCGGGCATCCGTCAGTCCGGGTCAGCCCACTTTCTCATACATCGGGCATCCGTCAGTCCGGGTCAGCCCACTCTCTCATACATCGGGCCCCACAATGTAGCCTCATATGGAACCACTCCTCGTATGGAGTATAAAATCAGGACCGATAAATCTCGTGGTGGCAGCGCAAATATCATATCAAGGGAAAACCGGGTTTTTCAAATAAGTACATACCTTGCTTTGAAATTATCCACGGTTCCCAAATCCAGAAATATCATGAAAAACGAATATCTCGATGCGTATAATCAGAAAGCATGATGTATGTGACATATTAATGAAATGCAAGTACAACAGGATATCCTGCAACATGGAATAATAGTATGCACATACAAGGTCCTATGCACATACAAGGTCCTACCCTGATGCAATAATACTACTGTGTAGTGACATGGCAATTATCGATGATGAAGTGTGTGAGCCAGCAACATGTGTACGTGGAACATACGCATCATCGATAATGGTGCTGGTGTCCTAACAGCATGACTGTAATATATCAACAACACAAGAGATGCAATGCAAATATCATGTGTATGCAGAATCGAATAATCAACGCAACAGTAAAGAATCTACCTCAATAAATATATCATGCCGCCTTGTCTTTTGAAATAAGACGAATCAGGGTTTTTGGTAAAATAAGGGCTACGGTGTTTTAAGAACAGGTGCTATGTTTGAAAATATCCGTAGAATCCCTTTTACCTATCTTTAAAATATCCCCGATTCGTTAGTTTTGAAATAGGTATGACTCGGGTCTAGTCTACGCCTACTATGTGAACTACGGACCCAACTATCAAGCCAATCGGGAGGGGTATGAAAACCACCTAAATCTGAGTCGATATACACATATATATATACAATAGTCGGTGATCCAGCCTCAATAGTATCACATATGATACAGTATATCACATAACATCCTCGAGTCATGAGTGTGGATCTAACATCAATATAAAGCTCGTACGGTAAATCGTCGTACAGCATCCCAATAGCTGGGTACGGGTCAATATCACATTATCTCATCACATATCAGGTATCACTACCATCATATCACATAATCTAGGGTACAACTCTAAGTATAGTACCATCGATACCATCTATATAAATATGAATGCGGGGTAAAACACAAGCCCAAGGCCCGCTAAAACCAACATGTCGCATCTCAAATACGAACTCTGTCATATCTCCGAATCTCACGGCCTCAAACCTCATCGACTCATCTCAGTCCCACGTATCATCCTCAAATCGCGTATATGAACACATAGTCCCATACCCATGTGTAGATATACCCACATCCAAATGCGCACAGATAATAGAAAGAATGTATGCAAGTATATGCGTACGTGTATGTGTGGGTGTGAAACCCCTACTCTAGGGTTTCGCAAAACTAAACCAATACATCATTATTATCAATAATCCATTATTACCATCAATTATCTTAACCAACACATAATAAATATACGTGTGTATACGTATTCGTATACATTACCACGGACTGCGGGGGTGCTATACGCCATCCACCCGACTTCTCCCCATAGATATAAATCTACTCACCTTGCGTCTTTATCCGTCGACATCACCACGCTTTTGTTTGTCGTCCCGAAGTCTTCATGGGTACCTACACATTAACGTATCGTAAATGCGTATCAAAACCAATTCAAGACTAAAACGGCATACGAAAACCAAAACGATACGCTATGGGGCCTATAGGTTAGAACCAATGGATACGCCTCCCAAAACCATCAACAACCCTCGATATCATCGTATAAACGCCAAGTAGTCGAGTACGCAAACTCAGAATTCATAATACGGAAACACGAATCCAAAACAGCAACATAGGAAATAGGCTCCAGATTTCACCCTAGGTCAAATTAGACAAATCTATACATGCCAGGGGTCAAGTTTACTGGAGATAGGGCCATGCACCAAAAACGAGGCAAAACCACCCTGCTCTGGCCGCAAATTGCGGCCAGAAGGATTAAATCTGCGGCCTGGGGAAAGAGATAGGGGCTAGGGTTTTGGGTGTTGGTTCCAGGGTGCCTGCACATCTCTCTGTCAAGTCAATTTTATTTTCAGGTGTCTCGAGTTAAAGCAGATCAATAAAAACAGTGACAGATTTCCAGTTTTCCCGATATCGATTCCATAAATTCGTATTCTGGTTTCTAGTTCAGGTTTTGGTCTAATTTAACATCACACAAGGGGTTCTAGGATCACCACAAGCCTCAATTTCACTTTGATTTCAGATCAAACCCTAAACCCTAACTTGATGTTTCACAAATCCACCAAACGACACCATATCGATATGAAACTAGCATAGATGCACAAGGAAATGAAATACTACTCTAAGGTTGCAGAATTTACCTCCTTTGGCAACTCAAGAACTTTCTTGAGTTGCTCAAAGTCCTCTAGATCCACTCTTTCTTAGTCCAATGTGTTCCTCTCGAGCTTGTGAGCATGTTTTGTGAAGAGGGAATGGGGTTTTGAGATGATTTTTGTAGTGTTTGGGGGGATTGAAGGTGATGGAGGGAAAGGGAAGAGCAGGAGCAGCAGCAGCTCTAGAGAGGAGGGAGAGAGAAATGTGATGAAGAAATGAGAGGAAATGGCTAGGTCAACACCCTCACCTACCCTCACTCTCACCATACCTATTTCTTTATTCAAAATCCTTTTCTTTTCTTTTCCAAAACCTTCTCATTCAAATAGTAGACACAAAGTAAAAAACCATGGTAGGAATATTGTAACACAAGTCCAAAATGATATGTGCATGTTTTGCACAAAAATGCCAAAAATCCGATTAGCAATTTTTAATCGCGATTAGCACTAAATTAGTGTCAAACTAATCATAAAAACTTTAAAATGGCATATTTCCATAAAATACCCTATTTTAGAATTTTCCTTAATTTTCCCCCATTTATTTGTTTTTAATTATACCGGAATATTAAAATATTCATTAAAATAATATTAAATTATAAAAATTCCCAAACATAATATTTTATTATTTGGAAATGTTACAGGATCCGCCCCGATGTTTCTTTCTATGTCTTTCTTTATCTCAAGTTCGCGGAGAAAGCCATCTCCCGAAATGAGCAATACCTATCTTAGAATATGTCTGGATATCTGATGGGACCTAGTTCATAAATGAACTCCAAATCCAAACTTCTTAGACTGTATCGTCAACCGAATTTAGTCAGTATCCTGCGCCGCACCTCCCTCAGTATCCACTTGGACCACCAGTCCAAAATATTGCCCCTCGTCGGAGGGAAAACTATAACTCTGACAGTCACTCTGTCATCCAGGTCACCTTGGAAGCCTGGAATGATAACTGTCTCCTAAAAGAGATTGTTGTTATCAAATCCCTAGAACATCCACTTATGTTCTAAAACTGCTTCCGAATGTCTCTCAAGGATAAGATTAATATCAACTTACTGCATCTCGTCCAAAAACATCTGGGGTGGTACTTGACATCTCATGATCAATTCAATTGCCTAAGCAAGTGATCTGCCAATCATGCGCATCCCTCTCCCTTTAGTCTGTAAGACATCTTTAGAGAGGGTGACTCCATCACCTGCAGGTACACTACCGTGCCAGGAGTCGTCCATTCCAAAGCACCTTTAGAATGCTGTCAAAGTACCCAGATTGGGAAACTACCCAAATCTAGATCTAAAACCATATCTCTAGTAACCAGAATATCTGATATAATATCCATATCCTATGTGGAGAAACCACTGTGTGACAACCAAAGTATAACCGATCGTAGTATAGGAATTTCACTTCCTACTCTGTGTATGTCATCCAAAATACCAGGACATCACCCCATACTATCTTCTTAACAGATCCATCCCCTATTCTGATGAGGTCAAACCTATGACTATCACATCAGAAATAGATGATCTATCTCCGCTATATCTGCTTTAGTCCATAAATAGACATAAGCTGCTTGTCTACTATGCTTCCGCTGCTCCCACTGACTACGACAACCCTCTGGCAGAGTCATATACACGTACACTTCTAAAGCTAGCTTAGAACGACACTATACTCATCCTCCTGCCGGGTCTCACAGTCTGGAACAACAGAAATGGCAAGTCTGGGTAAACAAGAACCTCCCTGTCACCATCCTTGAGGCTACCGGAGTACCTCTCGGGTGCCTAAGGTTACCCATCATATCTGCGGAGTGGCCAATGGAGTGTCAAACCAGATTGAATCTTTAGGTTCTTATCAAATTTTCAGTAATCGTTTGTGGTTCTGGAATCACTTCCAGTTCTAACATACTCCCACTATTGTTTTCTGAAAAAATCCATTTTTATCAAAACTGTGGCGAGTCCAGAACAATATCACTATTGATCTTCCAGATGGTAGAAAGTCAACCATCGTCATAGCCCGGGTCAACCCACAAATAGCCATTACAAAAACGTGCCTTGAGTTATCCAGAGTCTGGTTTTGAGCATAAGCCGGACAACTCCCCGTAAATTAACATTGTTAAGATATGAACTATTCTATATCCAATATAGAAACAGAGGCACTGATTTAATTGGAACCAGATTCAAATCATGTAGCTGTCTCCAGTGCATGTCAACTAAATGGAAAGAGCCCGATCAGCATTACTCAACTTAGGAGTGCTTCCAATAATGAGTAACCTGAAAGAGAAGCAAGTTCTCTTAATCATTACTATCAACTGAATACCATACACAAGTATCTACATCTTTGATCTCTTTGAAGAATCCCGATACTTGCAACACCTGGTTCTCTACTTTACTCTTATACCTATAACTTCTCAAAACTTAGACCTTGCATTTCTACGAAACACATGTCTAAGAACTAGAGAAGTCATAAGTAAACAGAATATAGTACGAGTACCAACCCCTCTGTCCTCATGGACACTGGACAACATACAATACTCTGTATAAGTCCCCTGAGTCTAATAACTCATTCCCTGTGTATCGTAGGTTGAAAACTGTACGTATGGTTAAAAAGAATTACATCGCTGTTTAATGCTCCTTACCTAACCATCCACCGATATAGGTAAATGTCATGGACATAATTTCAAAAAGTTATATCTCACTTTATAAAAATAAACGTACAGGTATATCAATTTGAAATTGGTGCATAACAATGGATATTCAAAACCAAATATTTATCGTCCGGCAAACTACCCAGGTGATTTTCTCAAATATCACCAATTACAACAAATCCCGATATAATGAGGATGATCACCCAATTCCCAATAACTTACTCCCACTCATCATCTGTAAAACCATACAGATGTGAGAATCAAACCTGGTAAATGCATACCCTGGAGCAAGGACTAATTGGGAGATCAGTTTTCTTTTAACAATACACAGTGAAACTGAAACATATGAATGTTTCGAAGGGGTATCCGGGTATTCTTAGTAATGCATCTTCCATTATCAGATTCACAACTATAACCGTATATTTCTTTGCCATCTCTCCAAATCCCTTTATTTGTCTTTAGTTATTTCCTTCTGTACACCCCTTTAGGCCAAATGGTTTTCTTCTTTCCCTACCATTCAGCACCAGCCTATGGTTTGGAAGAAGAATATCCAATAAGCATAATGGGTGTACTCTCCTAATCCTAGGAGTACTCATAACCTGAGAGAAGGTGAAGATAAAAGACAACTGAATAAACCTTATTCCTATTTCCCCTGAACCAGAATCCATCCCCGAACTGGAATAAGTCCCTTCGAGTTCGTATATAACCATACGATGGAGTATCCAATAAACTGTGGATCTTCGCAGTGATACGGAGTGTCCTGGAGAAATACAAAGGTGAAGTAGGAGTGGCGATGAAATACTTGGTTTGGTCGTGAATAGCAGTCGCAGTTTACTTTGCCCTCTTTCTGATCCCTTTATTTGTCTTAACTTATTACCTTCTGTACACTATCATTAAGCTAATTGGTTTTCTTCATTCCCCACCATTCAGCACCTGCCTATGGTTTGGAAGAAGACTATCCAATTAGCGTAATAGGTGTACTGTCCTAATCCAAGGAACACTCGCAACCTGAGAGAAGGTAAAAGGAAAAGACAACTGAATAGTCCTATTCATTTTCTCCAGAACCGGAAACCATCCTCGAATCTGGAACAAGTTCCTTCGAGTTCGTATATAACCCTACGATGGTTTTATCCAATGGAAGTGGATGTTCGTAGTAATACGGGGTGTTCTGGAGAAAAGGGTAAAAGTAGGAGTGGCAATGAGGTATGCAACTCTGACAATCCAAAAGCCAGTATTTTAAGAAAGTTCGGTTAATCTTGGTCAGTGAGTTATAGTCAAGGGTCGGGTCATGGTCACTGCTAAAGAGAGAGAGAGAAAAGAAACACTCTGCGTCCACTCTAACCTAGATCAGAATGGTTATCAATTTATCCAATCAGGAAACCTCCCACTGTATCGTCAAATTCTCCTCCAAACCTGAAAGAAGAATTAGTCGGGATCACCCGAGAAGTAAACCAACTCATCAGTGGGAATCGGGATCCAACTATCATCGCATGATAACATGATGGAATCCACTCACGTTATCACACTCCAGAAGGTATGCGCATATCTGGCAAGTTTTAGTTTCTTTAGAAACTCCCGATGTGATTTTTACCCCATGCTCTTATGACCTTGATGAAGTTCAACATATCATATGTCACATGTCAAGTTCTACCCGTCATTGTCCAGGTTAATTTGAACCCACCTGTACAAGCCCTTGACGAAGGCCAACAAGGCTGTACGACTGTCCCAAACCAACGCATCTATCTATGCAGCAGAAAGGTAACAAGCAGCTACCATTCACTATGCCTTGACGAAGGTCAACAAACATAGCATGAATACTAAGTGCTACCCGTCTGAAATGACGGAGGGCTATGAATGGTTTTTGGCGAAAAACCTTTAACGTAATGAACTTGATATCGTTGAAGGAACCGGATAGCTTTTTATAAAAATATAGTGGCGAAAACCTTTGCTAAAGAGGTCATTCACGGTGAAGGGATCTCGGCTCTTTCCCCGTAGAATGAGGTGCAGGATATTCCAACTGAATACCACGATGCAAAGCAAAAGGCAATCGGCTATAGTGAAGTTATTACCCTGACGCAAACTTCTGTCCAAGGGGTCACTCCCGGTGAAGGGATCTCGGCCCTTGCCTCGTCGACTGAGGTGCTGGATATTCATAACCGAATACCACT
This sequence comes from Agapanthus africanus, assembly GCA_030015575.1. Taxonomy (NCBI): domain Eukaryota; kingdom Viridiplantae; phylum Streptophyta; class Magnoliopsida; order Asparagales; family Amaryllidaceae; genus Agapanthus; species Agapanthus africanus. Next base: position 446,834,889 of record JASDDO010000014.1, read on the forward strand.
ATGCAAAACAAAAGAGAACGTCCTTGTAACAACAGCTTTTTGAAAAATATTCCAACAACATCAGAATAGGTTTGTTTAGCTTGCATTGATCCGAATCAATGCGGTCCCATCAATTAATCACACCACAAAAGAACGAAAATATGATATACGTATATTCCATCTGCATTCGCCACTGGGTACCGTTATCACCCGTTAGGTTACTTAACTAACGACAGAGCGGGGACTGGACTAGCGCGGGTGTAAAACATATACAACATCTACTAGTATATATATCAATATATATAATATTCGCTCATGGCGTGATAAAAATGCAACATCACAGAAATGTAATAAGCATCACAGAACAATACAGATAATCTGGGATCCCCGGGTTTCATAAAGTCGCTACTGAAACCTGACGTTCCCCTGGTCGTGTGGATAACCTGTGTAATGAAATCCTAGACCCCTACGGGCGTGGCAAGTTACCCGCCAAAACCTGAAGTGAGGCAGCCCCCTTCAACAAAGTGAATAGACCACCCAGCACTTCACATAATCCGGTAACTTGAGCACCCCTCCTTGGGTCAACCTGTACCCCCTACGAGTGCGGCGAATAGCCCGCCAATTCTAGAGTGAATCCCCCTCTGTCTCAAAGCCATGAGATGCGGGCCCGTTGCCCTTTAGAACCCGGCTATCCGTGCACCCCACCTTGGGGTAATCCTAGTACAGAAAGTAAAAATATACAACGGGTACATCGACCTCAGCCCGGTCGTGCCCCCAAAAGAATAATATACTAAAAGGCAGTGACGCCAGTCCACATGTCGGACGCTCGCCCCGCAATATCAAATGTACAAATACAACCAAACTATACTACCATTGAATCCAGGCTATCCACCACGATAAATCCGCAACATCACAGCACAACACAGAACATCAACGTGAATGTCACGTTCGCAAATCCGTCTAAAAGAACTATAGAAATTAGACAAGATTTACCGATCAAATGACATTCACGGTCGTAGATATAATGTCAATACTGTGAACTAGCATATTTAGAATTTTCGATCGACAAAATTTCCTGAAGTGGGCCCCAAGCACAACACCCAGTACTCAAACAAATCTGGGCCAAAACAAAAAATACCAGAAACCCCAATTCCAACTCAGAGACCACTGTAGAAATTTTGGTGCCCTAATTCTACAGTAGTGCGGCGGAACCGCGGCCAAAACAAGGGTCATGCCGCGGTTCCACGGCGCTACAGTGGGCTCAGTCTACCAATTTTCTGCAGTGGTCTTAGAAATGCCTGCATGATTTTCTAACTTACTCAAAAAAAAAATTCGACGACAAAAAAAAATTCGACAGAAACTGCATAAATTGGAATCGCGATTTTGGAAATTTCGTTCGATCGAAGTTCTAAACACGTTAGAGCAAGCTAGTAAAGGTTAATGGCGTAGCTCTGATACCATGTAAGTCTATAGTAGCACCCCGGCCGTCTGTCCGAGGCCAAAATGCGGAAACGAAAACTTTTTCTTAACTTGAAACCAGCGTTATAATATACTTTAAATCCGGATCGAACCATTAACCAACAACTAGCTAACAAGAGAAGGGTTGGAAAAGCTATACCGATCGATCCGTGTCCTTCGGTCTTGGCCACGATCCCAAGCTCCTCGCGGCATCTCCGGTCTCGATCTCCTCGTTGGAAAGGGCACCACATCTTCGAGTCTTTTTACGGGCTCCCACCTCTGAACCGAGGAAACTCGGACACGAAGTTTGCCAGCCGACGTGTCCAAGATTGCTGTAGACTATACGTAGATCACTTTGTCTCAAGGGTTGATTGAAGTTGCCTTTTGGGTGGAGATGAAATGAGCAATGGAAAAATGGAGCTTAGGAGTTTTCTTTGCAATGAAATGTATCAAAAATTCCTCACACCAAAAAGAATGGGGCTCCCTCTTCTTGTGGCCAGCCATGCATAATTGAGGAGGAAAAGGGTTGAGCAAAAAGCAAAAGAAAATGGATGATAACAAGGAAAAAAAGTCACACCAAAGTCTTTCTCAAATCCCATCACATTAATGCAAGAAATGAGCACAAATAATGTAGCAAAAGAAAGAAAGCTCTCTAGAAGCATTCCAGGAACTGCTGGAGCACCAGCCACCACAAAAAAAACCATGCCTTCACAAATTGCACATTTGCAAATAAGCCCCTCTAAGAAAAATTCAGCCAAAGAACAATAGAAAAGGAATTTGGCCAAAAAGAGAAAGCAAGCTGGCAAATTCAAAAAGCGATCCGGTAACAAATTACAGGACAACCCCGCGACAGTATATACATACCCGTATTTGTATTCCGACCGAATACAAATGCAATGAGACAAAATCTACACTGTATAATACGAGGATCCGGCTTAAACCAAAGCCCACTAGTATTATTCGTCCGATCATGATCCGTGCACTACTGCACGTATATGATCGAACCCTGCCATAATACCATACGGCCTCTACAACATTTCGCCCGAAACTTGAAAACTGTCTGTGGGGGACTCTAAAGACTCGTCAATACATTGGTTGTGGATTTAACCACTAGCATGTCAGAGGTACTGGCCATACGTAACGGGCTACCAGGTATTGACCAAAAGGGAGGTCGATGAGCGAACTCATCCTGACACCCTACTGAGCCTGTCAGTGAAAATATCCGTACAGTCCGGTTCGTTCGTCTATGAGCATCGCATGGAGGGCCTAGGCGGTTGGTAAAAGTCAGACCCCCAAAAGCGGTACAAGTCGTGTCGGAGTGTAGCCCAGAACATCCTGAGATACTACTGGAATACCTACCAGTAAATCTCCTGCCTTGGCCAAGGACTTCGTGTAATGGCTCTCCTAGACACATCGCGATCTCACCCCCAATACCGGGAGAGACGAAAACCCCTGCCGATCCGCTCACTGCCTCCATGTGGCTCGGGACTGTACCCAACTAAAACCTGTTTGCACGACTCCTTTAAGCCGTGGTAGGGTAGTAATCAAAGCACGGTGGGAACTCGCACGAGATAAATGACGATCTTAGGTCGATGAACTAACATGTACACATGTCACCAGGGAACTGCTATCTGGCGTCAGGTATAATACCAACTAGAATGTTCCCGGCGAGTCATGTCCGGTGTACTCATAACCAAATGAGCACCTGTATACATCTTAGGTGAACCAACTGACACCAATGGCTTGTGAGACCGGCCATCGCCCCTCGTTGGGGTCTCGACTGTATACACTAGTCTACTAATGGAGTATCGATGCCCAGTCTCGAAACTCCTACGACTAGGGACCTTTTAAGGATGTGCTTATAGACCCCAGCTCCCACGTATATGATCGTCATCATACTGTTGGCCATCAAGAAAGAATACTAAGGGCTCTATCAACGTGCAATAGTGATCTGTAAGGTTACCTGAAGCATTACACGATAATAAAGATAAACCAGATAGCATACTATCATCTTGAGTAAGACTGCCCTACCGGTATAGGTCCTCCCTCAATCATTCCAATCACGTTCCTGTGATCCAATAATTGACTCTGAGGGCACTATATCCAACAGGCTCAAGTGAGCATCGACACCAACATCACAAATACAAGTCTCACGAGTCTCACCGTCTAGTCTAAAATATACAAGGGTAGATGGAGTTACTAGATACAAATAATATACATGATGGGATAAATATCCTCGCAACCCACCCATGAGCAATGCCGCAAGTCCAAGCAAAAGGAACAAAAAGAGGAAGTGTGCCCACCGCAACTGTGCTGACAGGTCGGACCTGCAAGATACTATGGCACAACGGGGGTGAGTTGCCAACTCGTGAGTAGCAAGTAACATCTAATATGGCTATCATAAGAATGCACGCAAATGCTTCTCAACCTACGCATATCGATATGATACGATGTACTAACATGAATGCAACATGAATGCATAATCAAAAGAAACATGAACAAGTCTGGTATGAGAAAATCTTTGTTCTTATCTCAGAAAAACCTCTGTGCAATAACTGAAGTATAATCAATGAAATCAACAGAAAATCCGTGTCAAGTATCGACACAAAATATATATCTCAATGTCTTAACATCTCAATATCTCAATGTCTCGATATCTCAATATCTCAATGTCTCGGGCTCCGTCAGTCCGGATCGGCCCATATCATCAAATCTCACGACTACGTCGGTATCCTCCGGATATCCACCGCGTCAAAATAATCGGTCGGTAGTGCTCCCCTGCCGGGCTCAACGCCATCTATGCGATCTTCTTGCCCCGAGGTACCGCACCGGGTCCACCATGTCCCCATAAACGGTGCATCCCCCTCTTCGAATCGGGTATATGATACAGCTCAAGAACAGAGAAAACACATGGTGGACGCCCCACACATCATATCACGAGAAAACCGCAACTTACATTTTTAAAATGGTAATACGTTCTTAAAATCCTTGCGGTTTCTCCAAAATCCATAAATCTCATAAATACTGAAATCCCGGAGAAGAATCACAATATGTAAACATGTCGGTGATGATGGATGTCTATGATACGATAGTATATACCATGCGGAGTACGGCCAGAAACTATGCATGAATCATGATGCAATGAGGTATGTATATATGACTAACAATCCTACATATCCATCCTGATGAAATGACTATACAGGTACAGGTTTACAGATCATATATGATGCAATGCACAGATACCAATTCTAAGCAAGCTCTATAGTGTTCGTGACATAGCAACTACCAAAGGCGTGTGTGTTCGCTTGAATAGTGCACGTGGAATGAACCAATGGTAATGGTGCAAGTGTCCTATGAGATAATATCATATATATTTATGATAATGCAATGCAATGAGATGAATGACTAGGGGACTATGCATATAAATATAAGCACTATTAGAAATCCTGACTATCGGGCGCCTCACTCCATCCAGACGATTCCCCCGTAGATGTGTACATCTACTCACCGGGAAGCCTCGGCTAATCTGATCCGATTTCAGTTCTGCCATTTCCGCGCCACATCCGACGCCTCTGCACCCGATCTTAGAAACGTACACAAGTAAATAAGAGAATAAATATATAAATAGTCGCGGACACAAACAATACAAGTCAACTACACGCACTAACTAAACGCGCACGCACTTAGTGCACAAAACGCGCTCGCGACAACCCCACAAACCACAACTAGGGTCGCTATATGTGGCAACTACCAAACCAAAAACCCAATCGCACCAATCGCGCGTTCGCAACACACTAACAATTTTAGGGAAAAGGTTATAAATCAATTCAACCTCAAACTTAATCAAAATCGATTTATCCCAAAAACCTAACTATTTTAGTGCAAATCTAGATATTTTAACAATTCTAATGGCCACATAGCTCACTTAATATCTTACTTAGGTCATACCAATATTTACTAAAATTTAATCTCACCTCTTTACATAAATCCTAAAAATCTAGTTTGCAAATTATATAATTTGGACAAATTTTAACGTAACAATTTACAACTTAACAACTAGATTAAATTTTGTATGCCTTCAAAAGTCAAACTACTAATTGCAACCATGATCAATGATAAAAACCCTAACTTTAATTTAAACCCTTTTCTTTACAAGTTCGAACTAGAAATTAAAACCATATTAATATCTAAATAAGTTTGATTTAAGGTAACTAAACAACAATTTAACTATTGGGTTAAGATTTTATACCTCACAATTTTGTAGATCTAACTTGCAAAAATCTTGGTCTCCAAAATGTTAACTTGCTCCTTGATCCAAGCTAGATTTGAACAAAGAATTTTTGATGATTTTAGGTAGGATTTTAGGGTTTAATTTGTGGATTTTTTTTTGTGAGTTTTGTGGAGTTTTTTGCAATGGGAGAAGAAGAGAAAATGGAGGGGGTTGTTCTGCCTTTGCAGTCGAGAGAGGGGGGAGAGGGGTGTGTGGGTGTGGGTGAGGGAGTGAGCTCAAGTGTCATGCACCCATACCTTAAGTAAACATACCTCCATACCTAAATTATCTATTCCTTTCCTTTTCTTTTATTTCTGTTCTCTTTTTAATTTTGATGAGATGAGAAAGTGAGTGGAAGGAGAGTGGGGCTGTGCTCGGCCAGCAAAGGGGGTTTGGGTGTGTGTGTGTGTATGTGGAAATTTCTAAATCAAAAACAACCTCATACCACAAGTATTTAAACACCATACTTCATTGTTTATTATTTTCTTATTTATTTCATTTTAGAATTAACTAGAACCTTGAAGACAAGTGCAGAAAAAAGAACACTTAATAAACTTGTTATGATGTTGTCATGGTTCACAATCATGTAATTAACCCATTCTCATTTGTAATTATCGCTAATTAGATGTATAAGTGAAAGCTTGAAATAATAATTAAAATAATCAATTAAGAAAAATATTTAAGTAAACTAGAAATTTACAAGTGACCTATTAAATACCAAATACTATCAATTACATAGCTAGAATAGGTATATTTAAGTCTATGTTGAAAAATAATTATATCCTGATTTTTACGGAAAATACCAGTTATTTTACCGATTATCGGAAATTTCACCTAAACGATTTTCAAAACGTTACAACAAGTCTCTCCCCTTTCCCTTGCTCAGTGATCTGGCATTTATAGGCACAAAATAAGATTAAACAAACAATAAAAATAAGATGACGTGACCCAAATAAACAACCAGAAGAAAAATGGGGACATTTGGGCATGACAAGACCGGTGGCGCAGGGATTTTGGGACATTTCGCCGGTTGAATTCTTGGAAAATGGGCTCGTGTTTGTTCTGTGATGTTGTGTGCTCTCCATAATCCCACTGGTGCTGTTTGATTTGTCTATATGAACCTAGTTTGCATTCTGGGATTTGGAGGGAAACTTGTAGCTTTATATCATATCATAACTTTTTGCATTTATCACTCATATCCCCCATATGTGCCCACTTGCACCATGGCAGCCCCCACCTAGGTCCAAGTCATCAAAAGAGCTAGTGCATACTTTCTATGTGTTGGACCAAAATTGTGTACACTTTATTTGTTGCAAAAGAACTCTTTAAACATAGATCGATCTGCAGTTCCGGTTGCTGTGTCGGCTCACAAATGTTATATCTGTGAATTTGAGTGTGTTTCCAGTATTTTGTCATGAATACCTGTAATTTGTATTTACTGAGCAGACACTGGTTAATAGTACCGATATATAACAAAACAGATAATGAATGAGTGGGTATTAAAATGCAGTTTTCTGAGATGAACAATAAGCACTAATTAGCTACCGCACACTACGCCTTAACAAGGTCAAAAAACGTAGCATGAATACTAAATAGCACTTATTTGAAATGACGGAGGGCTACGAAAAGTTTTTAAGAAAACATTTTGCGTAATGAACTTGATATCGTTGTAGAATCGAGTGATTTTGAAAAGGAGTGGTTTAAGCTCAGCCTTTTAAAATCGAGTTTTTCAAAATAAACCGAGTGGGTGTAGCATCTGCTAGCTTTTCCTAAAAAGGTCAATCCCGGTGAAGGGATCTCGGCTCTTTCCTCATCGAATGAGGTGTTGGATATTCATCAAGGAATACCACTATGCAAAGCAAGAACTAGAGCTACCAGTTTGAAATTTTGATTCCACAATATCACTAGGTTTCTTTCCTTTTTCATTAATCTCATTAATGAAGTCCCATCATTTATGCTTCTTAAGCATCACAGATAAAGAAACGAAAATACAACGTACGCTTATGCCATCCGCATTCGCCACGGGTCCCGTCATGCACCGTTAGGTTAGTTAACTAACGGCAGAGCGGAGGCAGGACTAGCGCGGATGCAAAACATAAGCAACGTTTATTATATATCGTATATATAATATAAAGCATTCGTCTCACGCAGTTACATGATCTCATCACAGAACATTGCAGCAGAAGTCAACATATGAAATATTGGATATACTAGGAAGTCTGTGTTTTATATTAAGCCAGTAAAAAAACACGGATTCCACTGTCGTGATGAATAGCCAAACCCACATCCCTAGATACCTATGAGAGCGTCAAGCGACCCTATCAATTCTAGAGTTAGAAGACCCGGTCTTGACTTCTCGAGATGGTCTCCCACTGGACTCTAGAACCCGGTTACTTGTGTTCCCCGCCTTGGGTCTATCCTAATGCGGAAAAGTAAATAATATACATCAATGGTGACATCATCCTCAACCCGGAAGTGTCCCAATAAAAGAATATTACATACAAGTTTTTACATGAATGAAAATGAAAAACTCTCATCTCACGCAAAAAAACCCGGCTATTCAAACACGACAATCCAATATAACATAACACAGCAACGCATAACATCACCTGTCATCAACGTAAGTAAATATGCGTATCCCAATTGTCGTTGACGTATAGCAACGAAACCGACGATACACCACATATTACACTTACGGTCGCAGAAAAGAAAGTGAAAACTACAACAATTGGAATCCGCAACATCCTTAGACATCATAAACCCAAAATATCACATACTTCGGATTTCATGCCTAACCGTATAAATTCCTTAGACATCATAAACCTGGAATATCACATATTCCGAAATTTCATGCCTAACGTTACAAACCCGGTATTTTAGTCTCAAATTGAAAACACTTTTCAATATCCAGTCGGGTAATTCAACAAGATTCCCAACATTTGATCGAATGCTCGTCGGAAACATTAGTAGACGGCCGCACCCCCGATGTCGTTGACGATGTGCACTTAGGCGGAACACCGCGGCCACGAGCACCCGAACGGATGCTTTTGGCTACGGGGTTCTCCTACAGTCACTTGGTCAGGGCGATGGGGCATGGCTATCTAGTAGTGTTACCCGACGAGCGTTGGCGTACTATACAAGATTGCGACGGAATTTTGAATCAAATCAAAACCCCGCGGCAACCGATCAATAGAAACTAAATTGCTAGATTTACAAAGTACTAACTAGTTTTCACAAAACTAATTATTGTGGATTCCAAATATTGTATCACAAATCACAGATATCTAGACGATGTTAAACATTTCGATCGATTTATCAAACACCCAAAATTCCCAGAGGCCTCAACACTTGAGTCACTGTTAAAAATACCCAAACAGTGCCCCAAGCACCTACGGACCTACACAAGAAGGCACGCTCCCTGCCTCACCAACAGCGCCGCGGAACCGCCGCCAAAGGCATGCTTTGGCCACGCTTCCACGGTCATTTGGTCGAGTTGGGCCGTCATCTTTCTTGTGGGTCCATAGAAAACCCTGCACAATTTTCTGAATATTTTTAATTAGAAAAATTCCAACTTTTGAAAAATTTTCTAGAGAGTGGGAAAAAAGGGTTTTGAAAAGCCGATCGAACACTTTAACTTCGTCTAGGCTACTCCAATGCTCTAGCATGTCTCTGATACCACTGCTGGGTTCTCTTAGCACCCACGACGGGTTTCGGCAAGCATCAAGTATACTATTTTAAAAATTTAGGGTGCCGAGCGAGCCCGACCAAGGATCTAACTAGAGAATTAGGGTTTTAACTAAGCAAGTAAACAACTTTACTCTAAGTGAACAAGGAATACAACCTTTGTAGACCGGTCCTTCACTTTTAAAGCTCCGTGTAGTAGTCCCTTAGCTCCAAGTAGTAGTTTCCCGGACTCTCGTTAGGCTCCACTAGGCGAAAGGAATGAGCTTGCTTAAAGATCTTCGAGGCCGAAGATAATCTACGTTGAGGAATCTCTAACTCAAGCTACCACTTCACTAATTGAGAATTAGTGAATGAAACAACCTATACTAAATGGCTAGTTTGGTATAGATTGGTGAAGTAGGAATTTTGCTCAGTTTAGAATTGTTTTTCTCTCTTTCTTTTCTTCACTCAAGAAAACCTAGTGAGCTCAAATGAGATGAAGAAGAAGAAGAAGAAGTGGTGAATTGTGGCAACCATAGGTAAGAAAATATCATATATGATATTTGTAGAGACTTAACCACGGCTAAAGATAATGGTTGGGTTAATAAATATCTAGAATAAAACAAAATTAGTGGACTAAGTCAATGTTTCCACAAGCTTCTAAAAGCATCATAAACCATGGCTTTTTCCACCTAATTTTGTTTTTCCCTTAATAATTAAATCCCCAAATTAGCTTAAGTGTGGTATGAGTCTCATACACCCATGTCCATACACCCATGTCCAATGTATCATCAAGCATGACACAAAATAAATATATTAACATATATTAAATGTAAAAGTAGAAAAGAAATTCTTAAGTGAGCTAATATTAGTTAATATATATTAATATATCAAATATATAATTATATATTAAATTATTAAATCAACACTTGATTTAATAATCCGTCTATAAAACATATAACCGACTAATATCATATATCGCGAGATTAGAATACGGTATCACATACACGTATTAATTTCGGTCCCGCACATATCACATATGTGCCCTACTTCGTTTCGCTTGAGCCAGGAAATCTCTGTGTAGGACTCTAAAGACTCGTCAATACGCCGGCAGTAGGTAATGATCATATCAGTTACCCACAAGCTGTCAGCGGTACTAGCTGGACGTAACGGCTACCCGGGTATTGAGCGATCAGAAGATCAACAAGCAAGCTTGTTCATACTCCCGTGAATCCAATAAGTAACACTACCATACAGTCCGGTCTCTTCATCTGATATGTCGCATATTGAGTCTGGAGGTGGTAAACATTATACCCTAATAACTTGATAAATCATGCCGATGTGAGGCTCATAACAGGTCGAGAAACTACTGATAACACTTACCAGTAAATCTCTGTATCAGCCCTGGCCAGGGAATTCCTGTTTTAACATCCATCTGCCAGATGTCACAGTCATGGAAGGCAGCAATAGCAAGTAGGATCCGAATGAATTTAAGCATAGCCACTAGTGAAAAAGTTTCGTCATAATCAAATCCTGGTCTTTGACAAAAACCATTTGCAACAAGTCAAGCTTTGTAGGTTTCTGCCTGTCCATCTACACCAATCTTTTTTTTGAAGATCCATTTGCATCCAATGAGTTTTACCCCAGGAGGAGCAACATCCAAAGTCCATACTTTATTGGTGTACATGGATTCCATCTCAGGTCGCATAGCATCCAGCCACTTCACCGAGTCTCTACTCGTGATGGCTTGCTGAAAACTAGTCGGCTCATCATCATCGATGATGCAATCCTCTCGATCCCCGTTTACGAGAAAACCGTAGTATCTCTCGGGCAGATGAGACTGCCTATTAGATCTGCGGAGGGCATAGGCACATCCGGTTCCATTGAAACTTCAGGATCTACTAAGGCTTCAGTAATAGTTTATGGTTCTAGAATTTCTTTCAGTTCCATTGCGCTCCCACAAATCTTTTTTTCAAAAATTGAGTTTCCATAAAGCTGGCTTGATGAGAAACAAAGACCTTTTGTTCCTCGGTGTAATAGAAATAATACCCCTAAGACTTATTGGGGTATCCCACAAACTTACACAATACTGAACGTGCCTTGAGCTTATCCGGATGAACCTTTTTGACAAAAGAAAGACAACCCCATATTTTAAGATACTTAAGACAGGGTTTCTTCCTACTCCACATTTTATATGGAGTGGTAGGCACAAACTTAGTTGGAACCTTATTCAATAGGTATGCAACAGATTCTAGTGCATACCCCAGAAGGATGGCGGTAACTCAGCATTACTCATCATGGAACGCACCATATCAAGAAAAGTGTGATTCCGTCTTTCTTATATACCGTTGTGTTGTGGTATGTATGGAGGAGTAAGTTGAGAGAGAATTTCATTCTCTTTTAGATATTCCAGGAACTCGGCACTTAAGTATTCACCACTCCGATCAGATCGAAGCATCTTGATACTTTTGCCGGTTTGCTTTTCCGCTTCATTCTTATACTCCGAGAATTTCTCAAAGGCCTCGAATTTATACTTCATCAAAAATACATGCACATACCTTAAGAAATCATAGGTAAAAATAATGAAATAGGAATAACCGCTTCTTGCATGCGTAGACATTGGCCCACACACGTCGTTGTGTATGAGTCCCAAGAGCTCAGTGGCTCTTTTTCCGTGTCCAGTGAACGGAGTTTTGGTCATCTTTCCTATGATACATGATTGACAAGTTGCATATGATTGATATTCAAACAGATCTAAATATCCATCTTTATGTAACTTAATTAATCGTGTTTCATTGATATGACCAAGTCTACAATCCCATAAGAAAGCTTGATTTAATTCTGGAGACTTTCTTTTTAGCGTGTTTTTGACGTTGAAAACTTGATGTTGATTGAGAACGTATATTCCGTTATTTAGTGTACCTGACCCAATCATTTCATGATTTAGGTGAATGTTTATGACATTGCTTTCAAGTGCAAAATTATATCCTTTATTAGATAATAAAGATACAGATATAATATTACACATCATACTGGGTACACAAAAGCAGTTATGCAATAACAAAATATATCCACTCGCCAATCCTAGGTGATATTCTCCCACTGCAACAACATCCACACTGGTTCCGTTGCCAACCCTGAGGGTCATATCACATTTCCTCAAAACTCTACGGCTTCCAGGAACCTGGAAAGAATTACAGATGTGAGATCCTGATCCAGTATCCAATATCCAGAAAGTAGAGTTAATAGAGAAACAGTTTTCAATCACGAACACACTTGAAGCCGAAGCCACAACTTACTCTGTGTCCTGATTCTTGGCTTTTAAAGCCCGACAGTCCTTCATCCAATTGTTGGCTATAGCGCCTTCAAGTCAATTATTGGATCGCAGGAATGTAATTGCAATGATTGAGGGAGGACCTATACCGGTAGCACAGTCTTACTCGAGATGATAGTATGCTATCTGGTTTGTCTTTATCATCGTATACATGCTTCAGGTGACATTACAGATCATTATTATATGTTGATAGAGCCCATAGATTCTTGCTTGACTACCAGCAGTATGATGGAGATCATATACGTGGGAGCTGGGTGGTCTATAAGCACATCCTTAAAATGTCCCTAGTCGTAGGAGTTTTGAGACTGGGCATCGATACTCCAAGAGTAGACTAGTGTGTACGGATCGAGACCCAGACAAGGGGCGGTGGCCGGTCTTACAAGCCATTAGTGTTAGTTGGTTCACCTAAGATGTATACAGGTGCTCATTGGGTTATGAGTACACCGGACGGACTCACCGGGAATATGCTAGTAGGTATTATACCTATTGTCAGATAACAGTTCCCTGGTGACATGTATATAGGTTAGTCTATCGACTTAAGATCGTCATTTGTCTCGTGTGAGTTCCCTCTGTTCTTTGATTACTATCCTACCACGGCTCAAAGGAGTTGTGCAAACAGGTTTTAGTTGGTTACAGTCCCGAGCCACATGGAGGCAGTGCCATCGTCGGGGGATTCGTCTCTCCCGGTATTTGGGGTTGATTGTAAGTGCACGGCGGCGCCCCGGCCGTCAATCCGACGCCGGAATGCGGAAACGAAAAACTTTTCAAACTAGAAAACCGGCACCACCACGCACTAAAATCCCGGATCGGGCCATTAACCTAACTCTAGCAAACTAGAATAAGAGTAGAGAAGCTATACCAAGCGATCCGTGTCCTTCGGTCTTCGCCTCCACTCCGATCTCCTCACGGAATCTCCGGTCGTCGCCTCCTCGTCGAAACAGGCACCACATCGCCGGGTTCTTTTACGGGCTCCCACCTCTGGACCGAGGCAACTCGGGCGCGAAGTTGGCTAGCCGACGCGTCCAAGGAATGCTGTAGACTAGTGTAGAAACCATTGTCTCAGTTGGGGTTGTGAAGTTGTCATGATGATGGAGGAGAGAAGAAAAAGCTTTGGAGGAAAATGGTGCTCTTATTTTTAGCAAGGAATGAGTTGAGGAATTGCCACACATCAAAATGAACCTCTCACTTCTCACCCCACAAGTGGCCGGCCCCTATATGGAAAAAAGAGGAGAGGAAAAAACTAAAGCATGAAGGGAGGTGAGTGTAGTAGAAGCCAAAGGGTGACCACATCCAAAAGCAAGTCTCACTTCAAAAATCCTCATCAACTCTCATCACATTAAATGCAAAACCATGATTAAAGAAAAAGCAAAGATGCTTTGAATTATCATGATAAGCCAAATGCCACATACAACCCTCCACTTAGCTAATTTGCAAACTTGCAAATTAGCCCCTCCATCAGAAAAATCCGGCCGTGAAGGAGCAAAGAAAAACTGGCCGGAACAGAATGCAAACAGGCAACTTCAGAAAACTGATCCCGTAATAAATTATAGGAAAACCCCGCGACTGCATATAGATGCCCGCATTTGTATTCCCACTGAATATAAATGCAAAGAGACAAAATCTACACTGTACAATACTAGGATCCGGCTTAAACCAAAGCCAGCTAGTATTATCCGTCCGATCATGATCCATGCAATACCGCACGTATCTGATCGAACCCTGCAATATCTCCATACGGCCTCTACAGCGTTTCGCCCGAAACATGAGAAACTGGTATGTGGGGGACTCTAAAGACTCGTCAATACTTTGGCTGTGGATTTAACCACTAGCACGTCAGAGGTATTAGCCAATACGTAACGGGCTACCAGGTATTGACCAAAAGGGACGTCGATGAGCGAACACATCTTGACACCCTACTGAGCCTGTCAGTGACAATATCTGTACAATCTGGTCCGTTCGTCTATGAGCATCGCATGGCGGGCCTAGGGGGTTGGTAAAAGTCAGACCCCCAAAAGCGGTACAGGTCGTGTCGGAGTGTAGCCCAGAACACCCTGAGATACTACTGGAATACCTACCAGTAAATCTCCTGCCTTGGCTAAGGACTTCGTGTAATGGCTCTCCTAGACACAGCGCGACCTCACCCCCAATACCGGGAGAGACGAACCCCTGCATATCCGCTCACTGCCTACATGTGGCTCGGGACTGTACCCAACTAAAACCTGTTTGCACGTCTCCTTTGAGCGTGGTAGGGTAGTATTCAAAGAACACTGGGAACTCACATGAGACAAATGACGATCTCAGGTCGATGAACTAACCTGTACACATGTCACCAGGGAACTTCTATCTGACGTCTGGTATAATCCCAACTAGCATGTTCCCGGCGAGTCCTGTCCGGTGTACTCATAACCCAATGAGCACCTGTATACATCTTAGGTGAACCAACTGACACCAGTGGCTTGTGAGACCGGCCACCGCCCCTCGTCGGGGTCTCGACTGTATACACTAGTCTACTCTGGAGTATCGATGCCCTGTCTCGAAACTCCTTCGACTAGGGACCTTTTAAGGATGTGCTTATAGACCCCAGCTCCCACGTATATGATCGCCCTCATACTGCTGGCAGTCAAGCAAGAATCCTTAGGGCTCTATCAACGTGCAATAGTGACTTGTAAGGTCACCTAAAGCAGTACACGATGATAAAGATAAACCAGATAGCATACTATCATCTTGAGTAAGACTGTCCTACCGGGATAGGTCCTCCCTCAATCATTGCAATCACGTGCCTGTGATCCAATAATTGACTCTGAGGGCACTATCTCCAACAATCTCCCACTTGCACTCAAGGCTAATTATTGCGATGTCGCATACTCACAGCCCGTGTGATACCGAACACCCAACTCCTCTACTAGTCAGTCTCACAAAGCTCGTTTGCGAAACTATTGCGTTCGAGGAATAGCCTCAGTGAGTGGATCCGCTGTGATGTTTCTTTCTATGTCTCTCTTTATCTCAAGTCCGCGGAGAAAACCATCTCCCGAAATGAGCAATACCTGTCTTAGAATATGTCTGGATGTCTGATGGGACCTAGCTCATAAATGAACTCCAGATCCAAACTTCTTAGACTGTATCGTCGACTGAACTTAATCAGTGTCCTGCGCCATCCTTCCCTCAGTATCCACCTGGACCACCTGTCCAAAATACTGCCCCTCGTCGGAGGGAAAACTATAACTCTGACAGCCACTCTGCCGTCCAGGTCACCTTGGAAGCCTGGAATGATAACTGTCTCCCGAAGGAGGATGCGGTTATCATTTCCCTAGAACATTCACTTATGTTCTAAAACTGCTTCTGAATGTTTCTCCAGGATTGGATCAATATCATCTTATTGCACCTACTGCAAAAACAACATCTGGTGTGGCACTTGACATATCATGATTGACTCAATTGCCTAAGCAAGTGATCTGCCAATCATGCACATCCCTCTCCCCTTTAGTCTGTAAGACACCTTTAGAGAGGGTGACTCCATCACCTGCAAGTACACCACCAGGCCAGGAGTCGTCCACTCTAAATACTCTTAGAATGCTGTCAAGTACCCTAATTGAGAAACCACCCAAATCTAGATCTAAAACCATAGATCCAGTAACCAGAATGTTTGATATAACATCCAATTCCTTTGTGGAGAAACCACTGTGTGACAACCAAAATATAACCGATCGTAGTATAGGAATATCACTTCCTACTCTGTGTATGTCATCCATATACCAGGACATCACACCCTACTACCTTCTTAACAGATCCATCCCCTATTCTGATGAAGTCAAACCTATGACTGTCACATAAGAAATAGATGATTTATCTCCGCTATATATGCTTTAGTCTATAAATAGACATAAGCCACTTGTCCACCATGCTTCCGCTGCTCCCACTGACTACGACAACCCTCTGGCAGAGTCATATACACGTACATTTCTGAAGCCAGTTCAGAACGACGCTCTACTCATCCTCCTGCCAGGTCTCATAGTCTGGAACAACAGTAGTGTCAATTCTGGGTAAACAAGAACCTCCCTGCCACCGTCCTTGAGCATACCGAAGTACCTCCCGAGGGCCTGAGGTTACCCACCATATCTGCGGAGTGGCCAATGGAATGTCAAACCAGATTGAATCTTTAGGTTCTTATCAAATCTTCAGTAATCGTTTGCGGTTCTGGAATCACTTCCAGTTCTACCATACTCCCACTACTGTTTTCTGAAAAAGTCCAATTTTATTAAAACTGTGGCGAGTCAAGAACAATATCACTATTGATCTTCCAGATGGCAGAAAGTCAACCCTCGTCATAGCCTGGGTCAACCCACAAACAGACATTACAGAAACGTGCCTTGAGTTATCCAGAGTCTGGTTTTAAGCATAAGCCGGACAACTCCCCGTACCTTGGCAATGTCAAGATATGAACTGTTCTATATCCAATATAGAACCAGAGGCACTGATTTAATTGAACCAGATTCAAATCATGCAGCTATCTCCAGTGCATGTCAACTAAATGGAAAGAGGCCGATCAGCATTACTTAACTTAGGAGTGCTTCCAATTATGAGTAATCTGAAATAGAAGTAAGTTCTCTTTAATCATTACTATTAACTGAATACCACACACGAGTATCTATATCTTCGATCACCTTGAAGAATCCCGATACTTGCAATACCCGGTTCTCTACTTTACTCTTATACCTATAACTTCTCAAAACTTAGATCTTGCATTTCTACGAAACACATGTCTAAGAACTACAGAAGTTACAAGTAAACAGAATATAGTACGAGTACCAACCCCTCTGTCCAGATGGACACTGGACAACATACAATACTCTGTATAAGTCCTATGAGTCTAATAACTCATTCCCTGTGTGTCGTAGGATGAAAACTGTACTATGGTTGTGGAGAATTACACCGCTGTTTAATGCTCCTTACCTAACCATCCACTGATATAGGTAAATGTCATAGACATAATTTCAAAAAGGTATATCTCACTCTATAAAATAGACGTACAGATATATCAATTTGAAATTGGTGCATAGCAACGGATATTCAAAACCAAATATTTGCCGTCCGGCAAACAACCCAGGTGACTTCCTCATATATCACCAATTACAACGAATTCCGATATAATGAGGATGATCACCTAATTCCCAATAACTTACTCCCACTCATCATCTGTAAAACCATACAGATGTGAGAATCATACCTGGTAAATACATACCCTGGAGCAAGGGATAATTGGGAAATCAGTTTTCTTTTAACAGTACACAGTGAAACTGAAATATTGAAATGTTTCGTCGGGGTATCCTGGTATTCCTACTAATGCCTCTTCCATTATCAGATTCACAACTGTAACCGTATATCTCTTTTCCATCTCTCCAAATCCCTTTATATGTCTTTAGTCACTACCTTCTGTACACCCTCTTAGGCTAAATGGTTTTCTTCCTTCCCTACCGTTCGGCACCAGCTTATGGTTTGGAAGAAGACTATCCAATAAGCATAACGGGTGTACTGTCCTAATCCTAGGAGCACTCGCAACCCGAGAGAAGGTGAAGATAAAAGACAACTGAATAAAACCTTATTCCTATTTCTCCTGAACCAGAATCCATCCCCGAACTGGAACAAGTTCCTTTCAAGTTCATATATAACCATACGATGGAGTATCCAAATAAACTGTGGATCTTCGTAGTGATACGGAGTGTCCTGGAGAAATACAAAGGTGAAGTGGGAGTGGTAATGAAATACTTGGTTTGGTCGTGAATAGCAGTCGCAATTTACTTTGCCCTCTTACTAATCCCTTGATATGACTTTACTTAATACCTTTTGTACACCGTTTAGGCTAATTGGTTTTCTTCATTCCCTACCGTTCGGCACCAGCCTAAGGTTTGGAAAAAGACTATCCAATTTGCGTAATAGGTGTACTATCTCCTAAACCAAGGAGTACTCGCAACCTGAGAGAAGGTAAAAGGAAAAGACAACTGAATAGTCCTATTCTTTTTCTCCAGAACCGGAAACCATCCTCGAATAAATTCCTTCGAGTTAGTATATAACCATACGATCGTTTTGTACAATGGAAGTGGACGTTCATAGTAATACGGGGTGTCCTGGAGAAAAGGGTAAAAGTAGGAGTGGCAATGAGGTTTGCAACTCTTACAATCCAAAAGCCAGTGTATTAAGAAGGTTCGGTTAACTTGGTCACTGAGTCATAGTCTAGGGTCGGGTCATGGTCGCTGCCAAAGAGAGAGAGAAAAGAAACACTCAGCGTGCACTCTAACCTAGATCAGAATGGTTATCACTTTATCTAATCAGGAAACCTCCCACTGTAACCTCAAATTCTTCTCCAAACCTAAAAGAAGAATTAGTCGGGATCACCCGAGGAGTAAACCAACTCATCAGTGGGAATCGGGATCCAACTATCATCGCATGATAACGTAACGGAATCCGCTCACGTTATCACACTCCAGAAGGTATACGCATATCTGGCAAGTTTCAGTTTCTTTTGAAACTCCCGATGTGGTTTTTTGCCCCATGCTCTTATGACCTTGACGAAGGCCAACATATCATAAGTCACATGTCAAGTTCTACCCGTCATTGTCCAGGTTAATTTGAACCCACCCGTACATACCCTTGACGAAGGCCAAAATAGTAGTACGACTGTCCCAAACCAACGCATCTATCTATGCAACAGAAAAGTAACAAATAGCTACCATACACTATGCCTTGACGAAGGCCAACATACATAGCATGAATACTATGTGCTACCTTCCTGAAATGACGGAGGGCTACGAATGGTTTTTGGCGAAAAACCTTTAACGTAATGAACTTGATATCGTTGAAGGAACCGGATAGCTTTTATAAAAATATAGTGATGAAAACCTTTGCTAAAAAGGTCACTCCCGGTGAAGGGATCTCGGCTCTTTCCCCGTAGAATGAGGTGCAGGATATTCCAACTGAATATCATGATGCAAAGCAAAAGTAATCGGCTATAGTGAAGTTATTGCCCTGACGCAAACTTCTGTCCAAGGGGTCAGTCCTGGTGAAGGGATCTCGGCCCTTGCCTCGTCGACTGAGGAGCAGGATATTCCAACTGAATACCACGATGCAAAACAAAAGAGAACGTCCTTGCAAAAACAGCTTTTTGAAAAGTGTTCCAACAACATCAGAATAGGTTTTTTTAGCTTGCATTGATCCGAATCAACGCAGTCCCATCAATTGATCACACCACAAAAGAACGAAAATAATGATGTACGTATATGCCATCCGCATTCGCCACTGGGTCCCGTCATCACCCGTCAGGTTACTTAACTAACGACAGAGCGGGGACTGAGCTAGCGCGGGTGCAAAACATATACAACATCTACTAGTATATATATATATATCAATATATAATATTCGCTCAAGGCGTGATAAAATGCAACATCACAGAAATGTAATAAGCATCACAGAACAATACAGACATCTGGGATCCCCGGGTTTCATAGAGCCGCTACTGAAACCCGACGTTCCCCTGGTCGTGTGGATAGCCTGTGGAATGAAATCCTAGACCCCTACGGGCGCGGCAAGTTACCCGCCAAAACCTGAAGCGAGGCAGCCCCCTTCAGCAACGTGAATGGACCACCCAGCACTTCACGGAATCCGGTAACTTGGGCACCCCTCCTGGGTCAACTTGTACCCCCTACGAGAGCGGCGAATAGCCCGCTAATTCTAGAGTAAAGCCCCCTTCGTCTCAATGCCAAGAGATGCGGGCTTGTTGCCCTATAGAACCCGGCTATCCGTGCACCCTAACCTGGGGTAATCCTATAGTACAGAAAGTAAAATATACAACGGGTACATCGACCTCAACCTGGTCATGCCCCAAAAGAATAATATACAAACAAGCAGTGACTGCAGTCCACATGTCGGACGCTCGCCCCGCAATATCAAATGTACATAATAAACCAAAACTGTACTAGCATTGCACCCAGGCTATCCCCCACGACCAATCCACAACATCACAACACAACATAGAACATCAACGTGAATGTCACGTTCGCAAATCCGTCTAAAAGGGCTATAGCAGTTAAACAGGATTTACCGATCAAGTGACATTCACGGTCGCAGATATAATGTAAATACTGTGAACTAACATGTTTAAAATTTTCGATCGATCAAATTTACTGAAGTGGGCCCTAAGCACTACTGTAGCATTCACAGAAAAATCTGGGCCCAAAAACCCTATTCTCAAGTCAGAAGCCTACTGTGAAAATTTGGCGCAATGAACAGTCAACCCTCCGGCGGAACCGTGGCCAATGCGTGGGTTTGGCCGCGGTTCCACAGTGTAATGGTGACGTCACGCGACCAAATTTTCTCAGATTGCTTAGAATTCTCTGCACATGTTTCTGCAACGTACTGGAAAATTTTTAGAGCCAAAAAAAATTTCGACAGAAACTTGTGCACTAGAAAATACGGTTTTAGGGATTTTTGTTCGATCGAGTTCTAAATATACTAGAGCAAGCTAGACTAGGTTAATGGCGTGGCTCTGATACCAATGTAAGTGCACGGCGGCGCCCCGGCCGTCAATCCGACGCCGGAATGCGGAAACGAAAAACTTTTCAAACTAGAAAACCGGCACCACCGCGCACTAAAATCCCGGATCGGGCTATTAACCTAACTCTAGCAAACTAGAATAAGAGTAGAGAAGCTATACCAAGCGATCCGTGTCTTTCGGTCTTCGCCTCCACTCCGATCTCCTCGTGGAATCTCCGGTCGTCGCCTCCTCGTCGAAATGGGCACCACATCGCTGGGTTCTTTTACGGGCTCCCACCTCTGGACCGAGGCAACTCGGGCAAGAAGTTGGCTAGCCAACGCGTACAAGGAATGCTGTAGACTAGTGTAGAAACCATTTTCTCAGTTGGGGTTGTGAAGTTGCCATGATGATGGAGGAGAGAAGAAAAGGCTTTGGAGGAAAATGGTGCTCTTATTTTTAGCAAGGAATGAGATGAGGAATTACCACACATTAAAATGAACCTCTCACTTCTCACCCCTCAAGTGGCCGGCCCCTATATGGAAAAAAGAGGAGAGGAAAAAACTAAAGCATGAAGGGAGGTGAGTGTAGTAGAAGCCAAAGGATGACCACATCCAAAAGCAAGTCTCACTTCAAAAATCCAAATCAACTCTCATCACAATCTCATCACATTAAATGCAAAACCAGGATTAAAGAAAAAGCAAAGATGCTTTGAATTATCATGATAAGCCAAATGCCACATACAACCCTCCACTTAGCTAATTTGCAAACTTGCAAATTAGCCCCTCTATCAGAAAAATCCGGCCGTGAAGGAACAAAGGAATACTGGCCGGAACGGAATGCAAACAAGCAACTTCAGAAAACAGATCCCGTAATAAATTACAGGAAAACCCCGCGACTGCATATAGATACCCGCATTTGTATTCTCACTGAATATAAATGCAAAGAGACAAAATCTACACTGTACAATACTAGGATCCGGCTTAAACCAAAGCCCGCTAGTATTATCCGTCTGATCATGATCCGTGCAATACCGTACGTATCTGATCGAACCCTGCCATATCTCCATACGGCCTCTACAGCGTTTCGCCCAAACTTGAGAAACTGGTCTGTGGGGGACTCTAAAGACTCGTCAATACTTTGGCTGTGGATTTAACCACTAGCACGTCAGAGGTATTAGCCAATACGTAACGGGCTACAAGGTATTGACCAAAAGGGACGTCGATGAGCGAACTCATCCTGACACCCTTCTGAGCCTGTCAGTGACAATATCCGTACAGTCCGGTCCGTTCGTCTATGAGCATCGCATGGCGGGCCTAGGGGGTTGGTAAAAGTCAGACCCCCAAAAGAGGTACAAGTCGTGTAGGAGTGTAGCCCAGAACACCCTGAGATACTACTGGAATACTTACAGGTAAATCTCCTGCCTTGGCCAAGGACTTCGTGTAATGGCTCTCCTAGACGCAGCGCGACCTCACCCCCAATACCGGGAGAGACGAACCCCTGCAGATCCGCTCACTGCCTCCATGTGGCTCGGGACTGTACCCAACTAAAACCCGTTTGCACGTCTCCTTTGAGCGTGGTAGGGTAGTAATCAAAGCAAAATGGGAACACACACGAGACAAATTACGATCTCAGGTCGATGAACTAACCTGTACACATTTCACCAGGGAACTGCTATCTGACGTCTGGTATAATCCCAACTAGCATGTTCCCGGCGAGTCCTGTCCGGTGTACTCATAACCCAAAGAGGACATGTATACATCTTGGGTGAACCAACTGACACCAGTGGCTTGTGAGACCGGCCACCACCCCTCGTCGGGGTCTCGACTGTATACACTAGTCTACTCTGGAGTATCGATGCCCTGTCTCGAAACTCCCTCGAATAGGGACCTTTTAAGGATGTGCTTATAGACCCCAGCTCCCACGTATATGATCGCCCTCATACTGCTGGCAGTCAAGCAAGAATCCTAGAGGCTCTATCAACGTGAAATACTGACCTGTAAGGTCACCTAAAGCAGTACACGATGATAAAGATAAACCAGATAGCATACTATCATCTTGAGTAAGACTGTCCTGCCGGGATAGGTCCTCCCTCAATCATTGCAATCACGTGCCTGTGATCCAATAATTGACTCTGAGGGCACTATAAGCACATCCTTAAAATGTCCCTAGTCGTAGGAGTTTTGAGACTGGGCATCGATACTCCAAGAGTAGACTTGTAACATTTTCAAAAAGATAAAATATTAATTTTGGGAATTTTTATAATTTAATATTATTTTATTGAATATTTTAATATTTTGGAATTATTAAATACAAATAAATGGGAAAAAATTTGGAAAAATTATGAAAAATTCTAAAATAGGGTAAATTAGAGAATTATGCCATTTCTAAGTTTAATTGATTAGTTATATGCTAAATTAGTGCTAATCGCGATTAAAAATCGCTAATCGGTTTTTTTAGCTTTTTGTGCAAAACATGCACATATCATTTTCTACACTTGTATTACATTTTATTGCCATGGTTGTTTTGGGTTACTATTTGAGTGAGAAGAGTTTTAAAAGAAATGAAAATAAGGAAAAGAAAAGAGAAAAGAATAAAGAATTGGAGGGTTGGTGAGAGAGAGAGGTATGGGCTTCATTTGACCAAGAGACTTAGCCATTTCCTTCACTAGTTTCTCTCTCCCTCTCCCTTGCTTGCTGCTGCTGCTTCTCCTTCATCTCCCTCCCCTCTTCAACCCTTTTAAACACATCCAAAACAACCCCAAAACCCAATCTCCATTTCACTAAAAAGATGCACAAGCTCAAGACCTTCATGATGGACCAAGAAAGCTTGGATTTTGGCCACTAGGGGCAACTCAAGAAAATTCTTGAGTTGCCAAAAGAGGGAATTACTGAACAATTAGCTTAGTTTTAGTATTACTTATACCCCATGTTTAGTTTTGAACCGATATTGTGTGAATTGGTGACTTGAGGTCAAACCTAGTTAGGGTTTGAGGTAAACTTGTGTTGTAATGTGAAATTGAGTTCAGTTGAGGTTATATAAACACCCTAGTGTATGAATTAAGACCCTAACCTGAAGCTTAAACCCATAATGCGGATTTTAGAAAGCGATATCGGAGAAATTATGAAATATGTGTAGTGTTTATGGAATCTGCTATCATACGAGGTATCCTAAAATAAAATTGAGTGGACAGTGACATGTGCAGGCACCCAGGAAGCTAACACCAAGACCCCAGCCCCTACTTCCATTTCCAGGCCGCAAATTCCTCCATTCTGGCCGCAAATTGCGGCCAGACCATGATGGAATTGGCTCGTTTTTGTTTTGGTGTTCCCTTATCTATAGTTTAGGCCCCTGGTATATATAGATTTGTCTAATTGGACCTAGGGTGAAATCTGGGACATATTTCCTAAGTTGCTGTTTTGGATTCGTGTTTCTGTATTCCGTATTTTAAAGTCTGAATTTGTGTCTTATGTTTTACCTCGACTATTTGGCGTTTATACGACGATATAGAGGATTTATTGATGGTTTTGAAGGCGTGCCATAGGTTCAAACCTATAGGCCTCTTATCGTATCGTTTTGGGTTTCGTGTGCCGTTTTAGCTTTGATTTGGTTTTAATGCGCATATACGATATTTTGATGTGTAGGTACCCCATGAAGGCTACGGGACGACAAGCAAACGCGTGATGGCATCGAAAGATGGAGACGCAAGGTGAGTAGATTATATCTACTGGGGGAAGTCGGGTGGATGGCGTATAGCACCCCCGCAGTCCGTAATTATGATATTATATATGATAGTTAGGTGTATTATGTATAGTGTAGGGTTAGAAGTGACTAGTGTAGTTCATAGTCGCTAACCTTAGAATAGAATTACACCTACACGCACACCCTTGCATATTACCTATACTTACACGGTGTTAATAATGATATTGGATGACATTGGAGATGAGTCGATGATGTTGGGCCTTGTGCCGCGAGATCGGTGATTTGATGTGATTCGTACTTGGGATATGACATGTGATTCTTGCAGGCTTGGGATGTGTGTTTACCCCCGCATTCATACTTGTAGACGGTATCAGTTGTACTAGACTTAGATCTGTACCCCAGATTATGTGATACGATGATAGTGATACCTGAGACGTGATGAGATAGTATGATGTTGACCCGTACCCGGCTATTGGGATGCCGTACGACGATTTACCGTACGAGCCTATATTGATGATAGATCCGCGCTCATGACTTGAGGATGTCATATGATATACTGTATCGTACGCGATATTATTGAGGCGGGATCACCGATTAGTATATCTATATATATCGACTCAGATTTAGGTGGTTTCCATACCCCTCCTGATTGACCTGATACTTAGATCTGTAGTTGCATAGTAGATTCTTCACTGTGGTGTTGACTATTTGATTTCCGCATATTCATGCTATTCGCATTGCTGGCATATGTTTATTGCTATATTATTATCATGCTGTTAGGACACCAGCAGCATTATCGATTATGCGTATGTTCCACGTACACTATTTGCCGGCTCACACACTTCATCATCGATAATTGCCATGTCACTACACTGTAGTACTGTTGCATTCAGGATTTGACCCTAGCATGACATATTGATATTCTTACCTTTCTGTTATATGTCGCATACATGTTGCTTTCTGATTATACGCATTGAGATATGCTGTTTCCATGATATTTCTGGTTTTTGGGAACCGTGGGTGTTTTCAAAGAGGATATGTATTTGTTTTGAAAACTCGGTTACCCTTGAGATGATATTTCAGTGCGTCCACCATGTGTTTTCTCGGTGCTGAGGGCGACATGTGTAACCCGAATCGAGGAGTGGACGAGCCGATTGCGGGTACATGGTGGACCCGGTATGGTTTCCCTCGGCAAGATGATCGATGAGCTTTGCCGATTGAGCCTGGAGGCGGGCGAGTACCTACCGGTGATTGGATGGACCTGGCCGTTATCCGGAGGATACTGACCAGAGTCGATAGAAGGATGTGGGTGTACTGCCGGGGCCGAGGGCCGATACCGCAGACAGAGCCCGTGGGCCGATCCGGACTGACGGAGCCCGATATATGAGGATTTATGTGCCGATGCTGGGCACAGATTTCATGATGTTCTTCCATGATTTTGTTTATATCCTCATATTGCATACATGATGCTTATTGTCATTGGATGACGGGTGGACAGGTTCCATATATATACAGATATGGATATATACAAACTGGATTTACACTGATCATACTTCATTTGTATATATAACAGGGTACGAGGGCGCTGTTATATATACCCTTACACCAATATTAGTGGTATGGGACGCTAATATATGTGTATTGATACTTCATCATATTTACTTCATGCAGACATACCCTATACTGATGACATGTTATTACCTGAGTACTTGGCACTACATATCTGTTTAGATGTTGCTTTGCCACCTTATCATGTATCAGGCTTATTCCTTGAGGTTTATTACTGATTGTTGACCTAGGATTATGTCTTGCATTCGGTTTCTGCTTGTAGATATTCTCTATTCACGAGTTGGCAACTCACCCCCGTTGTGCCACAGTTCTTGCAGGTTTTGCCGTACAGGTTCCTTTGCGGCATTTCTGGCACATTTCTTCCTTGAGGGTGAATTGCATTTGGTAGGTGGTTTCTTTTGCATCAAGAACCACCATTGTACTTATATTAATCATTGTATCTAGAATTTCCATCAAGCAAATTTGTATATTGTTTCAGACTCAGACTTTAGTGATGTATTATTTGGCCTTAGAGTCGCTCTTAGTAGTATGGCGGTTTTCATGCTTACTGTGTTTCTTTTGGATTTGATCATCGCCTTTCGGCGTTGTATATTATATTGCATGTGTGGTTGTGACCGTCCATCGACGAAGAGCTAACTCCCGCTTGGGGATTCCTTTTATCATTGTATATGTGTTGTGCTTGTTGTACCCCGTTCGGGGCCAGTATTTACAAAAGAAACTCTGCCGAAATTTTTAGAAAAGACTTTACCTTTTAAAAATGCACATTCGGCTTAGTTATTTAAAAACCTTGACTTCAAACATGTTTTCTTTCATTTCTTTAAAAACCAGTTTTCTTCACTTACTCTTAAAATGGTTTTAGATTTCTGGGCTTTTGGCTTACTTGGATCAGATGGGGTCCTATAGACTTCATATGGTTCAAGGGCCAGTCACGTGCTCTTTCGGGTCGTGACAAGACTAGTGTGTACGGATCGAGACCCAGACAAGGGGCGGTGGCCGGTCTCACAAGCCATTAGTGTTAGTTGTTTCACCTAAGATGTATACAGGTGCTCATTGGGTTATGAGTATACCGGACGGACTCACCGGGAATATGCTAGTAGGTATTATACCTATTGTCAGATAACAGTTCCCTGGTGACATGTGTACAGGTTAGTCTACCGACTTAAGATCGTCATTTGTCTCGTGTGAGTTACCACTGTGCTTTGATTACTATCCTACCGCGGCTCAAAGGAGTTGTGCAAACAGGTTTTATTTGGATACAGTCCCGAGCCATATGGAGGCAGTGCCATCGTCGGGGGATTCGTCTCTCCCGGTATTGGGGGTTGATGTCGCGGAGCGCACGGGTGGCCATCACCAGAAATCCTTGGCCAAGGTAGTCGAGAATTACTGATTCGGATCAGTAGTTTCTCAGGTGGTGATAGGCTTCATACCGACACTAAATGCCGCGTTATTAGGGGTCTAACTTTATCCAACCCCCCTAGACTCGATATGCAATACTCATAGACGAACGGACCGGATTGTACGGATATTGTCACTGTCAGGCTCAGTAGGGTTTCAGGATGAGTTTGCTCGTCGGCCTCCCTTTCGCTCAATACCTGGGTAGCCGTTGCGTACAGCTAGTGCCGCTGACGTGCCTGTGGTTAAACCCACTGCCAGCGTATTGACGAGTCTTTAGAGTCCCACACAGAGGGTTTCCCTGCTTCGGGCGAAACGTTATAGAGGCCGTACGGTTTTATGGCAGGGTTCAATCATATACGTGCACTTGTGCACGGATCATGATCGGACGGATAATATTAGTGGGCTTTGGTTTAAGTCGGATCCTAGTATTATATTTGTTGGATTATTTTCGTCTCTTTGTATTCGTATTCTTCGGAATATGGATGCGGGTATGTATATACGGTTGAGGGGTATTCTTGTAATTTATTACAATATTACTTTTAGAAGATTACACCTCATCATGGTTTAGATCTTTTTGGATTAAAAGGTTATTGAGGTGTAGGATGATGTGTTTATTGCATATTTTGGTGGCATGGCTAATTAGTGACCCTTGGTTACTATTTTAGCAAGCTTAGGGTTTTGTTTGTTGTGAGATTATGTTGACTTGAGATATTTTTGTTGACTCTAGATATTTTGGAGACTTGACATATTTATTGTGATGGCTCCATTATTTCTAATCAACTCTCACAACACACAATAATCAACCAAGCCATTATTCATATCTTTTTCTCTTTCTTAAGTTGCTCTCAACATCTCATTCTCATGGCATCTTCTTCTTCCTCTAGCTCTACCCAAACCCTCTCATGAGTTGAGAATCCTTGGGTGTCTTGAGACAAATTAATCCTTCATCACTCTCTACTTCATCTACGGTATCTAGAGTAGCGATCTAGGTGCCCTAGTTGCCTCGGATATGAGGTTGGAGCTCGTTGCATAGACTCTCGGGTGGATCATCTTCGATGGAGGAAGACCGGAGATCAAGCTTGATCAAGGAAGCCCCTAGGAGCTTAGGATGATGGTTGTAGACCGAAGGACACGGATCTATTCAGTATAACCATTCTAACTCCTTTGCATGTTTTGTTATCTAGAGCTTATGGGTAGATCCGGGTAATTGGTTATGGTAGCGCCAGGTTTTATAAATTTTTGTTCTGCATTTGGCCACGGATTGATGGTCGGGGCGCTGCCGTAACCCAACATGGCAGGTTCCCGGCGAGTCCTGTTCGGTGTACTCATAACCCAATGAGCAGCTGTATATATCTTAGGTGATCCTACTGACACCAGTGGCTTGTGAGACCGGCCACCGCCCCTCGTCGGGGTCTCGACTGTATACACTAGTCTACTCCGGAGTATCGATGCCCTGTCTCGAAACTCCCACGACTAGGGACCACTATTAAGGATGTGCTTATGGACTACCCAACTCTCACGTATATGATCTGTTAGTGTTTATGCCCTAGAAGGCCATTACTGTATCATACTAGCTTGTATATTACTTAATGGAAGCTTGGGATATTCACATGTATATAACAGTCTTGCTAAACATGGTAGTATGCTACTTGGTTTTTCTATCTTAATATGTAAGTGTACGTATTGATAGAGCTCTTAGGATCTTGCTTGTCTACCAGCGTTGTGATGGCAGTCACACTAGTGGGGGCTGGGTAGTCTACAAGCACATCCTCATTCAGGTCCCTGGTCGTTGGATTATCGAGACAGAGCATCGATACTCCGGAGTAGACTAGTGTGTACGCTTCTCATCCCAGTTGGGGAGATGGTCTGTCCCACAGCCGTCAGTACGTCGTACTGGAGATAGTATGCAGGTGCTCGTTAGGTTACGGGTACACCGGACAGGACTCACAGGGAACTGTTGGTTGGTTTGATACCAGTCGTCAGTGAACAGTTCCCAGGTGACATGAGTACAGCGTAGTCCGCAGACTTGACACTGCTACTTCGCCTCGAGTGTGTCCCACTGTTCTTAGATTGCTACCCTACCACGGCTCAAAGGAGTCGTGCAAACAGGTAGCAGTTGGGTGCAGTCCCGAGCACTTGGAGGCAGTGGCGGTTAGACAGGATTCGTCCCTCCCGGTATTGGGAGTAGATATCGTGCTGTGTCAGAGAGCCATTACGCAAAGTCCCTGGCCAGGGCAAGCGAGATTTGCTGGTAGGTTCCAGTAGTTTCTCAAGGTGTAATGGGCTTCCCTCCGACACGACTTATACCGCTATTAGGGGACTGACGCTTGCCGCCCCCCTAGGCCCGATATGCGATAGTCTTGGACGAACGGACCGGACTGTATGGAGATTGTCACATCAGACTCAGTAGGAGTTCGGATGGGTTTTCTCATCGGCCTTCTTATCGACAACTACCTGGGGACCGTTACGTACAGCTAGTGCCGCTTGCGGTCTGTGGTTAAACCCACTGCCAGCGTAGTAGTCGAGTCTCTAGAGTCCCACACAGAGAGTTTCCTACTCCAGGCGAAACGATATAGAGGTTGCATGGTTTTGCGACAAAGGGTTCGGACGCATACGTGCGTTTACCCACGTACGACTTTCGGACATTTTTTACCAGTCGGCTTTGGTTTAAGCCAGTTACTGGTATCCGGTTATTGGATTTTTACAGTCTAAAGTTTTTCCGTATTTTTGCGGATTGGAGGGGCGTTCTCGTAATTGTACGAGAAGCTTCTAGAAGATGTGACTAAGGAGGTTACTTTGGATGAGATTGTGAGTCATGGTGGTGATTCATTCATTTCATTAATGCACATTTATTGCTTAATGACTCATGCTAATGAATCACCACTAGATATTTTATGAAGCATGATTTATCATCACCCTTTATTCTTTTCTCATTATTAGAAAATGCTTCATAATATATTATGATACACTCTCTCTCTTCTCATTATCTTATCTCACATTCTCTCTCCTCAAGCTCTCATCTTCAAACCCTAATCCTTACACCTCATGAGTTGAGATCAAAGGATTAGTTAGACTAAACAATCCATAACCATCACTCTATCTCATCCTAACTTCTTTGATTAGCAATCCAAGAAGGTTAGTTGCCTCAAGCTTAGAGGTTTAGCTTGGAGTTTTGCTCTCGGGTGGATCGTCTACTACCTAGAGAAGGCCGAGGAGAACAAGGAGATCGTAAAGACGAAGGACTAGTTTTGATAGGTATAATCCCTAAGCATAGTAGTTTAGAATAACTATATGTTTGGTTAGTTATCGTTTAGCTTCGATTCAAGCGGTTAGTCGATGTTCGTTCTTTAAACTTGATCGTTTTTGAAATTTCCGCCTCCCCACAAGTACTGGGGTGTACTACATCGACTTACAGTGGTATCAGAGCCTCGCTAAACAATAAATAACTTAATTGCAAATTTGTACGAATTTCGAACGGAAAAACGAAGCCGGAAAACCCTAAATCTGTTCAGTTTCTGTCGAACTTAAAATGAAGTCCAAAAATTTTTCAGGTGTGCTCAGAAAGCTAGAAAGGAGTCCAGGAGAACACCCAAGAAATTCGAGCCCATGAATCGGCAACTCGGCCGCGGAAGCGCTGCGGATCGGTGGGATCCGCCGCCCTACCGCGGCTCTTTAGCCGAATCATGGACTCATCTTTCTTGTGTGGGTCCCCTATGATATTTGGGGTTTTCTGGAATATTTAATATTTGCTCAGGTTACTGTTTAACAGAGCAGATTTTGGAGCAATATTGATGTTGTTTAATCGATCGAAATTGTACAGTATTTGCATATTGGATTATATCTGTGATTGTTTAATGTGTTTGTAAACCTCCCCCAACTGCTAGTATGTCGGTTGGCAGGGGGTTGCACATTTCTGAAATGGTTATATCTGTTTGTGCATATAAACTGTATTGGACTGTTGTGGTGTATAGCCGGGGTTAGCAATGGGTTATTGTTTAATTCATTTGTTGTAAATGTAATTTGTTGTAATATTATTTTTGCGGGGCACTTCCAGGTTGCGGTCGTAGCCACCGTTGTATTATTTCATTTTACTGTTTTTGCTCCTAGGACTGACCCAAGGTGGGGTACACAAACTGCCGGGCGGGTAGTTTGCCGTACCCGTAGGGGTCGAGGGTGGGGTAACGGCTATTCATCACAACTGTGTAATCTGTCTTTTCTTGCAGGCTCAAAAGAAATACAGATTGCTTGCAAATCCAATATTGTTTATCTGTGTTCTGGAATGAATATCATTGCGTCAGACGAATGTAAAATATCTATATTTATGATAGCTATTTAGACGCCACTTATGTTTTACACCCGCGCTAGCCCAGCCCCCGCTCTGTCGTTAGTTAAGTAACCTAACGGGTGATGACGGGACCCTGTGGCGAATGCGGATGGCATAAGAGGACGTTGTATTTTCGTTGTTTTCTGCAATGATAGGTTAATGATGGGACGCATTATCTATAATGCAAAGAAAAATAAACCAAAGTTTCAATCGTTGGAACAATTTAAAAGAAACCACTCGGTTATTTTTAAAACAGATATTTTTTAAATGCGGAGATTTAACCACTCCTTTTAAAAGCTATCAGGTTCCTTCGGTTATATCAAGTTCACTACGTTCACGGTTTCGCCAAAACCAGTCGTAGCCCTCCGTCATTTCTTATGAATGGTCAGTAGTATTCAAGCTATGTTTGTTTGGCCCTTAGTCAAGACATAGTGATTGGTAGCTGCTGGGGTATTCATTTGTTGCATAGATAGATGAGTTGGTTTGGGACAGTCGTATTACTTTGTTGGCCCTTAGTCAAGAGTATACGGATGGGTTCAAATCAACAGGATAATGATGGGCAGAACTTGACATGTGACTTATGATTTGTTGGCCCTTAGTCAAGATCATAAGAGCATGGGGCAAAAATCCATATCGGGAATTTCTAAAGAAACTGAAATTTGCAAAGAGATGCATACCATTTTGAGTTTGATGAATGTTGGTAGCATTCCTACAGCATTATCAGACGATGATATTTGGATCCCGATCCTACTGTGAGTATATGCTACTTATCAGGATATTCGTCAGTTAACGATCAATGCTATAAACCTAGTAGGTGTCCAGAAAAGTGTCAGCGGGGTTACACCCCCAGAGAAAAGAGGTTATTTAATTAAGGAACTTCGCGAAAGCGTTGGAAAACCTCCCTCGAAGTATCGACACCGGCCTGGCTGAACGGTTAAGCAAGTATTGTACGGTGAGAATAGTCTTGGCTAATTCTTCTTTTATGGTTTGAGGAAGGATTCGAGAAACAGTGGGAGCCATCCAGTTTAGATAAACTAAAAACCACTCTAAACTTGCAAGAGCATCATGCTAAAGAGTTTTCTTCTCTCTCTCCTAATTGCAGCGACCCTGAAAATGACTGGACTTAAGTTACTTTTAGAGAAAAATATACTGACGGGGCCAAACTATAAAGATTGGCTGCGGAATGTCAAAATGGCTTTGACCTATGACAAACTGGGGTACGTCCTCACCGCTACGGCACCTGCTGTCCCTGGTCCTAAATCCAGCAATGCGGATAAGGAAATCCGCAAAACCTGGGAATTAGATTGCGCGAGAGCCAAGTGCATCGTGCTTGCCTCGATGAACAATGAAGATCAGAGGAGGCACGAGGATATGTCCTTAGATGGCATATTTCTCCATACAAAGGAACTTTATGGAGAGCAATCTCGTATAGCAAGATACGAGACCTCTAAGAAATTGTTTCGAGCGAGGTTGGCTGTCGGGTCATCGGTAGGAGAACATGTCCTACAGATGATTGGCTACATAGAAGAGCTCGCAGACCTTGGGACGACTTTGGATAATGAGCTCTATACAGACCTTGTTCTCCAGTCCCTTCCTCCCACCTACGCCCAGTTTATCCTCAACTTCAATCTTCAAGGAAAAGAAGTTGAACTTGCGGAACTCCTGAACATGTTAAGGAGTGCGGAGGGCACCTTGCAGAAGGCAAGGGAAACACCCGCTATGTTTGTTGGCGGTTCATCTTCTTCCGGGTCCAAGGCTAGGGCCAAAGGAAGGAAGAAGAAGGCCGCACCCAGACCTAGAGGAGGTGTTAGTAAGGTGGGAGGGAAGGGAAAGAAAAAGAAAGCAGTACCGATAGTTTGCCAGGATGAGTGCTTCCATTGTCACAGGAAAGGGCACTGGAAGAAGGATTGCAAGGCGTGGAACGCCAAGAACCAGGAACTGAAGCAAGCTGTGGCTTCGACTTCAGGTGTGTTTGTAATTGAGAATTGTCTGTCGATCAACTCTACTTCCTGGGTATTGGATACCGGATCAGGACCTCATATTTGCAATTCATTGCAGGCACTGAGAAACCGTAGAGTGCTGAACGAAGGTGATATGATCCTCAGGGTTGCTAACGGAGCTAGCGTGGGAGCTGCGTCCGTCGGGGATTATCACCTAGGATTGACGAGTGGATACATTTTGGTTTTACATAACTGTTATTTTGTACCCAGCTTAACGTGTAATATCATATCAGTTTCCTTGTTATCAAATAAAGGTTATGATTTCACGTTTGTAAGAGATGTTGTCAACATCCACCTTAATCATGGTTTGATTGGGTCCGGTACATTAAATAACGGCATATATGTTTTAAACCAACTCCAAATTTTCAATGTCCAGAACACACTAAAAAGAAAGTCTCCAGATTTAAATAAAGCTTTCTTATGGCATTGTAGACTGGGTCACATCAATGAGAGAAGGTTGACTAAGTTGCATAGAGAAGGATATTTGGACTCGTTCGAATATCAATCTTATGACACTTGTCAATCTTGTCTCAAAGGAAAGATGACAAAGACTCCATTCACTGGACAAGGAGTAAGAGCGAGCGAGCTCTTAGGACTCATACACAGCGATGTATGCGGTCCAATGTCTACACATGCGAGAGGTGGTTATTCCTACTTCATTACTTTTACAGATGATTTCTCTAGGTATGGATATGTTTTCTTAATGAAGCATAAATCAGAGGCCTTTGAGAAATTCCTGGAATTCAAGAGTGAAGCGGAAAACCAAACAGGCAAAAGTATTAAGACACTAAGATCTGATCGAGGTGGAGAGTACTTAAGTGCCGAGTTCCTAGGTTACCTAAAAGAGAAAGGAATTCTCTCTCAGCTTACTCCTCCATACACTCCACAGCACAACGGTGTATCGGAGAGACGGAATCGAACCCTATTGGATATGGTACGATCCATGATGAGTAATGCTGAGTTACCGCGATCTTTCTGGGGTTATGCGCTAGAATCAGCGGCATATCTTTTGAACCAAGTTCCAACCAAGACTGTGCCTACCACACCATATCAGATGTGGAGTGGGAAGAAACCCTGTCTAAAACATTTTAAGACATGGGGGTGTCCAGCTTTTGTAAAAAAGCAGCATGTGGACAAGCTCGAGGCACGTTCAGTACAGTGTAAGCTTGTGGGATATCCAAAGAACTCCAAGGGATATTATTTCTATTACGCAGAGGAACAAAAGGTATTTGTTTCTCGTCATGCCACCTTCTTAGAAACTGAATTTTTAGAAAATCAGAAGAGTGGGAGCGAAATAGAACTGGAAGAAATTCCAGAACCACAAGCTGCTACTGAAAGTTTGGTAGAACCAGAGGTTCAAGAAGAACAGAACATTCCCGCACCCCTCCGCAGGAGTAGTAGGCCGTCTCATCCGCCTGAGAGATACTACGGTTTTCTCATAGAAGGGGATAGAGAGGATTGCATCATAGATGATGATGAACCTACTGACTTCCAGCAGGCCATCCAGAGCGGCGACTCGGTACGATGGCTAGATGCAATGCGGACCGAAATGGAGTCCATGTACACCAACAAAGTATGGACTTTGGACTTTGCTCCAGATGGGGTAAAACCCATAGGATGCAAATGGATCTTCAAGAAAAAGATTGGTGTAGATGGACAGGTGGAAACCTATAAGGCTAGACTTGTTGCAAAGGGTTTTCGTCAAAGACCTGGTTTGGACTATGACGAAACTTTTTCTCCAGTGGCTATGCTCAAATCCATTCGGGTCCTTCTTGCTATTGCTGCCTTCCATGATTATGAAATCTGGCAGATGGACGTAAAGACGGCTTTTCTGAATGGAAATTTAGAAGATAGCGTCTATATGGATCAGCCAGAGGGTTTCAATCAGAGTGGGAGCAGCGGGAAAGTATGCAAGCTGCTTAAGTCCATTTATGGACTAAAGCAGGCATCGCGGAGTTGGAACATCTGTTTTGATGAGACAGTCAAAGAATATGACTTTATCAAAAATCCAGATGAACCGTGCATATATAGTAAAGTTGTGGCCAGAAGTGTCGTATTCCTCGTCTTGTACGTGGATGACATTCTATTGATAGGAAATGACATTCCTATGCTACAATCTGTCAAAGGATTCTTGTCACACAGGTTCTCCATGAAAGACCTGGGTGATGCCTCTTACATTCTGGGGATCCGGATCTATCGTGATAGATCCAAGAGGATGTTGGGACTTTCGCAGTCCAGGTATATCGACACTGTACTGAAAAGATTCAGTATGGAAGATTCTAAGCGCGGTAATCTACCGGCTTGTCACGGAATCACCATCTCCAAAGAGATGTCTCCCAAGACTGATTTGGAAAGGGAACGCATGTCTATTATACCCTACGCTTCTGCGGTAGGCTCTATAATGTATGCGATGTTGTGTACCAGACCAGATGTAGCTTACGCACTGAGCGTGGTAAGCCGGTATCAGTCAGACCCAGGGGAGAAACACTGGATAGCAGTAATGAACATTCTCAAGTACCTATGGAGGACTAAGGAGATGTTCTTGGTTTACGGCGGAAAAGACCTCAGGTTGGAGGCCTTTGCTGATTCCGGCTTCCAGAGTGATAAGGACGATTCCAAGTCCATGTCGGGTTATGTCTTTACCCTCAATGGAGGGGCGGTGTGCTGGAAGAGCTCCAAGCAGGACACCGTTGCTGACTCGACGATGGAAGCGGAGTATATAGCTGCTTGCGATGCCGCAAAAGAAGCAGTCTGGATGAAGAAGTTCCTAACAGAACTTCAGGTTGTTCCTACCATAGTTGATCCAATACCTCTGTATTGCGACAACAACGGAGCTATAGCCTTAGCGAAGGAACCAAGGTCCCATCAGAAGTCCAGACACATCTTGAGGCGGTATCACCTGATCAGGGAGATCATTGATCGTCAGGAGATCGAGGTTCGGAGAGTTGCTTCAGAAGAGAACATTGCTGATCCATTCACGAAGGCCCTTCCTCAGATTCAGTTCGAGCGGCTACTCGAGATCATCGGTCTTCGATACGCCAGTACATGGCCCTAGTGCAAGTGGGAGATTGTTAGTTTTTATGCCCTAGAAGGCCATTACTGTATCATACTAGCTTGTATATTACTTAATGGAAGCTTGGGATATTCACATGTATATAACAGTCTTGCTAAACATGGTAGTATGCTACTTGGTTTTTCTATCTTAATATGTAAGTGTACGTATTGATAGAGCTCTTAGGATCTTGCTTGTCTACCAGCGTTGTGATGGCAGTCACACTAGTGGGGGCTGGGTAGTCTACAAGCACATCCTCATTCAGGTCCCTGGTCGTTGGATTATCGAGACAGAGCATCGATACTCCGGAGTAGACTAGTGTGTACGCTTCTCATCCCAGTTGGGGAGATGGTCTGTCCCACAGCCGTCAGTACGTCGTACTGGAGATAGTATGCAGGTGCTCGTTAGGTTACGGGTACACCGGACAGGACTCACAGGGAACTGTTGGTTGGTTTGATACCAGTCGTCAGTGAACAGTTCCCAGGTGACATGAGTACAGCGTAGTCCGCAGACTTGACACTGCTACTTCGCCTCGAGTGTGTCCCACTGTTCTTAGATTGCTACCCTACCACGGCTCAAAGGAGTCGTGCAAACAGGTAGCAGTTGGGTGCAGTCCCGAGCACTTGGAGGCAGTGGCGGTTAGACAGGATTCGTCCCTCCCGGTATTGGGAGTAGATATCGTGCTGTGTCAGAGAGCCATTACGCAAAGTCCCTGGCCAGGGCAAGCGAGATTTGCTGGTAGGTTCCAGTAGTTTCTCAGGGTGTAATGGGCTTCCCTCCGACACGACTTATACCGCTATTAGGGGACTGACGCTTGCCGCCCCCCTAGGCCCGATATGCGATAGTCTTGGACGAACGGACCGGACTGTATGGAGATTGTCACATCAGACTCAGTAGGAGTTCGGATGGGTTTTCTCATCGGCCTTCTTATCGACAACTACCTGGGGACCGTTACGTACAGCTAGTGCCGCTTGCGGTCTGTGGTTAAACCCACTGCCAGCGTAGTAGTCGAGTCTCTAGAGTCCCACACAGAGAGTTTCCTACTCCAGGCGAAACGATATAGAGGTTGCATGGTTTTGCGACAAAGGGTTCGGACGCATACGTGCGTTTACGCACGTACGACTTTCGGACAGTTTTTACCAGTCGGCTTTGGTTTAAGCCAGTTACTGGTATCCGGTTATTGGATTTTTACAGTCTAAAGTTTTTCCGTATTTTTGCGGATTGGAGGGGCGTTCTCGTAATTGTACGAGAAGCTTCTAGAAGATGTGACTAAGGAGGTTACTTTGGATGAGATTGTGAGTCATGGTGGTGATTCATTCATTTCATTAATGCACATTTATTGCTTAATGACTCATGCTAATGAATCACCACTAGATATTTTATGAAGCATGATTTATCATCACCCTTTATTCTTTTCTCATTATTAGAAAATGCTTCATAATATATTATGATACACTCTCTCTCTTCTCATTATCTTATCTCACATTCTCTCTCCTCAAGCTCTCATCTTCAAACCCTAATCCTTACACCTCATGAGTTGAGATCAAAGGATTAGTTAGACTAAACAATCCATAACCATCACTCTATCTCATCCTAACTTCTTTGATTAGCAATCCAAGAAGGTTAGTTGCCTCAAGCTTAGAGGTTTAGCTTGGAGTTTTGCTCTCGGGTGGATCGTCTACTACCTAGAGAAGGCCGAGGAGAACAAGGAGATCGTAAAGACGAAGGACTAGTTTCGATAGGTATAATCCCTAAGCATAGTAGTTTAGAATAACTATATGTTTGGTTAGTTATCGTTTAGCTTCGATTCAAGCGGTTAGTCGATGTTCGTTCTTTAAACTTGATCGTTTTTGAAATTTCCGCCTCCCCACAAGTACTGGGGTGTACTACATCGACTTACATGATCGCCCTCATACTGTTGGCAGTCAAGCAAGATCCTAAGGGCTCTATCAACGAGTAATCGTGATCAGTCACCTGAACCTATACACGACTGATAAAGGCAAACCAGATAGCATATTATCATCTCGAGTTAGACTGTCCTACCGGCATAGGTCCTCCTCAATCATTGCAATCACGTGCCTGCGATCCAATAATTGGCTTTTAGGGCACTATATCCAACAGTCTCATAGTCTGGAAAAACGGTAGTGTCAAGTCTGGTAAACAAGAACCTCTCTGTCACCGTCCTTAAGGCTACCGGAGTACCTCTCGGGTGTCTGAGGTTACCCACCATATCTGCGGAGTGGCTAATGGAATGTCAAACCTGATTGAATCTTTAGGTCCTATTAAATTTTCCGTAATCATTTGCGGTTCTGGAATCACTTCCAGTTCTACCATACTCCCACTACTGTTTTCTGAAAAAATCCATTTTACTAAAACTGTGGCGAGTTAAGAACAATATCACTATTGATCTTCCAGATGGTAGAAAGCCAACCCTCAACATAGCCCGGGTCAACCCACAAACTGCCATTACAGAAACGTGCCCTGAGTTATCCAGAGTCTGGTTTTAAGCATAAGCCGGACAACTCCCCGTACCTTAACATCGTTAAGATATGAACCATTCTATATCCAATATAGAAACTTTGGCACTTATTTAATTGGAACCATATTCAAATCATACAGCTGTCTCCGGTGCATATCAACTTAATGGAGAGAGGCCTGATCAGCATTACTCAACTTAGGAATGCATCCAATTATGAGTAACCTGAAAGAGAAACAAGTTTCTCAAAACCATTACTATCAACTGAATACCAATCACAAATATTTACACCTTCGATCTCTTTGAAGAATCCCGATATTTGCGACTTATTGTTCTCTACTTTATTCCTATACCCGTAACTTCTCAAAAATTAGACCTTGTATTTGTACAAAACACTTGTCTAAAAACTAGAGAAGTCACAAGTAAACAGAACATAGTACGAGGACCAACCCCTTTGTCCTGATGGACACTAGACAACATACAATACTCTGTATAAGTCTGCTGAGTTGAGTAACTCAAAACCTGTGCATCGTAGGTTGAAAACTGTACTTATGGTTAAGAACTACTCCGATGTTCAATGCTCCTTACCCAATCGCCAACTGATATAGGTAAATGTCATCGACATAATATCAAAAAGTTATAACTCACTTTATAAAAATAAACGTACAGATATTTCATTTTGAAGTTGGTGCACAACAACGGATACTCAAAACCAAATACTTGTCGTCTGGCAAAGCCCCAGGCGATTTCCTCAAATATCACCAATTACAACGAATTCCGATATAATGAGGATGATCACCTAATCCCAATAACATACTCCCACTCATCATCTGTAAAACCATACAGATGTGAGAATCATACCTGGTAAATACATACCCTGGAGTAAGTATCTTATCGGGAAATCAGTTTTCTTTTAACAAGGCACTGAAACATGAAAATGTTTCGTAGGGTATCCTGGTATTCCTAGTAATACCTCTTCCATAATCCAATTCATGACTGTAACCGTATATTTCTTTGCCATCTCTCCAAATCCCTTTATTTGTTTTTATTCATTTCCTTCTGTACACCCCTTTAGGCTAAGTGGTTTTCTTCCTTCCCTACCGTTCGACACTTGCCTATGGTTTGGAAGAAGACTATCCAATAAGCGTAATAGGTGTACTCTCCTAAACCAAGGAGTACTTGTAACCTGAGAGAAGGTGATAAAAGACAACTGAATAATTCCTTATTCTATTTCTCCCGAACTGGGCAAAAAAAGCAAAGGTGAAATAGGAGTGGCGATGAAGTACGCGGTTTGGTCGTGAATATAATAGTCGCAATTTACTTTGCCCTCTTTCTAATCCCTTTATTTTGTCTTTACATATTACCTTCTGTACACCCTACTTAGGATAATTGGTTTTCTTCATTCCCTACCTTTCGGTACCTGCCTATGGTTTGGAAGAAGACTATCCAATAAGCGTAATAGGTGTACTCTCCTAAACCAAGGAGCCCTCGCAACCTGAGAGAAGGTGATAATAAAAGACAACTGAATAAACCAATTCTATTTCTCCTGAACCTGGATCTATCCTCGAAGAAGTCCCTTCGAGTTCGTATATAACCATACGATGGATCTATCCAATGGAAGTGGATGTTCGTAGTGATACGAGGTGTTCTGAGAAATTCAAAGGGTAAAAGAAGGAGTGGCAATGAATTATGCAACTAAGACAATCCAAAAGCCAGTATTTTAAGAAGGTTCGGTCAACTTGGTCACTGAGTCATAGTCTAGGGTCGGACAAAGGTCGTTGCCAAAGAGAGAGAGAAAAGAAACACTCTGTGTGTACTCTAACCTAGATCAGAATGGTTATCACTTTATCTAATCAGGAAACATCCCACTGTACTGTCAAATTCTCCTCCAAACCTAAAAGAAGAATCAATTGGGATCACTCGAAGAGTAAACCAACTCATCAGTGGGAATCGGGATCCAACTCTCATCGCATGATAACGTGACGGAATCCACTCATGTTATCACACTCCAGAAGGTATGCGCATGCCTGGCAAGTTTAAGTTTCTTTAGAAACTCCCGATATGATTTTTACCCTATGTTCTTATGTCCTTGACGAAGGCCAATAAAATCATAAGACACATGTCAAGTTCTACCCGTCATTTTCTTGTCAATTCGAACCCACCCGTACATACCCTTGACGAAGGCCAACAAGGTAATACGACTGTCCCAAACCAACTCATCTATCTATGCAACAAATGAATACCCCAGCAGCTACCAAACACTATGCATTGACGAAGGCCAACAAACATAGCTTGAATACTACTGACCATCCATAAGAAATGACGGAGGGCTACGGCTGGTTTTTGGCGAAAAACCTTTAATGTAATGAACTTGATCTCGTTGAAGGAACCTAATAGCTTTTTATAAAAACATAGTGGCGAAAACCTTTTCTAAAGAGGTTACTCCCGGTGAAGGGATCTCGGCCCTTTCCTCGTGGAATGAGGTGCAGGATATTCCAACTGAATACCGCGATGCAAAGCAACATGTAATCGACTATAGTGAAGTTATTACCCGGACGCAAACTTCTGCCCAAGGGGTCACTCCCGGTGAAGGGATATCGGCCCTTGCCTCGTCGAATGAGGTGCGGGATATTCCAACCGAATACCACTGTGCAAAACAAAAGAAAACGTCTTTGTAATAACACTTTTTAAAACTGTTCCAACAACATCCAAACAGGTTTTTTTTCCTTTGCATTGATCAGAATCAACGCAGTCCCATCATTTAATCACACCGGAAAAGAACGAAAATAAAATGTACGTATATGCCATCCGCATTCGCCACTGGGTCCCGTCATCACCCGTTATGTTACTTAACTAACGACAGAGCGAGGACTGGACTAGCGCGGGTGTAAAACATATAATAGTATATATACCAATATACAATAATCGCTCCAGGCGTGATAATATGCAACATTACAGAAAAGTAATAAGCATCACAGAACAATACAGATAATCTGGGATCCCCGGGTTTCACAGAGCCGCTGTTGAAACC
This sequence comes from Agapanthus africanus, assembly GCA_030015575.1. Classification (NCBI taxonomy): domain Eukaryota; kingdom Viridiplantae; phylum Streptophyta; class Magnoliopsida; order Asparagales; family Amaryllidaceae; genus Agapanthus; species Agapanthus africanus. The sequence continues at coordinate 446,877,663 of JASDDO010000014.1, forward strand.
CGACGTTCCCCTGGTCGTGTGGATAGCCAGTGCAATGAAACCTAGACCCCTACGGGTCCTGGCTGAAATTCCTTTGATGGAGGGGGTTCTTTTTGCAAATGTGCAATTAGCAAATTGGAGGGTGTTTTTTGTGGTGGAGGGTTCATGATGGTTCTAGCATCTTATGATTACTTTTTGGTCCATCATTACTTGCTTTATGGTGATGGTGTAGGGTTCCTAGGCACTCTTGTGAAGGTTCATAAGGCATCAAACATGCCCGGATAAAATTTTAGACGTGCCGAACAACCCAAAGACGGGATCTTTGCTAGATTATTAGGGTTTAGCATGCAAGATGATATCTTTAAAGCTAAGTGTGAGGGATTACAACCTTTGTAGTCCGCTCCTTCGCTTCACAAGCTCCGAGTAGTAGTCCCTTCGCCGCGATCCACGATCTCCCGGACTCAAGAGAGGCTCCACGACTCGAACGATCCATGCTAGCTTGAAGTGTTCCGAATCTCCGATGATCTACGTCGAAGTTGCAAAAACCCAAGCTTTCTCACTCTAAAGAAATGAACACCCTAAGCTCATGGGCTAGATGAGATGAGGATGAGGGAGTAGTATTTATGCTTTCTTTTTATTCACTTTCTCATAAGAAATCATCACACAAGAATTAACTAGTAAGCATTTTCTTTTAGAACTCAAGAGAGAAGAAGATCATAATGGAAAAGATAATCCTTTTATGATGAATAGAAAAGAAATCTATATGATTGATATATCAAGCATGGTCAAGGATGATAGGCTAAGAAGTTGTAGAGAATAAACTAGGGTTAGGGTTTGGTTAGGTTAAGGATAAGTATCAACCATAATATCTTAACCAAGACAAAAGGAAAAGCTTCTAGAATGTGCAAGAAGAAGCTAACCCTAATCAAACCCTAAACCCATTTAATCATCCTTAAACATGTTTAATAATAAATCATATCATGTCACAATAATATATATCACATATATATTATATATTTGTAACAATAGAAAATAATACAGTTAACATATATCGCATATATATCAATGTATTAATCCAGTAAGAAAATGAAATAATAAAGTGAGCCAATATTAGATAATGTAATACAATATATCATATATACTATTATACATTAAATCATCGAATCAACACTTGATCCAACGATCCGGCTATATCAAATATAACCGGCTAATATATCATGTACCGATTCATCGAATCAACACTTGATCCGATGTCCCGATTCATATCAAAATATCGCGAGAATATAATACGGTATCTCATATCGCATTATCCTCGGTCCTGCACATATCACATATGTGCCTCTACTCCGTTTCGCCTGAGCCAAGAAACCTCTGTGTAGGACTCTAAAGAATCGTCAATACGCCGGTAGCAGGTGATGATCATATCAAACACCCACAAGCTGCAAGCGGTCAGCTAAACGTAACAGCCACCCAGGTATTGAGCGATCAGAAGATCAACAAGCTAGCCTGTGCGTTCTCCTGTGAATCCAATCAGTAACACTCCCGTACAGTCCGGTCTGTTCGTCTGATATGTCGCATATCAAGTCTAGGGGTGGTAAACGTCAGACCCCAGTAACCGATAAGTCGTGTCGATGTGAGGCTCATAACAGGTCGAGAAACTACTAGTAACACTTACCAGTAAATCTCTATATCAGCCCTGTCCAGGGACTTCCAGTTATAGCCAATCGAACACAGCACGACATCAACTCCCTATACCGGGAGAGACGAATCCCCTCCTATCGCTCATTGCCTCCATGTGATTCGGGACTGTACCCAAAAGCCACCGTTTTGCACGCCCTCGTGGACGTGGTAAGGTGGAAATCAAAGCACAGTGGGAATCACACAAGACTCTATGACGATATCGGGTCTACAGACTACCCTGTACCAGTGTCACCGGAGAACTGCCATTTGACGTGTGGTATATCACCAACTGGGAGTTCTCGGCGAGTCCGTCCAATGTACCCAGTCTCCACTGAGCACCCGTACACCATCCTTGATGTCAAACACCGATGGATATGGGATCATCCATCGCCCATCATATGGGTCAAGATGTGTATACGCTAGTCTACTCTGGTGTATCGATGCCCTGTCTCGATATACCCTCGACTAGGAACAGTTATAGGATGTACTCATCGACTACTATGGCCCCACTAGTATGATCTCATCATAGTCCCAGTAGTCGAGTACAGATCCTAAGGGCTTTATCAACATGTGAGAGAAAGACAGTAAACCAATACAAGTCAACATGTTAAGATAAAGTGAAACCAAATAGCATACTATCATGACGAGCAAGAAAGTCCTCTCTGTATATATCTAAGCATCCATCATAATATACATCAAATGTACAACAATGGCCTCTAGGGCATATACATAACTAACAGATGGGATTTGATTAGGAAACGAGTGTGACAATACTTCCTCATTATCATCATACCTTTTCCTTATGCTCACCCATTACCTTTCCTTATGCTCACCCCCTTGATTTTCCCATTGCCAATATATGGCCGGCCAGTAGGAGATGGGGAGGGGTTGTCCAAATTTTGGGGTGGGAAAATATTGGTCTCATTTTGCTTGCAACAAAATTCCTTAGCCTATCTCAAAAGTTCATATCTCCTTCCTCCATCCAAAAATGGCAACTTCATTAACCCTCGAGACAAAGTGATCTACGCTCAGTCTACGGCAACCTTGGACACGTCGGCTAGCCAACTTCGTGTCCGAATTGCCTCGGTTCAGAGGTGGGAGCCCGTAAAAAAACTTCTCGATGTGGTGCCCTTTCCGACGAGGAGATCAAGACCGGAGATGCTGCGGGGAGATCGGGATGGTGGCCAAAGATCGAAGGACACGGATCGCTCATTATAGCTATCTACCCTTTCTCTAGTTATCTAGTAGTAGGTTATGTAAGTCTACGGTAGCGCCCCGGCCGTCAATCTGACGCCAAACGCGGAACAAAAACTTTTTATAACTGGCGCTATCGCATACTATAATCCGGATCTGCCATTAACACTAAACTAACAAACTACAAAGTGGGTAGAAAGGCTATACCGAACGATCTGAATCCTTCGGTCTTTAACCATCATCCCACGCTCCATTGTGGCTGCTCCGATCTCCTGGCTTCTCATCGAGGTGGCACCACATCTACGGATCTTTAAACGGGCTCCCGCCTCTATACCGAGGCAACTCGGACATGAAGTTTGCTAGCCGACATGTCCAAGATTGATGTAGGAAATGAGTAGAACACTTTGTCTCGCTTCATCCAAAACCATGGATGAACGGTTAATAAAGTTGCCTTTTGAAACTTTGATAAAAAAAATGAGCTATCCAATATTTATGAACAAATCTATCATCTCAATTTTAACAATAATCTATTTTCTTCAACAAAGGGGCCGGCCAATATATGAGAGGAGGAGGGTGAGTGTAGGAGCAAAGAGGGTGACCATTAGCAATAATATCTAAAGCAAATACAAAGAAGAATTAATGCATAACAATGAGTCACCTGAACACCTTGCAAAAAAACAATTAATGCAACAATGAGTCATGAACCTAGTCATCAACCATTTAATGCAAAATGGTGACACACTAAACCTAGTCACCATTCTAGAAGCTTCCACACTCATGACTCACCCTCATGAAGAAAAGATAAATCCGCATTAAACCGAATGTTTAAGACGGATGATAGAAAACTGGCAACTTCGAAAAGCGATCCCGAAACGAATTTTAGGATAACCCCATAACAGTATAAACATACCCGCATTTGTATTACGACCGAATACAAATGCAACTAAGACAAAGATATTATATCTACTCAATATAATACATGGATCCGGCATAAACCAAAGCCCACCAGTATTATCTATCCGAAATATGACACGTGCGTAAACGCACGTGCTTTTTCCGAACCCTGCCATAAAACCATACGGCCTCTACAACGTTTCGTCCGAACTTGGGAAACTATCTGTGGGGGACTCTAATGACTCGTCAGTACCCTGGCAGTGGGTTTAACCACAAGCACGTCAGCGGCACTAGCAGTGCGTAACGGCTGCCCATGTACTGACCTCAAGGGTAGCCGATGAGTGAACTCATCTTGAAACCCTACTGAGCCTAACAGTGACAATATACATACAGTCCGGTCCGTTTGTCTATGAGTATCACATATCGGTCCTAGGGGGCTGGTAATGTCAGACCCCCAATAGCGGTATAAGTCGTGTCGGAGTATAGCCCAGAACACCCTGAGATACTACTAGAGAACCTACCAGTAAATCTCCTGCCTCGGCCCAGGGCTTTGTGTAATGGCTCTCCTAGACACAGCGCGATCTCACCCCCAATACCGGGAGAGACGAATCCCCTGCCGATCCGCTCACTTGCCTCCATGTGGCTCGGGACTGTACCTAAAAAATACATGTTTACACGACTCCTTTAAGCCGTGGTAGGGTAAAATCAAAGCACAGTGAGAACTCACACGAGACAAATGACGACCTCAGGTCGATGAACTAACCTGTACACATGTCACCAGGGAACTGCTATCTGACGATATGTCACGACCCGAAAGAGCACGTGACTGGCCCTCGAACCATATGAAATCTATAGGACTCCATCTGATCCAAGTAAGCCAAAGCCCAGAAATCTAAAACTATTTTAAGAGTAAGTGAAGAAAACTGGTTTAAAGAAGTGAAGGAAAATATGTTTGAAGTCGAGGTTTTTAAATAACTAAGCCGAAGGTGCATTTTTAAAAGGTAAAGTCTTTTCTAAAAATTTCGGCAGAGTTTCTTTTGTAAATACTGGCCCCGAACGGGATACAACAAGCATAACATATATACAATGATAAAAGGCATCCCCAAGCAGGAGCTAGCTCTTCGTCAATTGACGGTCACAACCACACATGCAATATAATATACAACGCCGAAAGGCGAGGATCGATCCAAAAGAAACACAGTAAGCATGAAAACCGCAATACTACTAAGCGTGACTCTAAGGCCAAATAAAACATCACTAAAGTCTGAGTCTGAAACAATAAACAAATTTGGTTGATGGAAATTCTAGATACAAAGAATAATATAAGTACAATGGTGGTTTTGATGCAAAAGGAACCACCTACCAAATGCAATTCACCCGTAAGGAAGCAATGTGCCAGAAATGCCGCAAAGGAACCTGTACGGCAATACCTGCAAGAACTGTGGCACAACGGGGGTGAGTTGCCAACTCGTGAATAGAGAATAACTACATGCAGAAACCGAACGCAAGACATAATCCTAGGTCAAAACGATCAGTACAAAATCCTCAATATAAAACATGCAGCCTATAACAAGGCTAGGGTAAATATCTAACCCGAGTGTAATCTCCTGTGCCTGTGTCAGTGCCTCAGGTAGCAATATAACATAAGAATGATGTATGAATGCATGAGAACATAATACATGTAAATGAAGAAACTGTTTTCATACTTTAGTGAGATTTCCTTTGTATTTTTAAAATGAGGTATCATAATGAAATCAGCATAAAACAGTGCCTAACATCGGCACAAAACGTAATCCAAATATCCCGATATCTCTGTATCCCAATCACAAAATCTAGGGCACCGTCAGTCCAGACCGGCCCCTACTATCAATCTCAAGACCACGACGGTATCCTCCGGATATCCGACACGTCAGGTAAAATCACCGGTCGGTAGTGCTCCCCTGCCAGGCTCAACGTCATCACCACATTCATCTTGCCCCGGGGTACCGCACCGGGTCCACCATGTACCCGAAACGGTTCATCCGTCTCCTCGAATCGGGTTTCCAAATCCATCAGCAAACTCATGGTGGACGACTCATACATCATGGGAAAACCGCACTTTTTATTTTAAAAGAGAGAAAATGTTTATCTGTGTTTTTGCGGTTTTCCTCCAAATCCAGAAAATCTCACGGAAATCCAAATCCAAAACCTCAGTAACACGTAAAATAGTGAATATATGCATGAGAATCCATGAATGCGGCATAACAATGAATATCAGTATGCATGAAGTAGCAGGTAATAACTACAATGTCTAAACTATTAGCTAATAGGTTATGTCAAGCAATAGTATTTTCTAAGGTGTACGTGACATGGCAATTACCGATGAAGATGTGTGTGAGCCGGCAAGTAAGTGTACGTGGTACATACGCAACATCGGTAATGGTGCCGGTGTCCTAACAGCACGATATCAATAATGGAGTATGAAACATAATATAAGAATGCGATGCAAAGCGAACCACAAAAAAAGTGGGAGCTGAATCTAGACGCAACTATAACTAATCTGCATTAATCTAATATAAGTCCTACAAATGGTGCCTTTTGAAATATCACGAATCATGGGGTTTTGAAAATAGGGGCTACGGTGTTTTTATGAAAAGATACGCCTTTTGAAATGTCCGTAGATCCCTTGACCTGTCTTTTAAAATACCCACGACCCGCTAGTTTTGAAATAGGTAGGAGTCTAATCTAATCTAACAACTACACTAAACTATACAGCTGAACTAACAAGCTGAGCTACAGGTAAGGAAACCACCTAACATCTGAGTCGATATATATATAGATATAATAGTCGGTGATTCCGCCTCAATAGTATCGCGTACGATACAGTATATCATATGACATCCTCAAGTCATGAGTGCGGATCTATCATCAATGTAAAGCTCATACGGTAAATCGTCGTACGGCATCCCAATAGCTGGGTACGGGTCAATATCACACTATCCCATCACACTTCAGGTATCACTATCAACATATCATATAATCTGGGGTATTATTCTATGTCCAGTATAAATCGATACCATCAATAAAGTATGTATGCGGAGGTAAACACACATCCCAAGCCCGCAAGAATCACATTTCGTATCCCAAATACGAATCATATCACATCACCGATCTCGAGGCACAAAGCCCAATTTCATTGACTCATCTCCAAAGTCATCCAATATCATCAACACAGTGCCAGTATAAGTAATATGCAAGGGTGTGCGTGTAGGTGTAATTCTATTCTAGGGTTCGCTACTATGAACTACACTAGTCACTTCTAACCCTACACTATCCATAATACACCTAACTATCATATATAATAACAACTACGGACTGTGGGGGTGCTATACGCCATCCACCCGACTTCCCCCAGTAGATATAATCTACTCACCTAGCGTCTTCATTTATGGACGTCGCCACGCGCTTGCTTGTCGTCCCGAAGTCTTCATGGGGTACTTACACATCAAAATATCGTATATGCTCATTAAAACCAAATCAAAGCTAAAACGGCACATGAAATCCAAAATGATACGATAAGAGGCCTATAGGTTAAAACCCATGGCACGCCTTCAAAACCATCAACACATCCTCTATATCGTCGTATAAACGCCAAATAGTCGAGGCAAAACACAATCCACAATTGCAGAATTAAAATACGGAATACGGAAACATGAATCTAAAACAGCAACTTAGGAAATATGTCCCAGATTTTACCCTAGGTCACTTTATACAAATCTATATATACCAGGGGTCTAACATGAACATGTAGGAGCTACAGAACCAATACGAGCCAAAATGGTGGGACCCAGGCCGCAATTTGCGGCCAATGGGGATAAATTGGCGGCCGGGAAGAAGAAGTGGGAGCTGGGGTCTTGGGGTTAGCTTCCTGGGTGCCTGCACGTGTCACTGTCCAATCAATTTTAATTTAGGGTGTCTCGGGTGATAGCAGATTCAATATACCCTTCACAGATTTCATAAATTCCCCGATATCGGTTTCTAAAATCCGTATTATGGTTTAAGCTTCAGGTTTTGGGTTTCCAATTCATACACTAGGGTGATGGTATAACCTCTACTGACCTCAATTCCATATTACAACCCATAAATCATCACAACCCTAACTAGGTTATCCACAAGTCCACAATATCACTTAATATCGATTCGATCTTAATATGAGGGTAAAGGAAATGCATAAACTAAGTTTATGGTCCAGAAAATACCTCATTTGGCAACTCAAGAATTTTCTTGAGTTGCCCCTAGTGGCCAAAATCCTTGCTTCTTTAGCACCAAGTGTAGATCTAGGGATTGTGCACACATTTAATGAAATGGAGATTGGGTTTTGGGGTTGTTTTAGAGGTGTTTTGGAGCTTGAAGAGGGGAGGGAAAGGAGGTGCAGGAGCAGCAGCAGGAGAAGGGAGAAGAGGGAGGGAAATGAGGGGAGAAATGGTTAAGTCCTTAGTCAATGAAACCCATACCTCTCTCTCTCTCACCAATTACCCATTTCTTTATTCTTTTCCTTTTCTTTTTCCTTTTAAAACCCTTCTCACTCAAATAGTAAACCCAAATGAAAAGCATGGCAAGAAAATGCACAAGTGTGAAAAAGTGATATGTGCATGTGTTGCACAAAAAGCTAAAAACCGATTAGCGATTTTTAATCGCGATTAGCACTAAATTAGTGTCAAATTAATCACAAAAACTTTAAAATGTCATAATTCTCTAATTTACCCTATTTTAGAATTTTCCAAAATTTTCCAAAATTTTTCCCCATTTATTTGTATTTAATAATTCCAAAATATTAAAATATTCAATAAAATAATATTAAATTATAAAAATTACCAAAATTAACATTTTATCTTTTTTGAAATGTTACAATCTACCCCCCTTAAAGAAATTCGGTCCCCGAATTTAAATTTAAACCCCCAATACTAAAACAATTTTTGTAATACTCCAATTTGTCGGGGCTCCGAAGACATCAATACATAGAGAATATCCTATGCGTCTGGTGCGCAAGGAATCAAAATCCATATATGTGTCATACAGGTGTACAAAACAACATCTAGGTGCAACGGGTGTGCACGAAACATCTGTCATAGGCAACGTGTGTGCCTGACAGCAACCAAATCAGGTGCATGTAACATGCACGAAGAATCCCGATTTAGTGCATCTGGCGTGCACCAAAATCGTATATCAAAACACTAAAGGTGCATGAATACTCTGCTGGAAGTGTAAATCAAATCACTGTATAAGGTGGGCGTGAATTCACAATCAAAACCTCGAATGTAATAACTATGCGCAAAATATAAATATCCAGTGGGTGCATGAAACAAATATCATGAAACTCAGTCATCAAAACTAAATCATGCAAACAGAACGCCCAAAATACCGAAATCCAAAATGACGGATACGTGATAATCGAATCACAAAATCACAAAGCATAGTACTGTCGTCGGTAGTTCCTCCTTCGAGGTCGAGAAGGAGTCGGTGCATCCACTGCTAGCAGCGCAAGATATCTACTTGCCTCTTGCTCACGGTCTGGCGCCCTCTGACTCTGGGTCCTTATCTTCTCTGAGGATTACCTATCTCGCAGTCAATCGGCTCATCGGCCCTGTCAGGTGTGCTAACGGGGACGATTCCGTTCTGGCACTTCTCTGGTCACCTATCGGTCAATCCTCACGACCACTCGTGAGGCAGCCCATCACTGGCGTCGGCCTCTGGCTCTCTGAATGCACGTCACATATCTGATCCTGGGTGCAAACATCATTGCAGCAATGTCCTGGAAGGAATCCTGCTCAAGGTCTCTTCCGATCTCGCCTATGCCGAACTGTACAGAGGCTGGCTCTCCTGCATAATCTCTTTTCACTCGATAGACATCTGTGTCCTCAGCACAATATTTCTCGGAATCTGGTTGCATCCCGATGCCTCTGTAAGCATATCTGACCTCTGGTCTCGACGGGAAGCAATGACAGCTCGTCAGCGTCTCGCCCGAACCTCTGGTTCCACCTGTCTCTATCATCGTCCACTATGACGTCACGCCATGCATATCTACGCACTGCACTGTTCTCGGCCACGGTCAATCTGAAGTCTCTCACACGGACTCGAAATCGCGTACTCTGTAGCTTCATCATTCTGTAGAAGATGTCAGGCCGAACAGGCCCTCGGGAACACGTCCCAACCATCAGAGGAATACTCAATACTCGTCCGTCCTTGATCGATTCGCAACGCATCTGGGTAAGTTCCTTTATCCGAATCTGGTCAACTACCTCGTCGACAATGCTAACTCTGGCCTGCTGGTTGTGCGCAATATGACCACTCCTGGGTCAGGTCTTCTCGTATAGTATTCCAGAAAGGTCATGTCGAAGTCTCTCTCAAATCTCATCCCTGCCGAATTGCCCCGAAGTCATCATCCCTTGCTGAAGCAAATTCTTGTTCCGGAACGGCTGCATACTTATCACGCTTCTTACTGGAAGATATATCCATATACAACGCCTCTGGGTGCGTATCACATCTCTAATGTCAGCGGAGTGGGACGTCATCTCGTCGAAATCTCTTGCGAACTCTTTTCTTCACTCTGCTTCAATATCGACTGATTCGGACTCGTCTCATCGTGGCTGCATGGACTATGCTCCAACGGCTATACTCGTATCTGGAGTCTCCCAAGCAATGCATCCCATCACATGATATCCGAATGATGTCGAAACATTCGATCGACTCGTCAGAACCTTATAATCCCCCAAGAGATCAACATCTTGAGTACAGTTTAATAGTATCGAGTACATGCCTCAGCGTCGGTGGTCCAGCCGTAGAAGGGCAAACCCAAGCCTCACTAATGGCGCCGTGGAACTACCGTAAACCCTAAGGTTCAAAGGCTTTCACACGGTCATTAAGTCGAGTTAGGGTTTCATTCTTCTAGAGGGTCCATAGAATCACCTGCATGTCTTTCCGTATACTTTAAACTTGGAAAATGGGCTCCTGACATTCGATCGTCTCAATCGACTCTCAACGAATCTGCATGAAGTCGTCTCTAGCTGGAATCAATCTATCTGATGACCTCGCATCGGTAAACGGACGAACCAAATGTCCTAGTCATTCATCCTCAGGTGACTGGCGACTCGCTATCATCTCTCTAAGTATATGCTCACGCTGCAGTAGCTCCAACCATCTGGGCGATATCTCGTCATTTGCAGCAGCAACTGGCTCATTCACCTGCACGCCGAACAGCGCCTCAATCCTCCAGGAAAGACGACACATTGGCGGTCATCTCTGAATCGGTCTGCTCTAGATCTGAGTAAGACTCTCCACACTGGAAATTTTCAACTCAACTGGGCCCGCTCCGGTGCATAAATCGGACGAATCACCTTCGTCTCTCAAATCGAGTAGACTAGCTATAATCTGTCTTATATCTGTCTGGAAGCTCCGACAATCTAAGCTCGTAAGCTCCGAAAGCGACATCCCGTCAATCTCAGCAACAGCTGGTCCCTCTGTCTGCACGGTAGGCGACATCATAATCTCTGAGGTATGATGTACATCAACAGTCCTCTCTCAACTGGCAGCTCTAACAATGGCCCGATCATCCGGTGCAAAACCAAGCACTCGCCTCCACTTGAGGTCACAGTCATCAATACTAACTCGAGACGTTCCCATGTCACCAGAAAACACAATGGTCAGCCCTCGTACCAGACGAGCTCGCACTGACCGTAACCCTAGCAGCAGCCCAAACTGCGCTCAAACATGGCGACAGGAACCTCAATCGAGTATCGAAGAAAGCAGATCAATGGCAAGAAAGGAAATAACAGATCCAGAGTGGATACACGATCATAAGAAGGAACAGCATCAATGAAGGTATAATCATGGACTAATAGAATCGGGGATCTCAAATGGATGTATAATCATGGATATAAAGAGAATCACTGATCTCGAAAATATGTACATCCTAAGGTTTCTTAAGCGGAGTGGCGTGTCGTAAGTATGCCGCGGAACATACCAACGGTACGTCACTCTACTTTAGTCACCTATTCCATCAACCAAGGGTCATCCTATACGACGAAAGTTCGGGTCTAATACCCCCTCGACTAAGACTAAGTTCCGTAAGGTCAAGCCTAAGTTCCGTATATATATAAACGCCCTAGGCTCCACATAGTCAAACTTAGACTCGAACCAAGGTCAACCTAGCGCTCTGATACTGTTAGTGTTTATGCCCTAGAAGGCCATTACTGTATCATACTAGCTTGTATATTACTTAATGGAAGCTTGGGATATTCACATGTATATAACAGTCTTGCTAAACATGGTAGTATGCTACTTGGTTTTTCTATCTTAATATGTGAGTATACGTGTTGATAGAGCTCTTAGGATCTTGCTTGGCTACCAGCGTTGTGATGGCAGTCACACTAGTGGGGGCTGGGTAGTCTACAAGCACATCCTTATTCAGGTCCCTGGTCGTTGGATTATCGAGACAGAGCATCGATACTCCGGAGTAGACTAGTGTGTACGCTTCTCATCCCAGTTGGGGAGATGGTCTGTCCCACAGCCATCAGTACGTCGTACTGGAGATAGTATACAGGTGCTCGTTAGGTTACGGGTACACCGGACAGGACTCACAGGGAACTGTTGGTTGGTTTGATACCAGTCGTCAGTGAACAGTTCCCAGGTGACATGAGTACAGCGTAGTCCGCAGACTTGACACTGCTACTTCGCCTCGAGTGTGTCCCACTGTTCTTAGATTGCTACCCTACCACGGCTCAAAGGAGTCGTGCAAACAGGTAGCAGTTGGGTGCAGTCCCGAGCACTTGGAGGCAGTGGCGGTTAGACAGGATTCGTCCCTCCCGGTATTGGGAGTAGATATCGTGCTGTGTCAGAGAGCCATTACGCAAAGTCCCTGGCCAGGGCAAGCGAGATTTGCTGGTAGGTTCCAGCAGTTTCTCAGGGTGTAATGGGCTTCACTCCGACACGACTTATACCGCTATTAGGGGACTGACGCTTGCCGCCCCCCTAGGCCCGATATGCGATAGTCATGGACGAACGGACCGGACTGTATGGAGATTGTCACATCAGACTCAGTAGGAGTTCGGATGGGTTTACTCATCGGCCTTCTTATCGACAACTACCTGGGGACCGTTACGTACAGCTAGTGCCGCTTGCGGTCTGTGGTTAAACCCACTGCCAGCGTAGTAGTCGAGTCTCTAGAGTCCCACACAGAGAGTTTCCTACTCCAGGCGAAACGATATAGAGGTTGCATGGTTTTGCGACAAAGGGTTCGGACGCATACGTGCGTTTACGCGCGTACGACTTTCGGACAGATTTTACCAGTCGGCTTTGGTTTAAGCCAGTTACTGGTATCCGGTTATTGGATTTTTACAGTCTAAAGTTTTTCCGTATTTTTACGGATCGGAGGGGCGTTCTCGTAATTACTCGAGAAGCTTCTAGAAGTGGTGACTAAGGAGGTTTAGGTGTCATTTGCATTAAATGAGTTTAGTGAGTCATGAGGGTGATTCATGCATATCATTAATGCATGATAAATGCTTAATGAGTCATGGTTATGAATCACCACTAGATATTTATGAAACTTCATTATTCATCATTTTAGTTTTCTTTTATGGATGAATATTAAAGGTTCATATATATTATGATAGAATTACTATTCTCATAACATTCATTCTCACCTTCTCTCTCCTCAAGCTCTCTCTCTTCAAAAGACTAATCCTCACCCTCATGTGTTGAGATCTAGGATTAGTAAGACTAATCAATCCATAACCATCTCTATATTACACCTAGCTTCTTTGATTAGCAATCCAAGAAGGTTAGTTGCCTCAAGCTTAGAGGTTTAGCTTGGAGTTTCGCTCTCGGGTGGATCGTCTACTACCTAGAGAAGGCCGAGGAGAACCAAGGAGGACATAAAGAAGAAGGACCGGTTCATTAGGTATAATCTCTAATCTCTTATGTAAAGAAACTCATAAGAATACGGTTTTTAGGGTTTAGCTTTGATTCATGCGGTTAGTCGATGTTCGTTGTTTGAACTTGATAGTTTTTGTAAATTCCGCCTCCCCATAAGTACTGGGGTGTACTACATCGACTTACAGTGGTATCAGAGCCTCGCTAAACACTAAATAACTTAATCGCAAATTTGTACGAATTTCGAACGAAAAAACGATCCCGGAAAACCCTAGTTCTGTTAAGTTTCTGTCGAACTGAAAATGAAGTCCTAAAATTTTTCTGGTGTGTTCAGAGAGCTTGATATGAACACAGGAGAACACCCAAGAAATTCGAGCCAATGATTCGACCAAAGCGCCGCGGAAGGGCGGCGGATCCCACCGATCCGCCGCGCTTCCGCGGCCGAGTTGCCGAGTCATGGGCTCAATTTTTTTGGGTGGGTCCCCTGTGATATTTGGGGTTTTCTGGAATATTTAATTATTGCTCAGGTTACTGTTTAACAGAGCAGATTTTGGAGCAATTTTGAAGTTGTTTATTCGATCGAAAAATACAGTATTTGCGTATTGGATTATATCTGTGATTGTTTGATGTGTTCGTAAACCTCCCCCAACTGCTAGTATGTCGGTTGGCAGGGGGTTGCACATTTCTGAAATGGTTATATCTGTTTGTGCATATAAACTGTGTTGGACTGTTGTGGTGTATAGCCGGGGTTAGCAAAGGGTTATTGTTTAATTCATTTGTTGTAAATGTAATTTGTTGTAATATTATTTTCGCGGGGCACTTCCAGGTTGCGGTTGTAGCCACCGTTGTATTATTTCATTTTACTGTTTTTGCTCCTAGGACTGACCCAAGGTGGGGTACACAGACTGCCGGGTGGGTAGTTTGCCGTACCCGTAGGGGTCGAGGGTGGGGTAAACGGCTATTCATCACAACTGTGTAATCTGTCTTTTCTTGCAGGCTCAAAAGAAATACAGATTGCTTGCATATCCAATATTGTTTATCTGTGTTCTGGGATGAATATCATTGCGTCAGACGAATGTAAAATATCTATATTTATTATAGCTATTTAGACGTCACTTATGTTTTACACCCGCGCTAGCCCAGCCCCCGCTCTGTCGTTAGTTAAGTAACCTAACGGGTGATGACGGGACCCCGTGGCGAATGCGGATGGCATAAGAGGACGTTATATTTTCGTTGTTTTCTGCAATGATAGGTTAATGATGGGACGCATTATCTATAATGCAAAGTAAAACAAACCAAAGTTTAAATCGTTGGAACAATTTAAAAGAAACCACTCGGTTAATTTTAAAACAGATATTTTTTTTAAATGCGGAGATTTAACCACTCCTTTTAAAAGCTATCAGGTTCCTTCGGTTATATCAAGTTCACTACGTTCACGGTTTCGCCAAAACCAGTCGTAGCCCTCCGTCATTTCATTTGGGTATTCAGTAGTATTCAAGCTATGCAGTTTTGGCCAACGTCATGGCATAGTGTTTGGTAGCTGCTGGATATTCATTTGTTTCATAGATAGATGAGTTGGTTTGGGACAGTCGTATTATCATTTGGCCAACGTCAGGGATATATACGGATGGGTTCAAATTAACAAGATAATGATGGGTAGAACTTGACATGTGACTTATGACATTTTGACCAACGCCAAGGTCATAAGAGCATGGGGTAAAAACTTATATCGGGAATTTCTAAAGAAACTGAAATTTGCAAAGAGATGCATACCATTTTGAGTTTGATGAATGTTGGTAGCATTCCTACAGCATTATCAGACGATGATATTTGGATCCCGATCCTACTGTGAGTATATGCTACTTATCAGGATATTCGTCGCTTAACGATCAATGCTATAAACCTAGTAGGTGTCCAGAAAAGTGTCAGCGGGGTTACGCCCCCAGAGAAAAGAGGTTATTTAATTAAGGAACTTCGCGAAAGCGTTGGAAAACCTCCCTCGAAGTATCGACACCGGCCTGGCTGAACGGTTAAGCAAGTATTGTACGGTGGGAATAGTCTTGGCTAATTCTTCTTTTATGGTTTGAGGAAGGATTCGAGAAACAGTGGGAGCCATCCAGTTTAGATAAACTAAAAACCACTCTAAACTTGCAAGAGCATCATGCTAAAGAGTTTTCTTCTCTCTCTCCTAATTGCAGCGACCCTGAAAATGACTGGACTTAAGTTACTTTTAGAGAAAAATATACTGACGGGGCCAAACTATAAAGATTGGCTGCGGAATGTCAAGATGGCTTTGACCTATGATAAACTGGGGTACGTCCTCACCGCTACAGCACCTGCTGTCCTTGGTCCCAAATCCAGCAATGCGGATAAGGAAATCCGCAAAACCTGGGATTTAGATTGCGCGAGAGCCAAGTGCATCGTGCTTGCCTCGATGAACAATGAACATCAGAGGAGGCACGAGGATATGTCTCTAGATGGCATATTTCTCCATACAAAGGAACTTTATGGAGAGCAATCTCGTATAGCAAGATACGAGACCTCGAAGAAACTGTTTCGAGCGAGGTTGGCTGTCGGGTCATCGGTAGGTGAACATGTCCTACAGATGATCGGCTATATTGAAGAGCTCGCGGACCTTGGGACGACTTTGGATAATGAGCTCTATACAGATCTTGTTCTCCAGTCCCTTCCTCCCACCTACGCCCAGTTTATCCTCAACTTCAATCTTCAAGGAAAAGAAGTTGAACTTGCGGAACTCCTGAACATGTTAAGGAGTGCAGAGGGCACCTTGCAGAAGGCAAGGGAAACACCCGCTATGTTTGTTGGCGGTTCATCTTCTTCCGGGTCCAAGGCTAGGGCCAAAGGAAGGAAGAAGAAGGCCGCACCCAGACCTAGAGGAGGTGTTAGTAAGGTGGGAAAGAAGGGAAAGAAAAAGTTTACAGCACCGGTAGTTGGCCTGGATGAGTGCTTCCATTGTCACAGGAAAGGGCACTGGAAGAAGGATTGCAAGGCGTGGAACGCCAAAAACCAGGAACCGAAGCAAGCTGTGGCTTCGACTTCAGGTGTGTTTGTAATTGAGAATTGTCTGTCGATCAACTCTACTTCCTGGGTATTAGATACCGGGTCAGGATCTCATATTTGCAATTCATTGCAGGCACTGAGAAACCGTAGAGTGCTGAAGGAAGGTGATATGATCCTCAGGGTTGCTAACGGAGCTAGCGTGGGAGCTGCGTCCGTCGGGGATTATCACCTAGGATTGACGAGTGGACACATTTTGGTTTTACATAACTGTTATTTTGTACCCAGCTTAACGTGTAATATCATATCTGTTTCCTTGTTATCAAATAAAGGTTATGATTTCACGTTTGTAAGAGATGTTGTCAACATCCACCTTAATCATGGTTTGATTGGGTCCGGTACTCTAAATAACGGCATATATGTGTTAAACCAACTCCAAATTTTCAATGTCCAGAACACACTAAAAAGAAAGTCTCCAGATTTAAATAAAGCTTTCTTATGGCATTGTAGACTGGGTCACATCAATGAGAGAAGGTTGACTAAGTTGCATAGAGAAGGATATTTGGACACGTTCGAATATCAAACTTATGACACTTGTCAATCTTGTCTCAAAGGAAAGATGACAAAGACTCCATTCACTGGACAAGGAGTAAGAGCGAGCGAGCTCTTAGGACTCATACACAGCGATGTATGCGGTCCAATGTCTACACATGCGAGAGGTGGTTATTCCTACTTCATTACTTTTACAGATGATTTCTCTAGGTATGGATATGTTTTCTTAATGAAGCATAAATCAGAGGCCTTTGAAAAATTCCTGGAATTCAAGAATGAAGCGGAAAACCAAACAGGCAAAAGTATAAAGACACTTAGATCTGATCGAGGTGGTGAATACTTGAGTGCCGAGTTCCTAGGTTACCTAAAAGAGAAAGGAATTCTCTCTCAGCTTACTCCTCCATACACTCCACAGCATAACGGTGTATCGGAGAGACGGAATCGAACCCTATTGGATATGGTACGATCCATGATGAGTAATACTGAGTTACCGCGATCTTTCTGGGGATATGCGCTAGAATCAGCGGCATATATTTTGAACAGAGTTCCAACCAAAACTGTGCCTACCACACCATATCAGATGTGGAGTGGGAAGAAACCCTATCTTCAGTATGTAAGAATTTGGGGATGTCCAGCTTTTGTAAAAAAGCAGCATGTGGACAAGCTCGAGGCACGATCAGTACTGTGTAAGCTTGTAGGATATCCAAAGAACTCCAAGGGATATTGCTTCTATTACGCAGAGGAACAAAAGGTTTTTGTTTCTCGTAATGCCCATTTTTTAGAACAACTAGTTTTAGAAAAGGATACAAATGGGAGCGAAATAGAACTGGAAGAAATTCCAGAACCACAAGCTGTTACTGAAATTTTGGTAGAACCAGAGGTTCAAGAAGAACAGGACATTCCCGCACCCCTCCGCAGAAGTAGTAGGCCGTCTCGTCCGCCTGAGAGATACTACGGTTTTCTCATAGATGGGGATAGAGAGGATTGCATCATAGATGATGATGAACCTACTGACTTCAGGCAGGCCATCCAGAGCGGCGACTCGGTACGATGGCTAGATGCAATGCGGACCGAAATGGAGTCCATGTACACCAACAAAGTATGGACTTTGGACTTTGCTCCAGATGGGGTAAAACCCATAGGATGCAAATGGATCTTCAAGAAAAAGATTGGTGTAGATGGACAGGTGGAAACCTATAAGGCTAGACTTGTAGCAAAGGGTTTTCGTCAAAGACCTGGTTTGGACTATGACGAAACTTTTTCTCCAGTGGCTATGCTCAAATCCATTCGGGTCCTTCTTGCTATTGCTGCCTTCCATGATTATGAAATCTGGCAGATGGACGTAAAGACGGCTTTTCTGAATGGAAATTTAGAAGAGAGCGTCTATATGGATCAGCCAGAGGGTTTCAATCAGAGTGGGAGCAGCGGGAAAGTATGCAAGCTGCTTAAGTCCATTTATGGACTAAAGCAGGCATCGCGGAGTTGGAACATCTGTTTTGATGAGACAGTCAAAGAATATGACTTTATCAAAAATCCAGATGAACCGTGCATATATAGTAAAGTTGTGGCCAGAAGTGTCGTATTCCTCGTCTTGTACGTGGATGACATTCTATTGATAGGAAATGACATTCCTATGCTACAATCTGTCAAAAGATTCTTGTCACACAGGTTCTCCATGAAAGACCTGGGTGATGCCTCTTACATTCTGGGGATCCGGATCTATCGTGATAGATCCAAGAGGATGTTGGGACTTTCGCAGTCCAGGTATATCGACACTGTACTGAAAAGATACAGTATGGAAGATTCTAAGCGCGGTAATCTACCGGCTTGTCACGGAATCACCCTCTCCAAAGAGATGTCTCCCAAGACTGATTTGGAAAGGGAACGCATGTCTATTATACCCTACGCTTCTGCGGTAGGCTCTATAATGTATGCGATGTTGTGTACCAGACCAGATGTAGCTTATGCACTAAGCGTGGTAAGCCGGTATCAGTCAGACCCAGGGGAGAAACACTGGATAGCAGTAAAGAACATTCTCAAGTACCTGAGGAGGACTAAGGAGATGTTCTTGGTTTACGGCGGAAAAGACCTCAGGTTGGAGGCCTTTGCTGATTCCGGCTTCCAGAGTGATAAGGACGATTCCAAGTCCATGTCGGGTTATGTCTTTACCCTCAATGGAGGGGCGGTGTGCTGGAAGAGCTCCAAGCAGGACACCGTTGCTGACTCGACGATGGAAGCGGAGTATATAGCTGCTTGCGATGCCGCAAAAGAAGCAGTCTGGATGAAGAAGTTCCTAACAGAACTTCAGGTGGTTCCTACCATAGTTGATCCAATACCTCTGTATTGCGACAACAACGGAGCTATAGCTTTAGCGAAGGAACCAAGGTCCCATCAGAAGTCCAGACACATCTTGAGGCGGTATCACCTGATCAGGGAGATCATTGATCGTCAGGAGATCGAGGTTCGGAGAGTTGCTTCAGAAGAGAACATAGCTGATCCATTCACGAAGGCCCTTCCTCAGATTCAGTTCGAGAGGCTACTCGAGATCATTGGTCTGCGATATGCCAGTACATGGCCCTAGTGCAAGTGGGAGATTGTTAGTGTTTATGCCCTAGAAGGCCATTACTGTATCATACTAGCTTGTATATTACTTAATGGAAGCTTGGGATATTCACATGTATATAACAGTCTTGCTAAACATGGTAGTATGCTACTTGGTTTTTCTATCTTAATATGTGAGTATACGTATTGATAGAGCTCTTAGGATCTTGCTTGGCTACCAGCGTTGTGATGGCAGTCACACTAGTGGGGGCTGGGTAGTCTACAAGCACATCCTTATTCAGGTCCCTGGTCGTTGGATTATCGAGACAGAGCATCGATACTCCGGAGTAGACTAGTGTGTACGCTTCTCATCCCAGTTGGGGAGATGGTCTGTCCCACAGCCATCAGTACGTCGTACTGGAGATAGTATACAGGTGCTCGTTAGGTTACGGGTACACCGGACAGGACTCACAGGGAACTGTTGGTTGGTTTGATACCAGTCGTCAGTGAACAGTTCCCAGGTGACATGAGTACAGCGTAGTCCGCAGACTTGACACTGCTACTTCGCCTCGAGTGTGTCCCACTGTTCTTAGATTGCTACCCTACCACGGCTCAAAGGAGTCGTGCAAACAGGTAGCAGTTGGGTGCAGTCCCGAGCACTTGGAGGCAGTGGCGGTTAGACAGGATTCGTCCCTCCCGGTATTGGGAGTAGATATCGTGCTGTGTCAGAGAGCCATTACGCAAAGTCCCTGGCCAGGGCAAGCGAGATTTGCTGGTAGGTTCCAGCAGTTTCTCAGGGTGTAATGGGCTTCACTCCGACACGACTTATACCGCTATTAGGGGACTGACGCTTGCCGCCCCCCTAGGCCCGATATGCGATAGTCATGGACGAACGGACCGGACTGTATGGAGATTGTCACATCAGACTCAGTAGGAGTTCGGATGGGTTTACTCATCGGCCTTCTTATCGACAACTACCTGGGGACCGTTACGTACAGCTAGTGCCGCTTGCGGTCTGTGGTTAAACCCACTGCCAGCGTAGTAGTCGAGTCTCTAGAGTCCCACACAGAGAGTTTCCTACTCCAGGCGAAACGATATAGAGGTTGCATGGTTTTGCGACAAAGGGTTCGGACGCATACGTGCGTTTACGCGCGTACGACTTTCGGACAGATTTTACCAGTCGGCTTTGGTTTAAGCCAGTTACTGGTATCCGGTTATTGGATTTTTACAGTCTAAAGTTTTTCCGTATTTTTACGGATCGGAGGGGCGTTCTCGTAATTACTCGAGAAGCTTCTAGAAGTGGTGACTAAGGAGGTTTAGGTGTCATTTGCATTAAATGAGTTTAGTGAGTCATGAGGGTGATTCATGCATATCATTAATGCATGATAAATGCTTAATGAGTCATGGTTATGAATCACCACTAGATATTTATGAAACTTCATTATTCATCATTTTAGTTTTCTTTTATGGATGAATATTAAAGGTTCATATATATTATGATAGAATTACTATTCTCATAACATTCATTCTCACCTTCTCTCTCCTCAAGCTCTCTCTCTTCAAAAGACTAATCCTCACCCTCATGTGTTGAGATCTAGGATTAGTAAGACTAATCAATCCATAACCATCTCTATATTACACCTAGCTTCTTTGATTAGCAATCCAAGAAGGTTAGTTGCCTCAAGCTTAGAGGTTTAGCTTGGAGTTTCGCTCTCGGGTGGATCGTCTACTACCTAGAGAAGGCCGAGGAGAACCAAGGAGGACATAAAGAAGAAGGACCGGTTCATTAGGTATAATCTCTAATCTCTTATGTAAAGAAACTCATAAGAATACGGTTTTTAGGGTTTAGCTTTGATTCATGCGGTTAGTCGATGTTCGTTGTTTGAACTTGATAGTTTTTGTAAATTCCGCCTCCCCATAAGTACTGGGGTGTACTACATCGACTTACAGATACCAACTTTGTCACGACCCGAAAGAGCACGTGACTGGCCCTCGAACCATATGAAATCTATAGGACTCCATCTGATCCAAGTAAGTCAAAGCCCAGAAATCTAAAACCATTTTAAGAGTAAGTGAAGAAAACTGGTTTAAAGAAGTGAAGGAAAATATTTTTGAAGTCGAGGTTTTTAAATAACTAAGCCGAAGGTGCATTTTTAAAAGGTAAAGTCTTTTCTAAAAATTTCGGCAGAGTTTCTTTTGTAAATACTGGCCCCGAACGGGATACAACAAGCATAACATATATACAATGATAAAAGGCATCCCCAAGCGGGAGCTAGCTCTTCGTCAATTGACGGTCACAACCACACATGCAATATAATATACAACGCCGAAAGGCGAGGATCGATCCAAAAGAAACACAGTAAGCATGAAAACCGCAATACTACTAAGCGCGACTCTAAGGACAAATAAAACATCACTAAAGTCTGAGTCTGAAACAATAAACAAATTTGGTTGATGGAAATTCTAGATACAAAGAATAATATAAGTACAATGGTGGTTTTGATGCAAAAGGAACCACCTACCAAATGCAATTCACCCGCAAGGAAGCAATGTGCCAGAAATGCCGCAAAGGAACCTGTACGGCAAAACCTGCAAGAACTGTGGCACAACGGGGGTGAGTTGCCAACTCGTGAATAGAGAATAACTACAAGCAGAAACCGAACGCAAGACATAATCCTAGGTCAAAACGATCAGTACAAAATCCTCAATATAAAACATGCAGCCTATAACAAGGCTAGGGTAAATATCTAACCCGAGTGTAATCTCCTGTGCCTGTGTCAGTGCCTCAGGTAGCAATATAACATAAGAATGAGGTATGAATGCATGAGAACATAATACATGTAAATGAAGAAACTGTTTTCATACTTTAGTGAGATTTCCTTTGTATTTTTAAAATGAGGTATCATAATGAAATCAGCATAAAACAGTGCCTAACATCGGCACAAAACGTAATCCAAATATCCCGATATCTCTGTATCCCAATCACAAAATCTAGGGCACCGTCAGTCCAGACCGGCCCCTACCATCAATCTCAAGACCACGACGGTATCCTCCGGATATCCGACGCGTCAGGTAAAATCACCGGTCGGTAGTGCTCCCCTGCCAGGCTCAACGTCATCACCACATTCATCTTGCCCCGGGGTACCGCACCGGGTCCACCATGTACCCGAAACGGTTCATCCGTCTCCTCGAATCGGGTTTCCAAATCCATCAGCAAACTCATGGTGGACGACTCATACATCATGGGAAAACCGCACTTTTTATTTTAAAAGAGAGAAAATGTTTATCTGTGTTTTTGCGGTTTTCCTCCAAATCCAGAAAATCTCACGGAAATCCAAATCCAAAACCTCAGTAACACGTAAAATAGTGAATATATGCATGAGAATCCATGAATGCGGCATAACAATGAATATCAGTATGCATGAAGTAGCAGGTAATAACTACAATGTCTAAACTATTAGCTAATAAGTTATGTCAAGCAATAGTATTTTCTAAGGTGTACGTGACATGGCAATTACCGATGAAGATGTGTGTGATCCGGCAAGTAAGTGTACGTGGTACATACGCAACATCGGTAATGGTGCTGGTGTCCAAACAGCATGATATCAATAATGGAGTATGAAACATAATATAAGAATGCGATGCAAAGCGAACCACAAAAAAAGTGGGAGCTGAATCTAGACGCAACTATAACTAATCTGCATTAATCTAATATAAGTCCTACAAATGGTGCCTTTTGAAATATCACGAATCATAGGGTTTTGAAAATAGGGGCTACGGTGTTTTTATGAAAAGGTACGCCTTTTGAAATGTCCGTAGATCCCTTGACCTGTCTTTTAAAATACCCACGACCCGCTAGTTTTGAAATAGGTAGGAGTCTAATCTAATCTAACAACTACACTAAACTATACAGCTGAACTAACAAGCTGAGCTACAGGTAAGGAAACCGCCTAACATTTGAGTCGATATATATATAGATATAATAATCGGTGATTCCGCCTCAATAGTATCGCGTACGATACAGTATATCATATGACATCCTCAAGTCATGAGTGCGGATCTATCATCAATGTAAAGCTCATACGGTAAATCGTCGTACGGCATCCCAATAGCTGGGTACGGGTCAATATCACACTATCTCATCACACTTCAGGTATCACTATCAACATATCATATAATCTGGGGTATTATTCTATGTCTAGTATAAATCGATACCATCAATAAAGTATGCATGCGGGGGTAAACACACATCCCAAGCCCGCAAGAATCACATTTCGTATCCCAAATACGAATCATATCACATCACCGATCTCGCGGCACAAAGCCCAATTTCATTGACTCGTCTCCAAAGTCATCCAATATCATCAACACAGTGCCAGTATAAGTAATATGCAAGGGTGTGCGTGTAGGTGTAATTCTATTCTAGGGTTCGCGACTATGAACTACACTAGTCACTTCTAACCCTACACTATCCATAATACACGTAACTATCATATATAATAACAACTACGGACTGCGGGGGTGCTATACGCCATCCACCCGACTTCCCCCGGTAGATATAATCTACTCACCTATCGTCTTCATTTGAGGACGTCGCCACGCGCTTGCTTGTCGTCCCGAAGTCTTCATGGGGTACCTACACATCAAAATATCGTATATGCGCATTAAAACCAAATCAAAGCTAAAACGGCACATGAAATCCAAAATGATACGATAAGATGCCTATAGGTTAAAACCCATGGCACGCCTTCAAAACCATCAACACATCCTCTATATCGTCGTATAAATGCCAAATAGTCGAGGCAAAACACAATCCACAATTGCAGAATTAAAAATACGGAATACGGAAACATGAATCTAAAACAGCAACTTAGGAAATATGTCCCAGATTTTACCCTAGGTCACTTTATACAAATCTATATATACCAGGGGTCTAACATGAACATGTAGGAGCTACAGAACCAATACGAGCCAAAATGGTGGGACCCAGGCCGCAATTTGCGGCCAATAGGGATAAATTGGCGGCCGGGAAGAGGAAGTGGGAGCTGGGGTCTTGGGGTTAGCTTCCTGGGTGCCTACACGTGTCACTGTCCAATCAATTTTAATTTAGGGTGTCTCGGGTGATAGCAGATTCAATATACCCTTCACAGATTTCATAAATTCCCCGATATCGGTTTCTAAAATCCGTATTATGGTTTAAGCTTCAGGTTTTGGGTTTCCAATTCATACACTAGGGTGATGGTATAACCTCTACTGACCTCAATTCCATATTACAACCCATAAATCATCACAACCCTAACTAGGTTATCCACAAGTCCACAATATCACACAATATCGATTCGATCTTAATATGAGGGTAAAGGAAATGCATAAACTAAGTTTAAGGTCCAGAATACCTCATTTGGCAACTCAAGAATTTTCTTGAGTTGCCCCTAGTGGCCAAAATCCTTGCTTCTTTAGCACCAAGTGTAGATCTAGGGATTGTGCACACATTTAATGAAATGGAGATTGGGTTTTGGGGTTGTTTTAGAGGTGTTTTGGAGCTTGAAGAGGGGAGGGAAAGGAGGTGCAGGAGCAGCAGCAGGAGAAGGGAGAAGAGGGAGGGAAATGAGGGGAGAAATGGTTAAGTCCTTAGTCAATGAAGCCCATACCTCTCTCTCTCTCACCAACTACCCATTTCTTTATTCTTTTCCTTTTCTTTTTCCTTTTAAAACCCTTCTCACTCAAATAGTAAACCCAAATGAAAAGCATGGCAAGAAAATGCACAAGTGTGAAAAAGTGATATGTGCATGTGTTGCACAAAAAGCTAAAAACCGATTAGCGATTTTTAATCGCGATTAGCACTAAATTAGTGTCAAATTAATCACAAAAACTTTAAAATGTCATAATTCTCTAATTTACCCTATTTTAGAATTTTCCAAAAATTTTCCCCATTTATTTGTATTTAATAATTCCAAAATATTAAAATATTCAATAAAATAATATTAAATTATAAAAATTCCCAAAATTAACATTTTATCTTTTTTGAAATGTTACACGATAGGTATAAATACCAACTAGCAGGTTACCGGCGAGTCCTGTCCGATGTACTCATAACCCAATGAGCACCTGTATACATCTTAGGTGATCCAACTGACACCGGTGGCTTGTGAGACCGGCCACCACCCCTCGTCGGGGTCTCGACTGTATACACTAGTCTAATCCGGAGTATCGATGACCTGTCTCGAAACTCCCATGACTAGGGACCAATTTAAAGGATGTGCTTGTGGACTACCCAACTCTCACGTATATGATCGCCATCATACTGTTGGTAGTCAAGCATGATCCTAAGGGCTCTATCAACGTGTAATAGTGATCAGTCACCTGAACCTGTACACGACTGTTAAAGGCAAACTAGATAGCATACTTGTAAGTCAATGTACAACACCCCACGACTTGCGGGGAGGCGGAATAATGAAAAACGATCTTGTTCTTTGCATAAACATCGACAAACCGAGAATCTTTGCTAAACTATAACTAACAAGAAACATAGAAGTTATGAACTACTATGATAAGTGATTATACCTAATGAACCGTGTCCTTCTCCTTTTCGTTATCCATGTCCTTCTCGGCCTCCTCTACGTAATAGATGATCCACCCGAGAGCTATACTCCAAGCTTCACCTCTAATTTGAGGTAACTAGGTTTCTTAAAGTGCTAATCTAAGTAACCTAGGTGATATAGAGAAGTGTTATGGATTAAATAGTGTTTTCTAATCCTTGGTCTCAACACATGAGAGGGAAGGATTAGGGTTTGAAGAGAAAGTGCTTGAGGAGAGAGAAGGTGAGAAAGAGAATGAGAAGAGATAATGAACTCGTTTGAATATATATGAAGCATAATGTTTTATGAAATAAATCATTTAACAACCATGCTTCATTCATTCATATGAGTGATTCATCTCATGAGTCATTAGATCAATAAATGATGCATTAACTCCATGGATGAATCACACAAATGGGTCATTAACACAATAAATGCAAATGCCACCTTAACCCTCAAGTCACCATCCTTCTAGAAGCTTCTCGCGAAATTACGAGAACGCCCCTCCTATCCGTGAAAACACGGAAAAACTTTAGACTGTATAAATCCAATAACCTGATACTAGAAACTGGCTTAAACCAAAGCCGGCTAGTAAAAACTGTCCGAATGTCGTACGTGCGTAAACACACGTATGCGTCCGAAACCTTGTCGTAAAACCATACAACCTCTATATCGTTTCGCCTGGAGTAGGGAAACTCTCTGTGTGGGACTCTAAAGACTCGACTACTACGCTGGCAGTGGGTTTAACCACAGACCGCAAGCGGCACTAGCTGTACGTAACGGTCCCCACGTAGATGTCGATAAGAAGGCCGATAAGGAAACCCATCTGAACTCCAACTGAGCCTGCTGTGACAATCTCCGTACAGTCCGGTCTGTTCGTCTAAGACTATCGCATATCGGGCCTAGGGGGCGGCAAGCGTCAGTACCCTAATAGTGATATAAGTCGTGTCGGAGCGTAGCCCATTACACCCTGAGAAACAACTGGAACCTACCAGTGAATCTCGCTTGCCCTGGCCAGGGACTTTGCGTAATGGCTCTCTGACACAGCGCGATATCATCTCCCAATACCGGGAGAGACGAATCATGTCTAACCGCCACTGCCTCCAAGTGCTCGGGACTGCACCCAACTGCTACCTGTTTGCACGACTCCTTTGAGCCGTGGTAGGGTAGCAATCTAAGAACAGTGGGACACACTCGAGGCGAAGTAGCAGTGTCAAGTCTGCGGACTATGTTGTACTCATGTCACCTGGGAACTGTTAACTGACGACGGGTATAATACCAACCAACAGTTCCCCATGAGTCCTTTCCGGTGTACCCGTAACCCAACGAGCACCTGCATACTATCTCCAGTATGACGTACTGACGGCTGTGGGACAGACCATCTCCCCAACTGGGATGAGAAGCGTACACACTAGTCTACTCCGGAGTATCGATGCCCTGTCTCGATAATCCTACGACTAAGGACCTAAAAAAGGATGTGCTTGTAGACTACCCAGCCCCCACTAGTGTGACTGCCATCACAATGCTGGTAGTCAAGCAAGATCCAAAGAGCTCTATCAATACGTATACTCACATATTAAGATAGATAAAACCAAGTAGCATACTACCATGTTTAGCAAGACTGTTATATAACTGTGAATATCCCAAACTTCCATTAAGTAATATACAAGCTAGTATGATACAATAATGGCCCCTATGGCATATACACTAACAGTACTATCATCTCGAGTAAGACTGTCCTACCGGTATAGGTCTTCCTCAATCATTGCAATCACGTACCTGCGATCCAATAATTGACTTTGAGGGCACTATATCCAACAATCTCCCACTTGCACTTAAGTCTAATTATTGCGATGTCGCATACTCACAGCCCGTGTGATACCGAGCACCCAACTCCTCTACTAATCAGTTTCACAAAGCCCGTTTGTAAAACTCTTGTGTTCGAGAAATAGCCTCAATGAGTGGATCCGCCCCGATGTTTCTTTCTATGTCTCTGTTAATCTCAAATTCGCGGAGAAAGCCATCTCCCGAATTGAGTAATACCTGTATTAGAATATGTCTGGATATCTGATGGGACCTCGTTCATAAATGAACTCCAAATCCAAACTTCTTAGACTGTATCGATAACTGAACCTAATCAGTATCCCGCACCATGCCTCCCACAGTATCCTCTTGGATCACCTGTCCATAATACTGCCCCCTCCGTCAGAGGGAAAACTATAACTCTGACAATCACTCTGTCATCCATGTCACCTTTGAAGCCTGGAATGATAACCGTCTCCCGAAGGAGGCTGCCGTTATCAAATCCGTAGAACATTCACTTATGTTCTAAAACTGTTTCCTTATGTTTCTTCAGAATTGGATTAATATAAACTTATCGCATCTAGTGCAAAAACAACATCTGGTGTGGTATTTGATATCTCATGATCGACTCAATTGCCTAAGCAAGTGATCCTCCAATCATGCGTATCCCTCTCCCCTTTAGTCTGTAAGACACCTTTAGAGAGGGTGACTCCATCACCTGCAGGTACACCACCATGCCAGGAGTCATCTATTCTAAAAACTATTAGAATTCTGTCAAAGTACCCACATTGGGAAACTACCCAAATCTAGATCTAAAACCATAGATCTAGAAACCAGAATGTCTGATATTATATACATATCCTGTCTGGAGAAACAACTGTGTGACGACCACAGTACAACCGATCGTAGTATAGGAATTTTACTTCCTACTCTGTGTATGACATCCAAATACCAGGACATCATACCCTACTACCTTCTTAACAGATCCATCCCCTATTCTGATGAAGTCAAACCCATGACTATCATATCAAAATTAGATGATCTATCTCCGCTATATCTGCTCAAGTCTATAAATAGACATAAGCTACTTACCCACTATGCTTCCGCTGCTCCCACTGACCATAACAACCCTCTGGCAGAATAATATATAGTGCGCTTCTAAAGCTAGTTTAGAACGACACTATACTTAACCTCCTGCCGGGTCTCTGTAAGTCTATGGTAGCGTCCCGGCATGTAAGTCGATGTACAACACCCAACGACTTGCGGGGAGGCAGAATAATGAAAAACGATCTTGTTTTATGCGTAAACATCGACTAACCGAGAATCTTTACTAAACTATAACTAACAAGAATCATAGAAGTTATCAACTACTATAAAAAGTGATTATACCTGTAGAACCGTGTCCTTCGTCTTTTCGTTCTCCACGTCCTCTCCGTCCTTCTCTATGTAATAGATGATCCACCCGAGAGCTTTACTTCAAGCTTCACCTCTAACTTGAGGTAACTAGGTTTCTTAAAGTGCTAATCTAAGTAACCTAGGTGATATAGAGAAGGGTTATGGATTAAGTAGTCTAATCTAATCCTTGGTCTCAACACATGAGAGGGGAGGATTAGGGTTTGAATAGAGAGAGCTTGAGGAGAGAGAAAGTGAGCAAAAGAATGGAATGAGATAATGATCTCTCATAATATATATGAAGCATTATATTTATCAAAATAAATATTATAAAGGAATTAACAACCATGCTTCATAAATATAAATGAGTGATTCATCTACATGAGTCATTAAGCATTTATGATGCATTAATGACAAGGATGAATCACACAAATGGGTCACTAATCTCATTTAAAGCTTATGCCATCTTAACCCCCAAGTCACCAACCTTCTAGAAGCTTCTCGTGAAATTACGAGAACGCCACTCCTATCCGTGAAAACATGGAAAAACTTTAGACTGTATAAATCCAATAACCGGATACTAGAAACTGGCTTAAACCAAAGCCGGCTAGTAAAAACTGTCCGGATGTCGTATGTGCGTAAACACACGTATGCGTCCGAACCCTTGTCGTAAAACCACACGACCTCTATATCGTTTCGCCTGGAGTAGGGAAACTCTCTGTGTAGGACTCTAAAGACTCGACTACTACGCTGGCACTGGGTTTAATCACAGACCGCAAGTGGCACTAGCTGTACGTAACGGTCCCCAGGTAGATGTCGATAAGAAGGCCGATGAGGAAACCCATCCGAACTCCTACTGAGTCTGATGTGACAATCTCCATACAGTCCGGTATGTTCGTCTAAGACTATCGCATATCGGGCCTAGGGGGCGGCAAGCGTCAATCCCCTAATAGCGGTATAAGTCGTGTCGGAGTGAAGCCCATTACACCCTGAGAAACTACTGGAACCTACCAGCAAATCTCGCTTGCCCTGGCCAGGGACTTTGCGTAATGGCTCTCTGACACAGCGCGATATCAACTCCCAATACCGGGAGAGACGAATCCTGTCTAACTGCCACTGCCTCCAAGTGCTCGGGACTGCATCCAACTGCTACCTGTTTGCACGACACCTTTGAGCTGTGGTAGGGTAGCAATCTAAGAACAGTGGGACACACTCGAGGCGAAGTAGCAGTGTCAAGTCTGCGGACTATGCTGTACTCATGTCACCTGGGAACTGTTAACTAACGACTGGTATAAAACCAACCTACAGTTCCCTGCAAGTCCTGTCCGGTGTACCCGTAACCCAACGAGCACCTGTATACTATCTCCAGTACGACGTACTGACGGCTGTTGGACAGTCCATCTCCCCAACTGGGATGAGAAGCGTACACACTAGTCTACTCCGGAGTATCGATGCCCTGTCTCGATAATCCTACGAGTAGGGACCTGAATAAGGATGTGCTTGTAGACTACCCAGCCCCCACTAGTGTGACTGCCATCACAACGCTGGTAGTCAAGCAAGATCCTAAGAGCTCTATCATTACATATACACACATATTAAGATAGAAAAACCAAGTAGCATACTACCATATTTAGCAAGACTGTTATATACATGTGAATATCCCAAGCTTCCATTAAGTAATATACAAACTAGTATGATACAATAATGGCCCCTTAGGCATATACACTAACAATCTCCCACTTGCACTAGGGCCATGTACTGGCATATCGAAGACCGAGTAGCCTCTCGAACTGAATCTGAGGTAGGGCCTTCGTGAATGGATCAGCAATGTTCTCTTCAGTAGCAACTCTCCGAACCTCGATCTCCCGATGATCAATGATCTCCCCGATCAGGTGATACCGCCTTAAGATGTGTCTGGACTTCTGATGCGACCTTGGTTCCTTCGCTAAAACTATAGCTCCGTTGTTGTCGCAATACAGAGGTATTGGATCAACAATGGTAGGAACCACCTGAAGTTCTATTAGGAACTTCTTCATCCAGACCGCTTCATTTGCGGCATCGCAAGCAGCAATATACTCCGCTTCCATCGTCGAGTCAGCAACGGTGTTCTGCTTGGAACTCTTCCAGCACACCGCCCCTCCATTGAGGGTAAAGACATAACCTGACATGGACTTGGAATCGTCTTTATCACTCTGGAAGCCGGAATCAGCATAGGCCTCCATCTTGAGGTCTTTTCCACCGTAAACCAAAAACATCTCCATAGTCCTTCTCAGGTACTTGAGAATGTTCTTTACTGCTATCCAGTGCTTCTCCCTTGGGTCTGAATGATACCGGCTTACCACGCTCAGTGCGTAAGCTACATCTGGTCTGGTGCACAACATCGCATACATTATAGAGCCTACCGCAGAAGCGTAGGGTATAATAGACATGCGTTCCCTTTCCAAATCAGTCTTGGAAGATATCTCTTTGGATAGGGTGATTCCGTGACAAGCCGGTAGATTACCGCTCTTAGAATCTTCCATACTGAATCTTTTCAGTACAGTTTCGATATACCTGAACTGCGAAAGTCCCAACATCCTCTTGGATCTATCACGATAGATCCGGATCCCCAGAATGTAAGAGGCATCACCCAGGTCTTTCATGGAGAACCTGTGTGACAAGAATCCTTTGACAGATTGTAGCATAGGAATGTCATTTCCTATCAATAGAATGTCATCCACGTACAAGACGAGGAATACGACAGTTCGTGCTACAACTTTACTATATATGCATGGTTCATCTGGATTTTTGATAAAGTCATATTCTTTGACTGTTTCATCAAAACAGATGTTCCAACTCCGCGATGCCTGCTTTAGTCCATAAATGGACTTAAGCAACTTGCATACTTTCCCGCTGCTCCCACTCTGATTGAAACCCTCTGGCTGATCCATATAGACGCACTCTTCTAAATTTCCATTCAGAAAAGCCGTCTTTACGTCCATCTGCCAGATTTCATAATCAAGGAAGGCAGCAATAGCAAGAAGGACCCGAATGGATTTGAGCATAGCCACTGGAGAAAAAGTTTCGTCATAGTCCAAACCAGGTCTTTGACGAAAACCCTTTGCAACAAGTCTAGCCTTATAGGTTTCCACCTGTATACACCAATCTTTTTCTTGAAGATCCATTTGCATCCTATGGGTTTTACCCCAATTGGAGCAAAGTCCAAAGTCCATACTTTGTTGGTGTACATGGACTCCATTTCGGTCCGCATTGCATCTAGCCATCGTACCGAGTCGCCGCTCTGGATAGCCTGCTGGAAGCTAGTAGGTTCATCATCATCTATGATGCAATCCTCTCTATCCCCATCTATGAGAAAACCGTAGTATCTCTCAGGCGGATGAGATGGCCTACTACTCCTGCCGAGGGGTGCGGGAATATCCTGTTCTTTTTGAACTACTGGTTCTACCAAACTTTCAGTAGTAGTTTGTGGTTCTGGAATTTCTTCCAGTTCTATTTCGCTCCCACTTATTTCCTTTTCTAAAAACTGCTGTTCTAGAAAATGGGCATTATGAGAAACAAAAACCTTTTGTTCCTCTGCGTAATAGAAATAATATCCCTTGGAGTTCTTTGGATATCCCACAAACTTACACTTTACTGATCGTGCCTCGAGCTTGTCCGCATGTTGCTTTTTAACAAAAGCTGGACATTCCCATATCTTCATATGCTGAAGATGGGGTTTCTTCCAACTCCATATCTGATATGGGATGGTAAGAATAGTCTTGGTAGGAGCCCTGTTCAGAAGATATGTCGCTGAATCTAGCACATAACCACAGAAAGATCGCGGTAACTCAGTATTACTCATCATGGAACGTACCATATCCAATAGGGTTCGATTCCGTCTCTCCGATACACCGTTATGCTGTGGAGTGTATGGAGGAGTAAGCTGAGAGAGAATTCCTTTCTCTTTTAGGTAACCTAGGAACTCGGCACTTAAGTATTCACTACCTCGATCAGATCTTAGTGTCTTGATACTTTTGTCGGTTTGGTTTTCTACTTCATTCTTATACTCTTGGAATTTCTCAAAAGCCTCAGATTTATGTTTCATCAGATAAATGAATACGTACCTTGAGTAATCATCCGTAAAAGTAATGAAATAGGAAAAACCACCTCTTGCATGTGTAGACATTGGACCACATACATCGCTGTGTATGAGTCCTAAGAGCTCGCTCGCTCTTACTCCATGTCCAGTAAATGGAGTCTTTGTCATCTTTCCTTTGAAACAAAATTGACAAGTGGCATAAGTTTGATATTCGAACGAGTCCAAATATCCTTCTCTATGTAACTTAGTCAACCTTCTCTCATTGATGTGACCCAGTCTACAATGCCATAAGAAAGCTTTATTTAAATCTGGAGACTTTCTTTTAAGTGTGTTCTGGACATTGAAAATTTGGAGTTGGTTTAAGACGTATATACCGTTATCCAGTGTACCGGACCCAATCAAACTATGATTAAGGTGGATGTTAACAACATCACTTACAAACGTGAAATCATAACCTTTATTTGATAACAAGGAAACATATATGATATTACACGTTAAGCTGGGTACACAAAAACAGTTATGTAAAACCAAAATGTGTCCACTCGTCAATCCCA
Source organism: Agapanthus africanus (assembly GCA_030015575.1). NCBI lineage: Eukaryota > Viridiplantae > Streptophyta > Magnoliopsida > Asparagales > Amaryllidaceae > Agapanthus > Agapanthus africanus. The sequence continues at coordinate 446,911,832 of JASDDO010000014.1, forward strand.
GGTGATAATCCCCTACGGACACAGCTCCCACGCTAGCTCCATTAGCAACCATCAGGGTCATATCACCATCCTTTAGCACTCTACGGTTTCTCAGTGCCTGCAATGAATTGCAAATATGAGATCCTGATCCGGTATCCAATACCCAGGAAGTAGAGTTGATTGAAAGACAATTCTCAATTACAAACACACCTGAAGTCGAAGCTACAGCTTGCTTCGGTTCCTGGTTCTTGGTGTTCCACGCCTTGCAATCCTTCTTCCAGTGCCCTTTCCTGTGACAATGGAAGCACTCATCCTGGGCCACTACCGGCACTGCAATCTTTTTCTTTCCCTTCCCTCCCACCTTACCTACACCTCCTCTAGGTTTGGTGGCGGCCTTCTTTTTCCTTCCTTTGGCCCTAGCCTTAGACCCGGAAGAAGAAGCATCGCTAACAAACATAGCGGGTGTTTCCCTTGCCTTCTGCAAGGTGCCCTCTACACTCCTCAACATGTTAAGAGTTCCGGAAGTTCAACTTCTTTTCTTTGAATGTTGAAGTTCAGAATAAACTGGGTGTAGGTGGAAGGAAGGGACTGGAGAATAAGGTTTGTATAGAGCTCATTATCCAAAGTCGTCCCAAGGTCTGCGAGCTCTTCTATATATCCAATCATCTTTAGGACATGTTCTCCTACCAATGATCCGACGGCCAACCTCGCTCGAAACAAGTTCTTAGAGGTCTCGTATCTTGCTATACGAGATTGCTCTCCATAAAGTTCCTTTGTATGGAGAAATATGGCATCTAGTTCCATATCCTCGTGCCTCCTCTGATGTTCATTGTTCATCGAGGCAAGCACGATGCACTTGGCCTTCGCGCAATCGAAACCATAAAAGAAGAATTAGCCAGGACTTAAGTTGTCGTAGGTCAAAGCCATTTTGACATTCCGCAGCCAATCTTTATAGTTTGGCCCTGTCAGTATATTTTTCTCTAAAAGTAACTTAAGTCCAGTCATTTTCAGGGTCGCTGCAATTAGGAGAGAGAGAAGAAAACTCTTTAGCATGATGCTCTTGCAAGTTTAGAGTGGTTTTTAATTTATCTAAACTGAATGGCTCCCACTGTTTCTCGAATCCTTCCTCAAACCATAAAAGAAGAATTAGCCAGGACTATTCTCACTGTACAATAGTTGCTTAACCGTTCAGCCAGGCTGGTGTCGGTACTTCGAGGGAGGTTTTCCAACGCTTTCGCGAAGTTCCTTAATTAAATAACATCTTTTCTCTAGGGGCGTAACCCCGCTGACACCTTTCTTGACACCTACTTGGTTTATAGCATTGATCGTTAAGTGACGAATATCCTGATGAGTAGCATATACTCACAGTAGGATCGGGATCCAAATATCATCGTATGATAATGTTGAAGGAATCCTACCAACATTCATCAAACTCTAAATGGTATGCATCTCTTTGCAAATTTCAATTTCTTTAGAAATTCCCGATATATATTTTTGCCCCATGCTCTTATGACCTTGGCTTTGGTCAAAATGTCATAAGTCACATGTCAAGTTCTACCCGTCATTATCATGTCAATTTGAACCCATCCGTACATACCCCTGACTTTGGTCAAATGATAATACGACTGTCCCAAACTAACTCATCTATCTTATGCAACAAATGAAAACCAAGCAGCTACCAAACACTATGCCTTGACTTTGGCCAAAATGCATAGCTTGAATACTACTGAATACCCAAATGAAATGACGGAGGGCTACGAATGGTTTTGGAGAAACCGTGAACGTAGTGAACTTGATATGACTGAAGGAACCTGATAGCTTTTAAAAGGAGTGGTTAAAGCTCCGCAATTTAAAAATATCATCTGTTTTAAAATAACCGAGTGGTTTCTTTTAAATTGTTCCAACGATTCAACTTTTGGTTTATTTTCTTTGCATTATAAATAATGTGTCCCATCATTAACCTATCATTGCAGAAAACAACGAAAATACAACGTCCACTTATGCCATCCGCAGTCGCCACTGGGTCCCGTCATCACCCGTTAGGTTACTTAACTAACGGCAGAGCGGGGGCTGGGCTAGCGCGGGTGTAAAACATAAGTGACGTCTAAATAGCTATCATATATAGATATTGTACATTCGTCAGACGCAATAATAGGCATTCCAGATCTCATATGAACATTATTGGATTTGCAAGCAATCCGCATTTGTTTAGAGCCTGCAACAAAAGACGGATTACACAGTTGTGATGAATAGCCATTACCCCATCCTAGACCCCTATGGGTACGGCAAACTACCCGCCAAATACCCAAAGTGAAGCGGTCTCCCTCAGTAACGTGAGTAGGCCACTAAACACTTCAAAGTACCCGGTAGTTTGTGCACCCCACCTTGGGTCTATCCTAGGAGCAAAACAGTAAAATGAAATAATACAACGGTGGCTACAACCGCAACCTGGATGCGCCCCGCAAAATAATATTACAACATATTACAATTACATCGAATGAATGAATATAACAACCCATCTCAAACCCCGGCTAATCATCACAACAGTCCAATACAGTTCACATCCACAAACAGTAAAAACCATTACAGAAATGTGCAACACCCTGCCAACCGATATACTAGCAGTTAGGGGAGGTTTACGAACACATTATACAAATACAGATATAATCAAATTAGCAAACATCATAAAATTTCGATCGAGCAAACACTTTAGATTCTACTCCAAAACTTCTCTGTGCACCTGAGATCTTAGCAGAAAATAAAATATCCCAGAAATATCATTATGAACACAGGAGAGTTACTGAAGAAATTTGGGCTGACTCGGCCCCAACTCGGCCGCGGATCCGCGGTGGATCGCATGGATCCGCCGCGGATCGGCGGTGGATCGAATGGATCCGCCGCGGTTCCGCGGTGAGTTTGCCGAGTCATGAGTCCAAATTTCTACAGTAGCCCTATTATTCTCTGCTTGTAATTCTGCAGGTCCCTGAAAAAAATTTGGACCTCATTTTAAATTCGACAAAAACTGTGTTAAATCGATGATTTTTCCGGTTCTTTTTGCGTTCTAAATTCTTACGACTTTGCTAATGAGTTAATTATTATTTAGCGAGGCTCTCCTACCACTGTAAGTCGATGTACAACACCCCACGACTTGCGGGGAGGCGGAATAATGAAAAACGATCTTGTTTTATGCGTAAACATCGACTAACCGAGAATCTTTGCTAAACTATAACTAACAAGAATCATAGAAGTTATCAACTACTATGAAAAGTGATTATACCTGTAAAACCGTGTCCTTCGTCTTTTCGTTCTCCACGTCCTCTCCGGCCTTCTCTATGTAATAGATGATCCACCCGAGAGCTTTACTTCAAGCTTCACCTCTAACTTGAGGTAACTAGGTTTCTTAAAGTGCTAATCTAAGTAACCTAGGTGATATAGAGAAGGGTTATGGAAGTAGTCTAATCTAATCCTTGGTCTCAACACATGAGAGGGGAGGATTAGGGTTTGAAGAGAGAGAGAGCTTGAGGAGAGAGAAAGTGAGCAAGAGAATGGAATGAGATAATGATCTCTCATAATATATATGAAGCATTATATTTATCAAAATAAATAATATAAAGGAATTAACAACCATGCTTCATAAATATAAATGAGTGATTCATCTACATGAGTCATTAAGCATTTATGATGTATTAATGACAAGGATGAATCACAAAAATAAGTCACTAATCTCATTTAAAGCTTATGCCACCTTAACCCCCAAGTCACCAACCTTCTAGAAGTTTCTCGCGAAATTACGAGAACGCCCCTCCTATCCGTGAAAACACGGAAAAACTTTAGACTGTATAAATCCAATAACCGGATACTAGAAACTGGCTTAAACCAAAGCCGGCTAGTAAAAACTGTCCGGATGTCGTACATGCGTAAACACACGTATGCGTCTGAACCCTTGTCGTAAAACCATACGACCTCTATATCGTTTCGCCTGGAGTAGGGAAACTCTCTGTGTGGGACTCTAAAGACTCGACTACTATGCTGGCAGTGGGTTTAACCAAAAACCGCAAACGGCACTAGCTGTACGTAACGGTCCCCAGGTAGATGTCGATAAGAAGGCCGATGAGGAAACCCATCTGAACTCCTACTGAGTCTGATGTGACAATCTCCATACAGTCCGGTATGTTCGTCTAAGACTATCGCATATCGGGCCTAGGGGGCGGCAAGCGTCAATCCCCTAATAGCGGTATAAGTCGTGTCGGAGTGAAGCCCATTACACCCTGAGAAACTACTGGAACCTACCAGCAAATCTCGCTTGCCCTGGCCAGGGACTTTGCGTAATGGCTCTCTGACACAGCGCGATATGAACTCCTAATACCGGGAGAGACGAATCCTGTCTAACTGCCACTGCCTCCAAGTGCTCGGGACTGCACCCAACTGCTACCTGTTTGCACGACTCCTTTGAGCCGTGGTAGGGTAGCAATCTAAGAACAGTGGGACACACTCGAGGCGAAGTAGCAGTGTCAAGTCTGCAGACTATGTTGTACTCATGCCACTTGGGAACTGTTAACTGACGACTGGTATAAAACCAACCTACAGTTCCCTGCGAGTCTTGTCCGGTGTACCCATAACCCAACGAGCACCTGTATACTATCTCCAGTACGACGTACTGACGGCTGTGGGACAGACCATCTCCCCAACTGGGATGAGAAGCGTACACACTAGTCTACTCCGGAGTATCGATGCCCTGTCTCGATAATCCTACGACTAGAGACCTGAATAAGGATATGCTTGTAGACTACCCATCCCCCACTAGTGTGACTGCCATCACAACGCTGGTAGTCAAGCAAGATCCTAAGAGCTCTATCAATACGTATACACACATATTAAGATAGAAAAACCAAGTAGCATAATACCATGTTTAGCAAGACTGTTATATACATGTGAATATCCCAAGCTTCCATTAAGTAATATACAAACTAGTATGATACAATAATGGCCCCTAGGGCATATACACTAACACGGCAGTCTTTCAGACGCCAAATATGGAACAAAAACTTTTATAACTGGCGCTATCGCATACTATAGCCTGGATCTGCCATTAACGCTAAACTAACAAACTACAAAGAGGGTAGAAAGGTTATACCGAATGATTCGAGTCCTTCGTTCTTTAACCATCACCCCACGCTCCGTTGCGGCTGCTCCGATATCGTCGATCTCTGATCTGCTCGTCCAGGTGGCACCACGTCATCGGATCTTTAAACGGGCTCCCGCCTCTGAACCGAGTCAACTCGGTCATCAAGTTTGCCAAAAGAGATGACTAAGATTGATGTAGAAAATGAGTAGAACACTTTGTCTCACTTCGTCCAAAGCCATGGACGAACGGTTACTGAAGTTGTCATTTGAATCGGGAGATGGAATAAAAGGAGCTATGAAATTTCCATACACAAATCTATCATAATCTTTTCAATCAAGTGAGTGAGTAAGGAGGAGGGGAGGGGCCGGCCATATATGAGTGAGAGGAGGGGTGAGTGTAGGAGCAAAAGGGGTGACCATAAGCAAAAGATCTTAAGCAAATACAAAGAAGAGTTAATGCAAAAGAATGAGTCACCTAAACACATCATCATCTATTTAATGCAACCAATGAATCATATAACACCTCACTAACCTAGTCACCAATTCTAGAATCTTCTAGAAGCACTCTCATGACTCACCCTCATGACCCACCCTCATGAAGAAAAGATAAATCCGCATTAAACCGAATGTTTAAATACGGCCGATAGAAAACTGGAAACTGGCAACTTCCAAAAGCGATCCCGAAACGAATTTCAGGATAACCCCGTAACAGTATAAACATACCCGCATTTGTATTATGACCGAATACAAATGCAACTAAGACAAAGATATTATACCTATAAAGTATAATACTAGGATCCGGCTTAAACCAAAGCCCACCAGTATTATCTGCCCGAAATATGACACGTGCGTAAACGCACGTGTATTTTCCGAACCCTGCCATAAAACCATACGGCCTCTACAACGTTTTGCCCGAACATGGGAAACTATCTGTGGGGGACTCTAATGACTCGTCAGTACCCTGGCAGTGGGTTTAACCATAAGCCGTCAGCGGCACTAGCTGTGTGTAATGGCAGCCCATGTACTGACCTCAAGGGTAGCCGATGAGCGAACTTATCCTGAAACCCTACTGAGCCTAACAGTGACAATGTATATACAGTCCGGTCCGTTCGTCTATGAGTATCACATATCCGGCCTAGGGGGCTAGTAACGTCAGACCCCCAATAGCGGTATAAGTCGTGTCGGAGACGAGCCCTGAACACCCTGAGAAACTACCGTAGTACCTACCAGTAATTCTCACCTGCCTTGGCCAAGGACTTTGTGTAATGGCTTTCCTAGACACAGCGCGATCTCCATCCCCAATACCGGGAGAGACGAATCCCCTGCCGATCCACTCACGTGCCTCCATGTGGCTCGGGATTGTACCCAAAAACTACCTGTTTGCACGACTCCTTTGAGCCGTAGTAGGGTAGAAATCAAAGCACAGTGGGAACTCACACGAGACAAATAACGATCTCAGGTCGATGAACTAACCTGTACACATGTCACCAGGGAACTGCTATCTGACGATATGTATAATACCAACTAGCAGGTTCCCGGCGAGTCCTGTCCGGTGTACTCATAACCCAATGAGCACCTGTATACATCTTAGGTGATCCTACTGACACCAATGGCTTGTGAGACCGGCCACCGCCCCTCGTCGGGGTCTCGACTGTATACACTAGTCTACTCCGGAGTATCGATGCCCTGTCTCAAAACTCCCACGACTAGGGACCACTATTAAGGATGTGCTTATGGACTACACAACTCTCACGTATATGATCGCCCTCATACTGTTGGCGGTCAAGCAAGATCCTAAGGTCTCTATCAACGTGTAATCATGATCAGTCACCTGAAACTATACACGACTGATAAAGGCAAACCAGATAGCATATTATCATCTCGAGTAAGACTGTCCTACCGGCATAGGTCCTCCTCAATCATTGCAATCGCGTGCCTGCGTTCCAATAATTGACTTTGAGGGCACTATATCCAACAATCTCCCACTTGCACTTAAGGCTAATTATTGAGCTGTCGCATACTCACAGCCCGTGTGATACCGAACACCCAACTCCTCTACTAATCAGTTTCACAAAGACCGTTCGTAAAACTCTTGTGTTCGAGAAATAGCCCCAGTTAGTGGATCCGCCCTGATGTTTCTTTCTATGTCTCACTTAATCTCAAGTTCGCGGAGAAAGCCATCTCCCGAATCGAGTATGTCACGACCCGAAAGAGCACGTGACCGGCCCTTGAACCATATGAAGTCTATAGGACTCCATCTGATCCAAGTAAGCCAAAAGCCCAGAAATCTAAAACCATTTTAAGGATAAATAAAGAAAACTGGTTTTTAATAGGTAAAGAAAACATGTTTTGAAGTCAAGGTTTTTAAATAACTAAGCCGAATATGCATTTTAAAAATGTACGGTCTTTTCTAAAAATTTCGGCAGAGTTTCTTTTGTAAATACTGGCTCCGAACGGGGTACAACAAGAAAAATATATATATGCAATGATAAAAGGCATCCCCAAGCGGGAGCTAGCTCTTCGTCAATCGACGGTCACAACCACGCAAACAATATAATATACAACGCCGAATGGCGAGGATCAAACTCAACAGAAACCCAATAAGCATGAAAACCGCAATACTACTAAGCGCGACTCTAAGGTCGAATAATACATCACTAATGTCTAAGTCTGAAACAATATACAAGTTTTGGTTGATGGAATTCTAGATATAATGAATAATACAAGTACAATGGTGGTTCTTGATGCAAAAGAACCCACCTACCAAATGCAATTCACCCGTAAGGAAGCAGTGTGCCAAAAATGCCGCAATGGAACCTGTACGGCAAAACCTGCAAGAAACTGTGGCACAACGGGGGTGAGTTGCCAACTCGTGAATAGAAAACATCTATGAACAGAAATCGCATGTATGACGCAATCCTAGGTCATACGATCAATATACATCCTCAAAAATAACCAGCAGCCTATAACAATGGCTAGGGTATACCTCTAAACGACAGTAATACCAAGTTCTCATGTCAGTGCCTCAGATAGCAATGTATCATATGAATGAGGTATGAATGCATGAAAAAAGAATACATGTAAATGAAGAACTGTTTTCATAATTTAGTGAGATTTCCTTTGTATTTTTAAAATGAGGTATCATAATGAAATCAGCATAAAACAGTGCCTAGCATCGGCACAAAACGTAATCCCAACATCTCGATATCTCTGTATCACAGTCTCTGTACCTCAATATCTCGAAATCTCAATATCTCAATCATAATATCTAGGGCGCCGTCAGTCCAGACCGGCCCCTACCATCCATCTCAAGACCACGACGGTATCCTCCGGATATCCGACGCGTCGAGTAAAATCACCGGTAGGTAGTGCTCCCCTGCCAGGCTCACATCGTCATCATCACGCGCTTCTTGCCCCGGGGTACCTTACCGGGCCCACCATGTACCCGAAACGGTTCATCCATCTCCTCGAATCGGGTCTCGAAATCCATCAGCAAACTCATGGTGGACGACTCATACATCATGGGAAAACCGTATTTTTATTTAAAAAGAGAGAAAACGGTTTATATATATTTTGCGGTTTTCCTCCAAATCCAGAAAATATCATGGAAATCCGAATCATCAATAGCATGTAAAACCATGAATATAAGCATGAGCATCCATGAATGCAGCATATAATGAATAACAGTATGCATGAATTGACAAGTAACAACTACAATGTCTAAACTAGCATATAAGGCAAGCAACTAATTATCATGTCAAAACTACTAGTTAACAAGCTACATTAGGCGATAATTATTTCTAAGGTGTGCGTGACATGGCAATTACCGATGAAGATGTGTGTGAGCCGGCAAGCAAGTGTACGTGGTACATACGCATCAGCGGTAATGGTGCCGGTGTCCTAACAGCATGATATCAACAATGCAATAAGAAATTATAATATAAGTATGCGATGCGGAGCGAACTGTAATAATGAGCGGAATACTAGACACAACGATAACTAAACTGCATTATCCTAATATAAGTCCTACAATAGTGCCTTTGAAATAACACGAATCGCGGTGTTTTGAAAATAAGGGCTACGGTGTTTTTAGGAAAAGATACGTCTTTTAAAATATCCGTAGAATCCCTTGACCTGTCTTTTAAAATACCCACGATTCGTAAGCTTTTGAAATAGGTAGGAGTCGAATCTAATCTAACCACTAAACTAAACTAAAGGGCTAAGCTAACAAACTGGACTACAGGTAAGGAAACCGCCTAACATCTGAGTCGATATATATACATACATGTATATATATTAGTCGGCGATCCCGCCTCAATAATATCATATCCGATACCATATCTACAATCAGACATCCCAAGTCAAGAGTGCGGATCAATCATCAATATATAGCTCGTACGTAAATCCGTCGTACGACATCCCAAATCTGGGTACGGGTCAATATCACATTCATCATATTATTTATCTGGTATCCTCTTTATCAAATATCATGATCGGGGTACTGATCTACGTCTAGTACAATACTGATACCGCCTAAGTATGCATGCAGGTGTAAGAATCACTACGTCAAAAGACCTGCGAAAACATCAAGTCGTATCTCAATACGAACCAAATCACATCACCGATCTCCTGGCCTCAAGCCCAATCTCATCGACTCATCTCAAATTCCAAATACTATCCCCAAATCCGTATGTGAACACATAGTCCCATACCTATATGAACACATAACTAAATATTCCCGTATGAGCACTAAAGAAAGAAGAAAGTATGCAAGTATGGGTGGGTGTGTGCATGTGTGTGCGACCGCTACTCTAGGGTTTCGCGACGCTCAATCATCCAAGAACACCAAATATCCATATTTATCATCAATAACTCAAACAATATATAAACAATATATATATGTGTGTATACGTATTCGTATACATCACCACGAACTGCGGGGGTGCTATACGTCATGCACCCGACTTCTCCCCGTAGATATAAATCTACTCACCTGCATCCTGCGTGTCGGTGTCGATAACGCCATGCTCCGTCGCCTCGGAATCCACGTGATGGTACCTACAATGATCAACCATAGCAATGCGTATGAAAATCAAGGCAGAAAACCGATACAGCGCACAGTGTGCTCATAGGTTGGAACCTATGGCCCAAACATGCAAATCCAACAAACAACCCCTGTTGTCGATGTACGAACACTCGACAACCAAATACAAATCCAAATATCAAGAAAGTGCATTTAAAAATATGGAAAACATTTCCTAAAACACACCAAAATGCTCCCAGATTTTCCCCAGATGACAATTAGCCAAAACTGCATATAGGAGGGGTCTAATTTAGTGCAAAATGAGCTCTGGAACAAAAATGGACCGATTCTCTTCTACTATGGCCGCAATTTGCAGCCGGAATGATCAAATCTGCGGCCGTAGGTTTGAGTTAGGGGCTCGGGTCTTGGTGGTAGCTTCCTAGGTGCCTGCACGACTCACTGTCAACTCAATTTTATTTTTGGTGCCCCCGGGTTGCTCCAGATTTCAGAACACCTGCACAGATCACACAAACCGACATGAAAAGTTCCGTAATTCCGTATTTTTGGGTTTCAGGTTGTGCTAGGCCAGTGTTTTGGTCAATATTGGGTCTAAGGTCACCATTTAAGTCCAATTGCAAAGCAACATCTCAACTTTACCCTAACCCTCTCTAAGTTGGTCCAAAATACACCAAATTACACGATATCGATATGAAACTTGAATTGAAGCTTAAGCACAAGCAATAACACTCTAATTGTGAAGAAATTACCTCATAATACCCTCATGAATCCTCAACAGCGCCAAAATGACTGCTTTCTTGGTCCAAAGGCATGCTTGCGAGCTTGTGTACATTTTTTGTGAAATGGGAGTGGGGTTTTGAGATGTTTATTGAGGTGTTTTGGGGGATTTTATGATGAGGGAGAGAGGGGCAGCAGCAGCAGCAGCAATGGAGGAGGAAGAGAAGAGAGATGTGTAAATAATTGGAGAGGGATGGCTCAAGACCAAGTCAACAAAACCCTCACCTTTCTCTCTCTTCACCATACCTAATATTCTAATCCAAAACCTTTTCTTTTTCTTTTCAAATTCCATTTCCTTCTCTCATCAATAGTAAACCTAAAGTAACATGGTAGAAATGCACAAGTGTAAAACAAAAATGATATGTGCATGTTTTGCACAAAATGCTAAAAAACCGATTAGCGATTTTTAATCGCGATTAACACTAAACTAGCATATAAATGATCATAAAAACTTTAAAATGGCATAATTCCATAAAATACCCTATTTTATAATTTTCCATAATTTTTTCCCATTTATCGGTATTTAATTATACCGAAATATTAAAATATTCATTAAAATAATATTAAATTATAAAAATTCCCAAAAATAATATTTTATTTTTTTGAAATGTTACAATCTTCCCCCCTTAAAGAAATTCGGTCCCCGAATTTATATTTAAACCCCCAATTTCTAAAACATTTCAATAAGAAGTCCAGATCGTCGGGGCTCCGAAATCATCAATACATAAAACGCATCATAGCGCAATGCATGCGCATGAGAAATGAGTAGATAATTGAAAATCAAAACTCCATAAAGCATCACGCAATGATCGGAGTCATGGTAAAGACACGAATGCCAAATCCACAGCAAAACCAATATGATATAAATCAAAACTATACATGTAGATATCAAACCTATACATGTAAGTTTCTAAAGGAAATGCATGCCTAATCTTTTAAAGTCATTGTGCAATGTGCATAACACTGCACAGTGGCGGACGTCTCTTATAAGAAAATAACCATATACGTATATACCTTTTTTTTAATATGCACGTTCCGCCGTTTTGAAAACAATTTAGAAGGGTTTCCTTGTTTTAAACGTTTCGTGTCATATCGGACACGTAGGTAAATATTGAGACTATAGCTCGCTTTTGGAAATCCCTTCAATAACTATCTATACATGCAAAACACACTCAGGTACTGTCATCTGACCAGTCCTGCTCAGTACGAAAACAAAACGCCATGACATAAAAATGTATTGTTCTATAAGAAATCAATCCTAAAATGTGCATATGAATACTACGTGCGTCTGGTGCGCACGGAAATCGAAATCCATGAATGTACCGTATATGCGCACAGGAACAACATCAAGGTGCAACGGGCGTGCACGAAGCATCTGTCAAGGGCAAAGTATGTGCCTGACAGCAAAACAGGTGCATCTGACATGCACGAAAAATCCCGATTTAGTGCATCTGGTGTGCAACCAAAATCGTATCTCATAACATGTGCCCAACATGTGCTAAAATCCAAATCCGGTGCATCCATCATGCACGAAATCATGAAATCCAATATCAAGCGCCGAAACACGCGTAAAATCCAATCAGGTGCATAAAGTGCACAAACAAACATCGAACATCCCAATCGAAATCGACGTCCAGTGCAACTAGTTGCACAAAATACATGTCACTGCACAGCAAGCATATGTAAACTATACAGAGTGCAAAAACCAAATCGTGTGTGTGCATACGCACAAAATCAACTCAAATGTATGGAACCCATGAAATCCTATATAAGGGAAACCAAGGCACGAAAACAATATCAAGTGCAACAACTGTACAAAATCGTAAATATCCGATAGGTACAACCATGGTGCATGAAAACAAATATCATGAATCCAATCATCAAATCAGTCATGCGAATAGATCGCCCAAAATACCAAACAAGTATAGCGGAATAGTCCTGCTCAAGCGCGTCCTCCAAGAATTTCTGGCCAACTGTCGCGGTTACTCGTAGCATATCCCGTCGACGATCCTGAACTCTGGCATACTGGTGTGCGTATCAATGACCACTCCTGGGTCCAAGTCTTCTCTGTAGATTACCAATCTCACGATCCATCGGCTCATCGGCCCTGTCAGGTGTGCTAACGGGGACGATTCCGTTTTGGCACATCTCTGGTCATCTCTCGGTCAATCCTCACGACCACTCGTCAAGCAGCATGTCACTGGCGTCGGCCTCTGGCTCTGTGAATGCACGTGACACATCTAATCCTGGGTGCAAATATCATTGCAGCAGTATCCTGGAAGGAATCCTGCTCAAGGTCTCTTCCAAGTCTCATCTCTGCCTAACTGTCCGGAAGTCATCGTCCTTTACTATATCTATTTCTTGCTCCGGAACGGCTGCATACTCATCACGACTGCTTCTGGAAAGTATATCCAAGTACAGTACCTCGGCATGCGCATATCATCTCTGATGTCGGCGGAGTGGAACGTCGTCTTATCCAGACCTGGTATGAACCTCTTACTCCACTTTTCTCTAATGTCGACTGCTTTGGACTCGTCTCGTCGTGGCTGCATGGACTGAGCTCCAACGGCTATCCTCGTATCTGGAGTCTCCCAAGAAATGCATCTCACCGATTAGCATCCGAATTAAGTCGAGCCATCCGATCGATTCGTCGAATCCTCATAGTCCCCCAAGAGCTCAACATCTTGGGTACAATATAATAGTATCGAGTACATACCACAGCATCGGTGGTCCAGCCGTAGAAGGGCAAACCCAAGCCTCACTAATGGCGCCGCATAACCGCCGCAAACCCTAAGGTTCAAAGGCTTTCATATGATCATTAAGTCGAGTTAGGGTTTCATTCTTCTAGAGGGACCATAGAATTGCCTGCATGTCTTTCTGAATACTTTAAACTTGGAATAATAGGTTTCTGACATTCAATCGTCTCTGTCGACTCTCAACGTCTCTGCGTGAAGTCGTCTCAGCTGGAATCAATCTATCTGATGACCTCGCGTCGGGGTAGAGAACGATCCACATGTCCTAGTCTCTCATCCTCGAATGACTAGCAACCTCTATCATCTCTTAGTACCACTTTTACTGCAATAGCTCCAACATCTGGGGCGATATCTCGTCGTTCGCAGCAATAACTGGCTCACTCGTCTGCACGTTGAACCGTGCCTCAATCATCATGAATAAGCCACACATCAACGGTCATCAAAGTCTGGCTGGCCTCTGTCAGTGGCTCAATCCTCTGGTGCTAATCTGCACGTCCGAGAAGTCTCATACAGCGATCCATCCAACGCTCGTGGCGCAAAAACACAATCCAAAAGACACATCTCTACAATCATGTGTCGCCCGAATCATGCCCTGGTCAGTCCTCGTTCATAACGAGCTCATGCTGACCGCAACTCTAGCCGTAGCTCTCCTTGCCCGTAATCGTGGCGGCAAAACCATAACTGGTACCGATGAAGCTAGATCAGGAATGAATATGATACTGAGCAAAGAAATGCACATCCTAAGGCTCCATAAGTGGAGTGGCGTGTCGTAAATATGCCGCGGAACATACCCACGGTACGTCACTCTACTTTAGTCACTTATTCCATCAACCAAGGGTCATCCTACGCTCCAAAGGTAAAACCTAACGCTCTGATACCAACTTTGTCACGACCCGAAAGAGCACGTGACCGGCCCTTGAACCATATGAAGTCTATAGGACTCCATCTGATCCAAGTAAGCCAAAAGCCCAGAAATCTAAAACCATTTTAAGGATAAATAAAGAAAACTGGTTTTTAATAGGTAAAGAAAACATGTTTTGAAGTCAAGGTTTTTAAATAACTAAGTCGAATATGCATTTTAAAAATGTACGGTCTTTTCTAAAAATTTCGGCAGAGTTTCTTTTGTAAATACTGGCCCCGAACGGGGTACAACAAGAAAAATATATATATGCAATGATAAAAGGCATCCCCAAGCGGGAGCTAGCTCTTTGTCAATCGACGGTCACAACCACGCAAGCAATATAATATACAACGCCGAATGGCGAGGATCAAACTCAACAGAAACCCAATAAGCATGAAAACCGCAATACTACTAAGCGCGACTCTAAGGTCGAATAATACATCACTAATGTCTAAGTCTGAAATAATATACAAGTTTTGGTTGATGGAATTCTAGATATAATGAATAATACAAGTACAATGGTGGTTCTTGATGCAAAAGAACCCACCTACCAAATGCAATTCACTCGGAAGGAAGCAGTGTGCCAAAAATGCCGCAATGGAACCTGTACGGCAAAACCTGCAAGAAACTGTGGCACAACGGGGGTGAGTTGCCAACTCGTGAATAGAAAACATCTATGAACAGAAATCGCATGTATGACGCAATCCTAGGTCATACGATCAATATACATCCTCAAAAATAACCAGCAGCCTATAACAATGGCTAGGGTATACCTCTAAATGACAGTAATACCAAGTTCTCATGTCAGTGCCTCAGATAGAAATGTATCATATGAATGAGGTATGAATGCATGAAAAAAGAATATATGTAAATGAAGAACTGTTTTCATAATTTAGTGAGATTTCCTTCGTATTTTTGAAATGAGGTATCATAATGAAATCAGCATAAAACAGTGCCTAGCATCGGCACAAAACGTAATCCCAATATCTCGATATCTCTGTATCACAGTCTCTGTACCTCAATATCTCGAAATCTTAATGTCTCAATCATAATATCTAGGGCGTCGTCAGTCCAGACCGGCCCCTACCATCCATCTCAAGACCACGACGGTATCCTCCGGATATCCGACGCATCGGGTAAAATCACCGGTAGGTAGTGCTCCCCTGCCAGGCTCACATCGTCATCATCACGCGCTTCTTGCCCCGGGGTACCTTACCGGGCCCACCATGTACCCGAAACGGTTCATCCATCTCCTCGAATCGGGTCTCGAAATCCATCAGCAAACTCATGGTGGACGACTCATACATCATGGGAAAACCGCATTTTTATTTAAAAAGAGAGAAAACGGTTTATATATATTTTGCGGTTTTCCTCCAAATCCAGAAAATATCATGGAAATCCGAATCATCAATAGCATGTAAAACCATGAATATAAGCATGAGCATCCATGAATGCGGCATATAATGAATAACAGTATGCATGAAGTGACGAGTAACAACTACAATGTCTAAACTAGCATATAAGGCAAGCAACTAATTATCATGTCAAAACTACTAGTTAACAAACTACATTAGGCGATAATTATTTCTAAGGTGTGCGTGACATGGCAATACCGATGAAGATGTGTGTGGGCCGGCAAGCAAGTGTACGTGGTACATACGCATCATCGGTAATGGTGCTGGTGTCCTAACAGTATGATATCAACAATTCAATAAGAAATTATAATATAAGTATGCGATGCGGAGCGAACTGTAATAATGAGCGGAATACTAGACACAACGATAACTAAACTGCATTATCCTAATATAAGTCCTACAATAGTGCCTTTGAAATACCACGAATCGCGGTGTTTTGAAAATAAGGGCTACGGTGTTTTTAGGAAAAGATACGTCTTTTGAAATATCCGTAGAATCCCTTGACCTGTATTTTAAAATACCCACGATTCGTAAGCTTTTGAAATAGGTAGGAGTCGAATCTAATCTAACCACTAAACTAAACTAAAGGGCTAAGCTAACAAACTGGACTACAGGTAAGGAAACCGCCTAACATCTGAGTCGATATATATACATACCTGTATATATATTAGTCGGCGATCCCGCCTCAATAATATCATATCCGATACCATATCTACAATCAGACATCCCAAGTCAAGAGTGCGGATCAATCATCAATATATAGCTCGTACGTAAATCTGTCGTACGACATGCAAAATCTGGGTACGGGTCAATATCACATCATCATATTATTTATCTGGTATCCTCTTTATCAAATATCATGATCGGGGTACTGATCTACGTCTAGTACAATACTGATACCGCCTAAGTATGCATGCAGGTGTAAGAATCACTACGTCAAAAGACCCGCGAAAACATCAAGTCGTATCTCAATACGAACCAAATCACATCACCGATCTCCTGGCCTCAAGCCCAATCTCATCGACTCATCTCAAATTCCAAATACTATCCCCAAATCCGTATGTGAACACATAGTCCCATACCTATGTGAACACATAACTAAATATTCCCGTATGAGCACTAAAGAAATAAGAAAGTATGCAAGTATGGGTGGGTGTGTGCATGTGTGTGCGACCGCTACTCTAGGGTTTCGCGACACTCAATCATCCAAGGACACCAAATATCCATATTTATCATCAATAACTCAAACAATATATAAACAATATATATATGTGTGTATAGTATTCGTATACATCACCACGAACTGCGGGGGTGCTATACGCCATCCACCCGACTTCTCCCCGTAGATATAAATCTACTCACCTGCATCCTGCGTGTCGGTGTCGATAACGCCATGCTCCGTCGCCTCGGAATCCACATGAAGGTACCTACAATGATCAACCATAGCAATGCGTATGAAAATCAAGGCAGAAAACCGATACAGCGTACAGTGTGCTCATAGGTTGGAACCTATGGCCCAAACATGCAAATCCAACAAACAACCCCTGTTGTCGATGTACGAACACTCGACAACCAAATACAAATCCAAATATCAAGAAAGTGCATTTAAAAATACGGAAAACATTGCCTAAAACACACCAAAATGCTCCCAGATTTTCCCCAGATGACAATTAGCCAAAACTGCATATAGGAGGGGTCTAATTTAGTGCAAAATGAGCCCTGGAACAAAAATGGACCGATTCTCTTCTACTATGGCCGCAATTTGCAGCCGGAATGATCAAATCTGCGGCCGTAGGTTTGAGTTAGGGGCTCGGGTCTTGGTGGTAGCTTCCTAGGTGCCTGCACGACTCATTGTCAACTCAATTTTATTTTTGGTGCCCCCGGGTTGCTCCAGATTTCAGAACACCTGCACAGATCACACAAACCGACATGAAAAGTTCTGTAATTCCGTATTTTTGGGTTTCAGGTTGTGCTAGGCCAGTGTTTTGGTCAATATAGGGTCTAAGGTCACCATTTAAGTCCAATTGCAAAGCAACATCTCAACTTTACCCTAACCCTCTCTAAGTTGGTCCAAAATACACCAAATTACACGATATCGATATGAAACTTGAATTGAAGCTTAAGCACAAGCAATAACTTTCTAATTGTGAAGAAATTATCTCATAATACCCTCATGAATCCTCAACAGCGCCAAAATGACTGCTTTCTTGGTCCAAAGGCATGCTTGCGAGCTTGTGTACATTTTTTGTGAAATGGGAGTGGGGTTTTGAGATGTTTATTGAGGTGTTTTGGGGGATTTTATGATGAGGGAGAGAGGGGCAGTAGCAGCAGCAGCAATGGAGGAGGAAGAGAAGAGAGATGTGTAAATAATTGGAGAGGGATGGCTCAAGACCAAGTCAACAAAACCCTCACCTTTCTCTCTCTTCACCATACCTAATATTCTAATCCAAAACCTTTTCTTTTTCTTTTCAAATTCCATTTCCTTCTCTCATCAATAGTAAACCCAAAGTAACATGGTAGAAATGCACAAGTGTAAAACAAAAATGATATGTGCATGTTTTGCACAAAATGCTAAAAAACCGATTAGCGATTTTTAATCGCGATTTACACTAAATTAGCATATAAATGATCATAAAAACTTTAAAATGGCATAATTCCATAAAATACCCTATTTTAGATTTTTCCATAATTTTTTCCCATTTATCGGTATTTAATTATACCGAAATATTAAAATATTCATTAAAATAATATTAAATTATAAAAATTCCCAAAAATAATATTTTATTTTTTTGAAATGTTGCAGAGTAATACCTATCTTAGAATATGTCTGGATATCTGATGGGACCTAGTTCATAAATGAACTCCAAATCCAAACTTCTTGGACTGTATCGATAACTGAACCTAATCAGTATCATTCACCATGCCTCTCACAGTATCCTCTTGGACCACCTGTCCATAATACTGTCCCTCAACAGAGAGAAAACTATAACTCTGACAATCACTCTGTCATCCATGTCACCTTTGAAACCTGGAATGATAACTGTCTCCCGAAGGAGGCTGCCGTCATCAAATCCGTAGAACATGCACTTATGTTCTAAAACTGCTTCTTTATGTTTCTCCAGGATTGGATTAATACAAACTTATCGCATCTAGTGCAAAAACAATATTTGGTGTGGTACTTGACATCTCACGATTGACTCAATTACCTAAGCAAGTGATCTGCCATTCATGCTCATCCCTCTCCCCTTTAATCTGTAAGACACCTTTAGAGAGGGTGACTCCATCACATGCAGGTACACCACCATGCCAGGAGTCATCTATTCTAAAAACCATTAGAATAATGTCAAAGTACCCATATTGGGAAACTACCCAAATCCAGATCTAAAACCATAGATCTATAAACCAGAATGTCTGATATTATATCCATATCCTGTCTGGAGAAACAACTGTGTGACGACCACAGTAAAACCGATCGTAGTATAGGAATTTTACTTCCTACTCTGTGTATGACATCTATAATACTGGGACATCACACCCTGCTACCTTCTTAACAGCTCCATCCCCTATTCTGATGAAGTCAAACCCATGACTGTCACATCAAAATTAGATGATCTATCTCCGCTATAACTGCTCAAGTCTATAAATAGACATAAGCTACTTGCCCACTATGCTTCTGCTGCTCCCACTGACCACAACAACCCTCTGGCAGAATAATATATACGTGCACTTCTAAAGCTAGTTTAGAACGACGCTATACTTATCCTCCTGCCGGGTCTCATAGCGTGGAACAACAGTAGTGTCAAGTCTGGGTAAACAAGAACCTCCCTGTCACCGTCCTTGAGGCTACCGGAGTACCTCTCGAGTGTCTGAGGTTACCCACCATATCTGCGGAGTGGCTATTGGAATGTCAAACCTGATTGAATCTTTAGGTCCTATTAAATTTTCCGTAATCGTTTGCGGTTCTGGAATCACTTCCAGTTCTACCATACTCCCACTACTGTTTTCTGAAAAAAAAATCCATTTTACTAAAACTATGGGGAGTTAAGAACAATATCACTATTGATCTTCCAGATGGTAGAAAGTCAACCCTCGTCGTTGCCTGGGCCAACCCACAAACAGCCATTACAGAAACGTGCCCTGAGTTATCCAGAGTCTGGTTTTAAGCATAAGCTGGACAACTCCCCATACCTTAATATCGTTAAGATATGAACCATTCTATATCCAATATAGAAACTTTGGCTCTTATTTAATTGGAACCAGATTCTAATCATGCAGCTGTCTCCAGTGCATATCAACTTTAATGGAGAGAGGCTAATCAGCATTACTCAACTTAGGAATCCATCCAATTATGAGTAACCTGAAAGATAAACAAGTTTCTCAAAACTTTTACTATCATCTGAATACCAATCACAAGAATCTACATCTTCGATCTCTTTGAAGAATCCCGATACTTGCGACTTCTGGTTCTCTACTTTATTCTTATACCCACAAATTCTCAAAACTTAGACCTTGTATTTCTACGAAACACTTGTCTAAAAACTAGAGAAGTCATAAGTAAACAGAACATAGTACGAGGACCAACCCCTTTGTCCTGATGGACACTGGACAACATACAATACTCTGTATAAGTCCGCTGAGTTTGAATAACTCAAAACCTGTGCGTCGTAGGTTGAAAACTGTACCCAGGCGATTTCCTCAAATATCACCAATTACAACGAATTCCGATATAATGAGGATGATCACCTAATTCCCAATAACTTACTCCCTCTCATCATCTGTAAAACCATACAGATGTGAGAATCATACCTGGTAAATACATACCCTTGGAGTAAGTATCTAATCGGGAAAACAGTTTTCCTTTAACAATGCAATGAAACATGAAAATGTTTCGTAGGGGTATCCTGGTATTCCTAGTAATGCCTCTTCCATAATCCAATTCATGAATGTAACCGTATATTTCTTTGCCATCTCTCCAAATCCCTTTATTTTTCTTTAGTCATTTCCTTCTGTACACCATCGTTAGGCTAAATGGTTTTCTTCCTTTCCTACCGTTCGGCACCAGCCTATGGTTTGGAAGAAGACTATCTAGTAAGCATAATAGGTGTACCCTCCTCAACCTAGGAGTACTCACATCTTGAGAGAAGGTGATGATAAAAGACAACTGAATAATACCTTATTCTTTTAAAGGTGAAATAGGAGTGGCGATGAAGTGCACGGTTTGGTCGTGAATGATAACAGTCGCAATTTACTTTGCCCTCTTTCTAATCCCTTTATTTTGTCTTTACATATTACCTTCTGTACACCCTACTTAAGCTAATTGGTTTTCTTCATTCCCTACCTTTCGGTACCTGCCTATGGTTTGGAAGAAGACTATCCAATAAGCGTAATAGGTGTACTCTCTTAAACCAAGGAGCCCTCGCAACCTGAGAGAAGGTGATAATAAAAGACAACTGAATAAACCAATTCTATTTCTCCTGAACCTGGATCTATCCTCGAAGAAGTCCCTTCGAGTTCGTATATAACCATACGATGGATCTATCCAATGGAAGTGGATGTCCGTAGTAATACGGGGTGTTCTGAGAAATGCAAAGGGTAGAAGAAGGAGTGGCAATGACTTATGCAACTCAGACAATCCAAAAGCCAGTATTTTAAGAAGGTTCGGTCAATTTGGTCACTGAGTCCTAGTCTAGGGTCGGTCAAAGGTCACTGCCAAAGAGAGAGAGAAAAGAAACACTCTGCGTGCACTCTAACCTAGATCAGAATGGTTATCACTTTATCTAATCCAGAAACCTCCCACTGTACTGTCAAATTCTCCTCCAAACCTGAAAGAAGAATCAATCGGGATCACCCGAAGAGTAAACCAACTCATCAGTGGGAATCGGGATCCAACTCTCATCGCATGATAACGTGACGGAATCCACTCATGTTATCACACTCCAGAAGGTATGCGCATGCCTGGCAAGTTTCAGTTTCTTTAGAAACTCCCGATAAGATTTTTACCCCATGCTCTTATGACCTTGACTTTGGCCAAAATGCCATAAGTCGCATGCCAAGTTCTACCCATCATTATCTTGTTAATTTGAACCCACCCGCACTTGCCCCTGACTTTGGCCAATCGGCAGAACGACTGTCCCAAACCAACTCAACTATCTATGCAACAAATGAATACCCAACAGCTACCAAACACTATGCCTTGACTTTGGCAAAAATGCATAGCTTGAATACTACTGAATACCCAAAAGAAATGACGGAGGGCTACGGCTGGTTTTTGGCGAAAAACCTTTAACGTAATGAACTTGATCTCGTTGAAGAAACCTGATAGCATTTTATAAAAATATAGTGGCGAAAACCTTTGCTAAAGAGGTCACTCCCGGTGAAGGGATCTCGGCTCTTTCCTCGTGGAATGAGGTGCAGGATATTCCAACAAAATACCGCGATGCAAAGCAACATGTAATCGACTATAGTGAAGTTATTACCCTGACGCAAACTTCTGCCCAAGAGGTCACTCCTGGTGAAGGGATATCGGCCCTTGCATCGTCGAATGAGATGCAGGATATTCCAACTGAATATCACTATGAAAAACAAAAGAAAACATCTTTGTAATAACATTTTTTTAAAACTGTTCCAACAACATCCAAACAGGTTTGTTTTTCTTTGCATTGATCAGAATCAACGCAGTCCCATCAATTAATCACACCAAAAAAGAACGAAAATAAAATGTACGTATATGACATCCGCATTCGTCACTGGGTCCCGTCATAACCCGTTAGGTTACTTAACTAACGACAGAGCGGGGACTAGACTAGCGCTGGTGCAAAACATATACAACGTCTAATAATATATATACTAATATACAATAATCGCTCCAGGCGTGATAATATGCAACATTACAGAAAAGAAATAAGCATCACAGAACAATACAGATAATCTGGGATCCCCGGGTTTCACAGTGTTAGTGTATATGCCCTAGGGGCCATTATTGTATCATACTAGTTTGTATATTACTTAATGGAAGCTTGGGATATTCACATGTATATAACAGTCTTGCTAAACATGGTAGTATGCAACTTGGTTTTTCTATCTTAATATGTGAGTATACGTATTGATAGAGCTCTTAGGATCTTGCTTGACTACCAGCGTTGTGATGGAAGTCACACTAGTGGGGGCTGGGTAGTCTACAAGCACATCCTTATTCAGGTCCCTAGTCGTAGGATTATCGAGACAGGGCATCGATACTCCGGAGTAGACTAGTGTGCACGCTTCTCATCCCAGTTGGGGAGATGGTCTGTCCCACAGCCGTCAGTACGTCGTACTGGAGATAGTATGCAAGTGCTCGTTAGGTTACGGGTACACCGGACAGGACTCACAGGGAACTGTTGGTTGGTTTTATACCAGTCGTCAGTTAACAGTTCCCAAGTGACATGAGTACAGCATAGTCCGCAGACTTGACACTGCCACTTCGCCTCGAGTGTGTCCCACTGTTCTTAGATTGCTACCCTACCACGGCTCAAAGAAGTCGTGCAAACAGGTAGCAGTTGGGTGCAGTCCCGAGCACTTGGAGGCAGTGGCGGTTAGACAGGATTCGTCTCTCCCGGTATTGGGAGATGATATCGCGCTGTGTCAAAGAGCCATTACGCAAAGTCCCTGGCCAGAGCAAGCGAGATTTGCTGGTAGGTTCCAGTAGTTTCTTAGGGTGTAATGGGCTTCACTCTGACACGACTTATGTTAGTTATATGTATGCCCAATAGGCCATTACTGTACATAGGATGTATATTGTAGTGGATGCTGAGACATATATAGGTAGGACTTTCTTGCTCGACATGATAGTATGCTGTCTGGTTGCTCTTTATCTTAACATGTATAATTTCTGTCTCTCTGTTACATGTTGATAAAGCCCTTAGGATGTGTACTCGACTTCCAGGAATATGATGTAGATCATACTAGTGGGGCCTGGGTAGTCAATGAGTACATCCTTCATTGTTCCTAGTCGTGGGGATATCGAGACGAGGCATCGATATTCCAGAGTAGACTAGCGTATATCTTCTCGACCTATGTGATGGACGATGGATGATCCCATATCCATTGGTGTTTGACATCAGAGATGGTATGCGGGTGCTCAGTGGTGACTGAGTACACTGAACGGACTCGCCGAGAACTCCCAGATGGTATTATACCTCACGTCAGATGGCAGTTCTCTGGTGACACTGGTACAGCTTAGTCTGTTGACCCGAGATCGTCATAGATTCTTGTGTGTCTCCCACTGTGCTTTGATTTCCACCCTACCACGGCTCTACTGAGTCGTGCAAACAGGTGGTTTTTGGGTACAGTCCCGATTCACATGGAGGCAATGAGCGATAGGAGGGGATTCGTCTCTCCCGGTATTGGGGGTTGATGTTGTGCTATGCTCAACTGGCCATAACTGGAAAACCCTGGCCAGGGATGCACTGATTTACTGGTAAGTGTTATCAGTAGTTTCATGCTTGTTATGGACCTTACATCGGCATGACTTATCGAGCTATTGGGGTCTGCCGTTTACCACCCCTAGGCAAGATATGCGACATATCAGACGAACAGACCGGACTGTACGGTAAGTGTTACTGGTTGGATTCACTGGAGTGTGAGCGGGCTTGCTCGTCGATCTTCTGATCGCTCAATACCCGGGTGGCCGTTACGTTTAGCAGACCGCTTGCGGCTTGTGGGTGTTTGATATGATCATCACCTGCTGCCGGCGTATTGACGAGTCTTTAGAGTCCTACACAGAGGTTTCCTGGTTCAAGCGAAACGAAATAGGAGCGCATATGAGATATGTGTGGGACCGAGAATAATGCGTGTATGTGATACCATATTCTATTATCGCGATGAATGTATCGATTGGTTGTATGTGATATAACCTAGTTATCGAATCAAGAATTGATTCGATAAGTCGATACATTGGATATTAGTCGGTCATATGCGATATGACCGGATCGTTAAATCAAGTATTGATTTAATGATTTAATGTATAATTATATATTTGATATATTATTTTGCATTAACTAGTATTGGTTCACTTAAAATGGATTTTCTCACTTGATGTGCACATTGTATATGTGATATATTTTTTGTGCACTTGATTGTATCATGTTTGATGATACATGCAAGTTTGGGTGTATGTTTAGTTTAAACTATGTTTAAGTGAATGGTTAGGGTTTTGTTATCTTTTCTTAACTATTTATTTTATTTATTTAATTTTGGGCAAGAAAAGAAATGGTTGCTTCTTTTTGTTTGTTTCCTTGAAGCTTCAAGAAGCTTTGACCATTCTTGTTTCTTTCCTAAACCTAACCATTCACCTAACCCTAGTTTATTTTCTACACTAAACCATGGTTGCTAAAATGATAAGAATGACCTTATTTTCTTTTTCCAATAATTCTTATCATATTCTTTTTCTTCTTCTTCTTCTTCTTCAAGAAGAAGAAACCATTCTAACTTCAATGGTGCCTTGAGAAAAAGAGTGAGAAATCCAATTCTAAAGTGAACCCACTTCCTATTTCTTCATCCTCTACCACTTGCCATGTAGTATAGGGTGTTTTCTTCACAAGTTTCATGACTTGGTGAAGTTGGAGCTTGATCTTGAGTTGCCTCGACGTAGATCATCTTCGGCATCGAAGTCGACGACCTAGCCCGCCCATTTCTCCGATGAAGCCGACGCTAAAGTCCGGGATCCGATGATCGCAGCGAGGAGACATCGTCACGGAGCTAAGGGGGTGGAGGACCAGATCTACAAAGGTTGTACTCACTTCGCTTTTAGTTAAAGTTGTTAACTTGCATCTTTATCGCCTATCCTCTAGTTACGATCTTGCTTAGGGTCACTTGGCACATAGAAAAATTTTGAATTGGCCATGTTTGATCACTTGTAAAACCTCATGGGTGTGCCTAGGAACCCTACAGTGGTATCAGAGCCTAGCTAGAGCCTTAGGCGATGCGTAGACGATGTTAGAAACCCGATCGAACCCGAAACCCTAATCTCAAACCACTCTCTGGACATTTTCTGGATTTTTGGATTTTTGTGAATTAAAAATATGCAGAAAAATAAGCAGGGTTTTCTAAGAAATACTGTGCAAAACGATCCACTGAATCGACTAAAGCGCCGCGGAACTGCGGCACGAGCAGGGCTCGTGCGGCGGTTCCGCGGCCGTATGGTCACCTCTTGCATTACTTTTTGCACAGTAACTTCTCTCTTTCATTGCTGAGTTTTCTGGGAATTTTTAATGTTGACTCAAGAGTTGAGTGTTCTGGGGTTGTATTGGGACTCGAAGATTCGATCGGATTATCAAACTTTGTCTATGTGTTTTTCCGGATAATTCTAGAATATGTTAAAAAGTTCGACCGGATATAAATACCCACTTTTTCCCCTGCCGGGAAATTTCAAATTGTTAGATTTTTCCGTAGTTTAATGACGTTCTAATTAGTGCAAGTAACGCGATGGTCTCTCTAGAAGACAACAAACCTTAACTCGATTATGTGACCGTCTTGAACTGCCCTTTGAACTTTTAGGGTTTGGGGCAGTACGGCGTGCCACATGTGAGGCGTTGGCTTGACCCTTCTACGGCTGGACCGTTGGTACTGAGGCATGAAGTGAATGTTTTTGAACTTATTTCATGTGTTGAGCTGTTTCGGGAAAACTTAGGTGTTTGATTGTTCGATCGGAAAGTTTAACATTTTCTATTTATCCGGAATGTGATACAATATTTGGAATCCACAAGTAGTTATGAGATAACTGAATGAATGTTATAAACATAGCAGTTTAGTCTCACTTGATCGGTTGCCACGGGATGTGATCAAAAGTCCGTCGCAATCACGTAGCGAACGCAGATACTCGCCGGGTAAACTTAATAGACAGCCTCACCCCATAGCCCCGACCAAGTGACTGTAGGAGAACCCCGTCGCCAAAAAGCATCCGTTCGGGTGCTCGCAGCAGCGGTGTTCCGCCTTAGTGCACTTCGTCGACGGTATCGGGGGTGCGGCCGTCCACTAAAGTTTGCGACGAGCATTCGTTCTGGATGCCGGGAAGCTTGTTGAATTGCCCGACTTTATATTGAAAAGTGTTTTCGATATTGAGACTAAAATGCGGGGTTTATAATTGTTAGGCATGCGATGTCTAAGGAATTCATTTGGTTAGGCATGCGATGTCTAAAGAGTTTGCGGATTCCAACTGTTGTAGTTTTACACTTTCTTTTCTGTGACCGTAAGTGTAATATGTGATATCGCTAGTTTCGTTGCTATATGTCAACGACAATTGGGATGCGCATATTTACTTACGTTGATGACATGTGATATTATGTGTTGCTGGATATGTTATATTGGATCGTCGTGTTTGAATAGCCGGGGGGTTTTATGTGAGATGAGTGTTTTTCATTTTCATTCATGTAAAAACTTATATGTAATATTCTTTTATTGGGGCACTTCCAGGTTGCAGATGATGTCACCATTTGTATATTATTTACTTTTCCGCATTAGGATAGACCCAAGGAGGGGAGCACAAGTAACCGGGTTCTGGGGTCCAGTGGGAGGCCATCTCGAGGAGTCGAGTCCGGGTCTCCTAACCCTAGAATTGGTAGGGTTGCTTGCAGCTCTCGTAGGGGTCTAGGGGTGTGGGATTGGCTATTCATCATGACCGTAGAATCCGTGTTTTATACTGGCTCGTATTAAAAACACGGACGTCCTAGTATATCCAATATTTCATATGATATTTTCTGTTGCGTTATCTGTGATGTGATCATGTGATTTGTTCAGATAGATATAGTATATAGTATATATGATATATTATATAGACGTTGCTTATGTTTTGCACCTGCGCTAGCCCTGCCCCGCTCTGCCGTTAGTTACCTAACCTAACGGTGCAGACGGGACATCGAGGCGAATGCGGATGGCATAAGCGTACGTTATATTTATCTGTGATGTTTATGTGGACTTAAATGATGGGATATTCATTAATGTGATTAATGAAAGAAAATAAACCTAAAAGATGTTGTGGAATCGAATTTCAAAATAAAACAGGTAGCTACAGTTCTTGCTTTGCATCGCGGTGTTCCTTGTAGAACATCCTACACCTTATTCGATAGGGAAAGGGCCGAGATCCCTTCACCGGGAGTGACCCCTTTAGCAATAACTGGCAGATGCTATAACTCTCGGTTTGTCTTTTGATTGCTTCTATAGTTTTTGCTTTGCACAGTGATAAATATGATATATCCTGCACCTCTTCGACGAAGAAAGGGCCGACGATCCCTTTACCGGGAGTGACCCCTTTAGCAAAACTAGAAAAGCCTCAAAAACAATCCATTTAAAAACCATTTGATTCCGCAACGAGATCAAGTTCAATGCATTAAAGGTTTTCATAAAAACCATTCGCAACCCTTCGTTATTTTAGGAAGTAGAGTACTTAGTATTCGTGCTGTGTTTGTTGACCATAGTCAAGGCACAGTGTACGGTAGCTAAGTGATGTCTTCCTACACCGCATATGATGCGATTAGTTAGGACAGTCGCGTGACTTTGTTGACCTTAGTTAAGGGTCATATGGGTGGGTCTAATTAATCATGAAATGACGGGTAGAACTTGACTAGTGCTTATGATTTGTTGACCATAGTTAAGGTCATAGGTGCTAGGGGTAAAAACCTTTATCGGGAATTTCAAGTGTTGAAATTTGCAATGAGATTGCATACCTTCTATGTGATAGTTGGATCCCGATACCCACTGCGGGTAATTGTTACTCCTGGGAGAGTTTTGCACTTTGCAATTAGCCGATCAAGTAGGTGTCTAGAAAGGTGTCAACGGGGTTACGCCTCTGGGAAAACGAGGTTTACTTTAATTAGGTCCGTGCGAAAGCACGGGGAACCTCCCTCAAAGTACCGACACTGGCCTGGCTGAAAGATTGGCGAACTTGTAGAGTGTAATTAATCCCGGCTAGTCTTTCCTTTAAGGGTTTGAAGGAAGATTCGATAAAAACAGTGGGAGCCATCCTGATTAGATAAAATATATAACCAATCTAATCTTGCAAGAGCGCACGCAAAGTGTTTTCTTTTCTCTCTCTCTCCAGGTAGCGACCATATCACGCCTTAATCAAGATAATAATATGGATGTATTGACTGAACCCGCTTGTTATACTGAGCTGGGGAACGTTAGTCCCGCTCCAACTTATAATTGTTATAAGACAGAGCAGGAAATAGGGGAATACAAGAATTCCTATGCCGCCCAAACGAAGAAAGTGCATATGATGCATCTCCTTCGGGTGTATTCATTATAAAGAACTGTTTCTCAGTATCCTCTGCATCCTGGGTATCTGATACCGGATCAGGATCCCAGATATGTAATCTGTTACATAGGGCTACAGAAAGGCAGAGAACTGAGAACGGGTGATAAGTTTCATGAAACAGAAAACGGTGCAAGTGTTGCAGCCAAGTCTGTTGGTCACTGTCACCCTGTATGATCAGTACATTGATTCTGAACGAATGTTATTAGATACCGAACCTGATATACAAAATCATATCAGTCTCCTTATTAGTAAAGAAATGATAAAATTTTGTATTGTTGGATAATGTTTTGAACATTTCCTATATCAAAAGTTGATTGGTTCATGCACGTTATCTAAAAGCATTGATGTTCTAAATCAAACTACAGTTCTTAGTATACGGAACACACACAAGAGGAAGAGTTCAAAAATGAACGAATCCTTCTTGAGGCATTGTAGACTAGGTCATATCAATGCGACCCGACTGGCTGAAGTTACATTTAGATGCATATTTAAATCAGTTTGAATTTACATCTTCTGGAACTTGCCAGTCATGTCACAAGAATGAGATGACCATAGCTCTGTTTATTGGAAACAGAGAAAGAGTTAGTAAACTCTTAGGTCTGATACATAGTGATGTATGCAAAGTCCCCTGTCTACATATGCCAAGACCGGTTCTTTGTACTTCATTACATTCTCTGATAATCTCTCAAGATTCAGCCATATGTTCCTGTTGAAACATAGGTCCGAAGCTTTTGAGATATTCACAGAATAAAAGTTAGAAGTAGAGAACCAAAAACCGGGTATAAGTATTATGTCCTATGATAAGATCAGGGAGGAGAATACTTGTGCATGGAATTTTTGGACTATTCTAAAAGAAAATGAGATTCTCTCTCAGTATTACTCCTCTGAATACACCACAGCACAACGGTGTATCAGGGTGGAGCAATCGCACCGTATTAGATATGGTGTGCTCTATGATGAGTATTACTGAGTTACCTATTTCTTTTAAGGGGGTTATGCACTTGAGTAGCTGCATACCTATTGAATTGGGTTCGAATCAAATCAGTGCCTACCACTCCATATAAGATATGGTATGGGAAGAGCCTATCTCTTAAGTAAGTTAAGATTTGGGATTGTCCGGCCTATGTCAAAAGCAAAATCCGGACAAGATCGAGGCAAGGTCAGTTCTGTAGAACTGGAAAGGTTCCAACCATACAAAACTGCAGCTGATTTGATAGAACCAAAGGATTCAATAGTCCCCGACGAACCTCAGCCTCTCCGCCGATCTGGTAGGGTTCCTCATCTACCTGAGAGATACTTCGGTTTCTCGATGACAGTGGGAGTGAGGATTACATCAAGAGATAATGACCCAACTAGATTCGAGCAGGTCATCGAGAGTAGGGACTCTGTAAGAATGGCTGGATTCTTAACGATCTGACATGGAATCCATATACACCAACAAAGTATGGACTTTGGTTGCGATATCTGAAGGGTTAAATCCCCATCAGGAGCAAGTATATCTTGAGAAGATTACTTGGTGTAGGTGGAAAAGTTGAGACTTTCAAAGCTAGACTTGTTAAAGGTTTTCGTCATCAACCAAGCGTGGATAATGATGAAGCCTTTTCCAGGGACTATGCTTAAGTCCATCCATATCCTACTTACCATTGCTACATACCATGACTACGATATCTGGTGGTTGGGTGCCATGACTACTTTTCTAAATAATGATTTAGAAGAGAACGTCTATAAGAACACAGCCAGAGGGCTTCGTAAACAGTGGGAGCAGCGGAAACGTGTGCAAGTTGCTTTACAGGATAAAGCAGGCATCGCGGAGTTGGAACATCTGTTTTGATGTGGTAGTCAAAGAGATTGACTTCATCAAAATGGTAGATGAACCTTGTATGTACAAAAGGGTAGTATGGAGTATGGTAATGATCCTCGTAGAGTACATGGATGACATACTCTTGATAGGAAAGGAGTTTCCTATGCTACGATCGGTCGATCTCCTCTTATCACATAGATTCTCCATATAGGATCAAAGTGATACCTCCTAAATCCTGGGTTTTTGGATCTATGAGATAGATCTAAATGGATGTTAGGATTCTCACTAGTTGTAGTGAGATGGTATCAGTTGATCCTGGGGAGAATCACTGGAAAGGTTCCAGGGTGATAAGGACGACAGAATGTCAATCGCAGGCATTGTCTTTACCCTCAGTAGAGGGACGGTATGTTGGAAGAGTTCCAAGCTAGATACCGTGGCAAACTAGACGATAAAGGCTGGTAACATCGCTATTAAACATGCTACCAAAGAGGCAGTTTGGGTGTATATTGGTTCATAAGATGAACTAGGTTCCAACCATTGTATGACAATTGAAATGTGGCTTTGGCCCAGGAACCCCGGTCCCATCAGTGACCCAGACATATTCTGAGGCAGCATCACCTGATCAAGGAGATAGTTGATCTCCAGGGTGATCGAGGTTAGGAGAGTAGACTCAGAGGACAACACGGCGGATCCACTCACAAAGGCTTTTTCCCAGAGAGAGACTTATATGGGATGGTTGAGTATGTGATACTGCAACCACTGCTACAGATGGCCCTAGTGCAAGTGGGAGATTGTTAGTTATATGTATGCCCTAGAGGCCATTACTGTACATAGGATGTATATTGTAGTGGATGCTGAGACATATATAGGTAGGACTTTCTTGCTCGACATGATAGTACGCTGTCTGGTTGCTCTTTATCTTAACATGTATACTTTCTGTCTCTCTGTTACATGTTGATAAAGCCCTTAGGATGTGTACTCGAATTCCAGGAATATGATGTAGATCATACTAGTGGGGCCTGGGTAGTCAATGAGTACATCCTTCATTGTTCCTAGTCGTGGGAATATCGAGACGGGGCATCGATATTCCAGAGTAGACTAGCGTATATCTTCTCGACCCATGTGATGGGCGATGGATGATCCCATATCCATTGGTGTTTGACATCAGAGATGGTATGCGGGTGCTCAGTGGTGACTGAGTACACTGAACGGACTCGCCGAGAACTCCCAGATGGTATTATACCTCACGTCAGATGGCAGTTCTGTGGTGACACTGGTACAGCTTAGTCTGTTGACCCGAGATCGTCATAGAGTCTTGTGTGTCTCCCACTGTTCTTTGATTTCCACCCTACCACGGCTCTACTGAGTCGTGCAAACAGGTGGTTTTTGGGTACAGTCCCGATTCACATGGAGGCAATGAGCGATAGGAGGGGATTCGTCTCTCCCGGTATTGGGGGTTGATGTTCTGCTATGCTCGACTGGCCATAACTGGAAATCCCTGGCACTGATTTACTGGTAAGTGTTATCAGTAGTTTCATGCTTGTTATGGACCATACATCAGCATGACTTATCGAGCTATTGGGGTCTGACGTTTACCATCCCTAGGCAAGATATGCGACATATCAGACGAACAGACCGGACTGTACGGTAAGTGTTACTGGATGGATTCACAGGAGTGTGAGCGGGCTTGCTCGTCGATCTTCTGATCGCTCAATACCCGGGTGGCCGTTACGTTTAGCAGACCGCTTGCGGCTTGTGGGTGTTTGATATGATCATCACCTGCTGCCGGCGTATTGACGAGTCTTTAGAGTCCTACACAGAGGTTTCCCGGTTCAAGCGAAACGAAATAGGAGCGCATATGAGATATGTGCGGGACCGAGAATAATGCGTGTATGTGATACCGTATTCTATTCTCGCGATGAATTTATCGATTGGTTGTATGCGATATAACCTAGTTATCGAATCAAGGATTGATTCGATAAGTCGATACATTGGATATTAGTCGGTCATATTCGATATGAACGGATCGTTAAATCAAGTGTTGATTTAATGATTTAATGTATAATTATATATTTAATATATTACTTTACATTAACTAGTATTGGTTCACTTAAAATGGATTTTCTCACTTGATGTGCACATTGTATATGTGATATATTTTTTGTGCACTTGATTGTATCATGTTTGATGATACATGCAAGTTTGGGTGTATGTTTAGTTTAAACTATGTTTAAGTGAATGGTTAGGGTTTTGTTATCTTTTCTTAACTATTTATTTTATTTATTTAATTTTGGCCAAGAAAAGAAATGGTTGCTTCTTTTTGTTTGTTTCCTTGAACCTTCAAGAAGCTTTGACCATTCTTGTTTCTTTCCTAAACCTAACCATTCACCTAAGCCTAGTTTATTCTCTACACTAAGCCATGGTTGCTAAAATGATAAGAATGACTTTATTTTCTTTTTCCAATAATTCTTATCATATTCTTTTTCTTCTTCTTCTTCTTCTTCAAGAAGAAGAAACCATTCTAGCTTCAATGGTGCCTTGAGAAAAAGAGTGAGAAATCCAATTCTAAAGTGAACCCACTTCCTATTTCTTCATCCTCTACAACTTGCCATGTAGTATAGGGTGTTTTCTTCACAAGTTTCATGACTTGGTGAAGTTGGAGCTTGATCTTGAGTTGCCTCGACATAGATCATCTTCGGCATCGAAGTCGACGACCTAGCCCGCCCATTTCTCCGATGAAGCCGACGCTAGAGTCCAGGATCCGATGATCGCAGCGAGGGGACATCACCATGGAGCTAAGGAAGTGGAGGACCGGATCTACAAAGGTTGTAGTCACTTCCCTTTTAGTTAAAGTTGTTAACTTGCATCTTTATCGCCTATCCTCTAGTTACGATCTTGCTTAGGGTCACTTGGCACATAGAAAAAATTTGAATTGGCAATGTTTGATCACTTGTAGAACCTTATGGGTGTGCCTAGGATCCCTACAACTTATACCGCTATTAGGGGACTGACGCTTGCCGCCCCCCTAGGCCCGATATGCGATAGTCTTAGACGAACAGACCGGACTGTATGGAGATTGTCACATCAGACTCAGTAGGAGTTCGGATGGGTTTCCTCATCTACCTTCTTATCGACATCTACCTGGGGACCGTTACGTACAGCTGGTGCCGCTTGCGGTCTGTGGTTAAACCCACTGCCAGCGTAGTTGTCGAGTCTTTAGAGTCCCACACAGAGAGTTTCCCTACTCCAGGCGAAACGATATAGAGGTCGTATGGTTTTACGACAAGGGTTCGGACGCATACGTGTGTTTACGCACGTACGAGATCCGAACAGTTTTTACTAGCCGTCTTTGGTTTAAGCCAGTTTCTAGTATCCGGTTATTGGATTTATACAGTCTAAATTTTTTCCGTGTTTTCACGGATAGGAGGGGCGTTCTCGTAATTTTGCGAGAAGCTACTAGAAGGTTGGTGACTTGGGGGTTAAGGTGGAATAAGCATTAAATGAGATTAGTGACTCATTTGTGTGATTCACCCTTGTCATTAATGCATGATAAATTCTTAATGACTCATGTAGATGAATCACTCATTTATATTTATGAAGCATGGTTGTTAATTTTTTTATATTATTTATTTTGATAAATATAATGCTTCATATATATTATGAGAGATCATGATCTCATTATATTCGCTTGCTCACTTTCTCTCTCCTCAAGCTCTCTCTCTTCAAACCCTAATCCTCCCCTCTCATGTGTTGAGACCAAAGATTAGATTAGACTACTTAATCCATAACCCTTCTCTATATCACCTAGGTTACTTAGATTAGCACTTTAAGAAACATAGTTACCTCAAGTTAGAGGTGAAGCCTGAAGTAAAGCTCTCGGGTGGATCATCTATTACATAGAGAAGGCCGGAGAGGGCGTGGAGAACGAAAAGACGAAGGACACGGTTCATCAGGTATAATCACTTTTCATAGTAGTTGTTAACTTTTATGATTCTTGTTAGTTATAGTTTAGCAAAGATTCTCGGTTAGTCGATGTTTACGCAAAGAACAAGATCGTTTTTCATTATTCCGCCTCCCTGCAAGTCGTGGGGTGTTGTACATCGACTTACACACAGAGCCGCTGCTGAAACCCGACGTTCCCCTGGTCGTGTGGATAGCCTGTGTAATGAAACCTAGACCCCTACGGGTGCGGCAAGTTACCCACCAAAACCTGAAGCGAGGCAGCCCCCTACAACAAAGTGAATGGTCCACCCTGCACTTCACGGAATCCGATAACTTGAGCACCCCTCCTTGGGTCAACCTGTACCCCGTACGAGTGCGGCGAATAGTCTGCCAATTCTAGAGTGAGGCCCCTCTTCCTTTCAAAGCCATGAGATGCGGACCCGTTGCCCCCCAAAACCTGGCTATCCGTGCACTCCGTCGCTGGGTAAAGCCTAGTACATAAATGAAAAATATGTACAACGGGTACATCGACCTCAACCCGGTCGTGTCCCAAAAGAATATTATACAAACAGGCAGTGACGGCAATCCACATGTTGGACGCTCTCCCCGCAATATCAAATGTACAAATAAACTCAAACTGCACTACCATTGCACACTGCTATCCACCACGTCATCCGCAACATCACAGCACAACACAGAACATCAACGCGAATGTCACGTTCGCAAATCCGTCTAAAAGGACTATAGCAATTAGACGCAATTTACCACTAGAATGACATTCACGGTCGGAGATATAATGTAAGTACTGTAAACTAACACGTTTAAATTTCGATCGACAAAACATCCCGAAGTGGGCCCCTGTTCATACCAGAATATTGCATTTTATACCGCCCATTCGTACGTTCGTTTGTTTATAGGCAGGTGCTTTTAATCAGTGTTTGCTACATAATTGCAGGATACTGGTCTCAGCTCAAAACAGTGAATATCATGGAAAAGTACGACAAATTCCGGATTACTTCCAACAACAGATAAAACACGGGTCTCCGCTCTCTATCCGTGTGTTCCCACATACCAGTTTAAGGGACAAAATGGCAAATCGATTGTCATTTTCATGCACAAAGCTCAATGGCAACACAAAATCCAAGAAATCTACGCGGAGCTCGAGGAAATCATGGCAAAAGATCCACATCACATCACCTTTTTGTTATGCTGGAATTCTGGAAATATTGTGAAGAGATTCTGAGAAAAGTACTATACCACACTGAAGAAGACATCAAACCATGGAACCCATAAAATCCTATGGCCTAACTCCTCTAAAGCGCCGCGGTTCCGCGGCATTAGCGCGCTTAGGCCGCGGAACCGCGGCCATATAGGCTCCTCACTGCGTTGTTTTCTGGGGTTATTTTGGTAACTCTATGTGGAGCCAGATTCTTGTCCTAGGTTTCCAGTTCCCTGCCTATAAATACCCCAGTTCTGAGCTAAACCAAAGTGTTAAATTCTTAAGCCTCTTTTTGCTAGTTTTAGTTTTCTTCTTCTTCTTCTTCATCTTTCCTCCATGAAAATGTAGTGAGAGCATTGAGTGGATGTTAAATGAAGATGAGGGTTTTTGTATCATTCTTGTTTGTTTAGCTTCCCCTTGAGATTTTTGCTTTCTCTTGATCTTTCAACCTCTTCATTGAGCTTGAAAGTTTAAGGGTTGGTTATTGATCTCAAGGGTTGTATCTTCTTATGGAATTAGTGTTTCATTTCACATGAGTTCTTTACCCTTCTCTTGATCTTGCAACCTCTTTATTGAGCTTGCAAGTTTAAGGGTTGGCTATTGATCTCATGCTTGTCTTGAGTTCTAGTTTCTAGTTCTTTTTCTTGCTTATTTATTTCTTGCTTTTTATTACCTAGCTTTACTTTCATGCACTTTAAATTCCATGCACTTACTTACTTGTAATCTTTTCTTTTCTTTTGCTCTTTTTGGTTCGTTTTTGTGAATGGTTGTAATTATTGTTGTTGAGAATAAATACGCTATTGTAAGTTAATGTTTCTTCGCTCATTTCCTTTACCCGTTATTTTCCATTGAACTCCGCCCAAACGATACGCAAGCGCTCCGTTAGGCACCCTACCCTACGAAGGTAACGGTGATTCCTAACCGCGACCGGTTGCGTTCGGTTTGGCCGGAGGCGAAAGCAAGAGACAAGAACGGAAGGACAAGAGTAAATAAGCCGGATTCCACGAATACCGTGCTTAAATCCCCTAATCCACGTTGTTTCCAATTGCTCTAGCTTCAATTGGTCAAGATTCGGCTCAAAGGTTTTGAGTGCGGATTTCTTTAGCTTACACTTTCGTATCTTTTTCTTAACAACTTTATACTTGCATATATCACTTAGGATAGAATTGAACAAACATACACATTCTTTATTGACTCGTCTAAAACTCGAACGGACATACAACCATCTCCCTGTGGATCGACCCGTGCTCAACCGGCTAGCTGCGAAGCGACACCGTCCTGATCGCGGTTATAACTTTAGAACTTTGAACATCCGACACGCTTTTGGCGTGCGATCAAATGGCGCCGTTGCCGGGGAGACGGTAGTATATTTTCTTTCTTGTTATTCGGGTTAATATTCTTTTTGTATATATTTATAAATAAAAAAATATATATCTTTTTGTATTTTTTGATAATTTTTGTGAGCAAGTCTGCAGATTTTTGCGGATTTGCAAACGGCGATTGTGGGGAGCAAAGTGTACGTTCAAGGCTAAGGTGATTGCAAAGTATAGTGCCAAAGATCCGGGTAGTTTGACCCGCGCAAGCGAACTTTTCAAGCTTACCGGATTTGATTCAACGGGGGTTTTCTAACCCAAAACTTAACGGTACGTACTTTACTAACACCTTCTTCTCAAATCCAACGCTTCCAATATACTATTCTTTGCAGGATTCTTTGCAAGTTCGCTAGCAAACGCTAAAAATTGACTAACCTGTATTTGTTGCAATGCCGTGCTTAAACTAAAAAACGATTGTTTGATTCTTTATAGAATTTTTTGAATTGCGCATTGCATACATTAATACGGACTTAAGGGCAAGCGAACCCCACAACATACGGTAAAGGATTTCATCACCTTTTCCATGGCCCACAAATCACGAACTTGAGTATAACGTTTACCCGCACAAAATTTAAAAGAAACTAGACTTTAAGCCTTAAGGACTTCGCGCTCACTAGGAGAAGTTAACTGTGTTTAGAACCTCGCTTAACGGTACATTGTTTACGGGGTGTCTAGGAAAGTGTTAACGGCGAAACCGCCAAAAGAGAAAGGGTTATTTAATTAAGAAACTTCGCGAAAGCGTTGGAAAACCTCCTCTTATCTCTGCACTTACCTGGCCTCGTGATCAGTGTATCTTAAGCCCGTTTCTCGACACAGTTTTACTTCGACAATCAAGTTCTGGAGCAGGTCTAGTTGACCTAGGTGAACCCTAGAACGATTAGGTGTGTGGTATTTTTGTGTCGTGATTGTTTTTGGCCCAGATTCTTTTTGTGTGTATATTCCATTTTTTTGTTAAGATCTAAAAATAAAAATTAAAAAAAATCACATTCTTTTTCCCCTCCTTTTCTCTTCCTTTCTTTCTTTCTCTCTTCATATCATGGGTACTCCACCTCGCAAAACTCTTGCCGAACTTTGGTACCCACAACCAGACATTACTTCTTACGGTTCTTGCTTTGGCCGAACGTCGAACGATCCTTCCATGCCCAAAATTTCATTGAAAGATCGCATAGACGCATCTAGGACAAACACTTGCACTCCTCATCCCACTTTGTATCAACCTTTTCAACCTCCCGCACCCGCTTATGTTGATACCCCTTTTGCAAGTCGTCCTTTGTCCATCGCTGAACATATTGAACAATCCCGTAGCCGATCTTTCACTCCTTTCACCACTTCAAATTCTTGGGATCAACAATTACATTCACCTTCCTATCCAAATGTTGATCCTACTCCTGTCCAGCCATTCAATTCCTACCAATCCTACCCTACTTTTGCACCTTCCCTAGACATTGCTTCAGAACCGCCATTTGGGAGTTTTCAGTATCCAAACAACTTTGAATCTTTTACTGAAACCCCTTCACAACCCATGTCTAGTCTGGAACAGTCGTTGAAAGACTTTAGGGTAGCGTCAAGCCAACAGATGATGAATTTGAATACGTCCATGGCCGCCCTCATACAACCTAGTGACCCGGTAGCTAGTTTTCAACTAGCTCCAAATTTTTCAATGTATGAAGAGGCGGTAGGACAGGCTGAGAATTTGAGTGGAGAGAGTGAGATGTACCCCCTTCCGAATCAAGCCTACCCAATTCATCTTGACTCCCACAACTCCGGTTTTGAATGTCTATCTAGTGTTCCAACCGATTCATTGATTACAGATAGAACAGATAATGAGTTGTGTGACTTCGTAGTGTTTGATTTATCTGATTGTGAAGGGTCCCTTCCAAGTGAAACCAATCCCAATCCTTTTGACCTCTACACCTCCATCTTAGAACCAAAATCGATTGAAATCCATGCTTTTGATGAGGTGTCTGAGAATATTGATTTTCACTTGATTCAGGATATTGACGCTGGGAATATTTTGGATGATGAACCCATAGATTTGGCTGAGTTTATCTCTTCAAATCATCATCCCGAGTCATTAAATGTTTTTCCCGAACCCCATATGCGTCTGGATTTTGATGATAAATGCATGGATGAGATAAATTTTGAGGAGAATATTGAGGATAGATTTGAGGATGAACCAGTTTTAATTGATGAGTCGGATTTTCCAATTCATCCTGTCCCTGTCATTGACTGTGTACACCCTTCTGAACCTTTAACCGATACCCCTCCTCGATCACTTCCCTCCATCCTTTCCATCGTTCCGACATTGCAAGACACCGTATCATTTTCATTTCATATGTCTGGTTTACCAAGTTCGGCTTACCCATGGTTTCTTACGAATCTTGAGGGATTTGACCCCATTTCTCGATGGGTTAATAGATTCGCACAAACGCTTCTTACACATCAGTCATCACAAATTGTGCTAATCTATTCACTCCATTTCCACCCTCAAGTTTGTATTCCACTTCTTTCTCCTTTCCGCCATTCTTCTTCTCATATACCGAGACCGTATCCCGCTTCTATCTCCATACGGTCTCGCGTATTCTCCATTTCTTTCCTCTTCACCTTCTTTCACCAACCCGCATCTTACAGAGATAGAATTTTTGAATGGTTGGTGTTAACTTTTGGCCTGTGTAAGGCCTTGTATAGCTTGATACTGTTCTCCTTCCCCCCTAATCCTGAACTTCAACGCTTAACAGTGGAAACACTGTTTTACTTAAGTTTGGGGGGGACACCTTTTTTGTATATATTTTTTATTTTCCTTTTTGTTTTGTATATAATTTGTTTTAAGGGAGAGCGCCGACAATTTTGACCCTCTTGGTGTAGCTTGACAGTCAGGGCAATGTCAAGTTTAAGTTTAGGGGTGTGCTCGGTAAGCTTTCTTCCTTCGCATTCATTTGTATATTTTGCATTTGCATACCTTATTTAAAACCCACAAAAATCGAAAATTTTCCAAAAAATATAAAAACTTTGTCAAGTTAGCTAGTAGGAGAACTCAGATTCAACATTTCGACAGTTTTGTTTGATAAGATAAGAATAACTAAATCTTATTTTTAGATTTTGAAAACCTGAAAGATAACTCTCCTTTGAAGTTAACTATAGCTGATATACGTCTTTACATCACACTACACGTGTCGTGAGTTTTGGAAATTAGATGACAAGTCTTTTATGTCTAAAAACTTTTAAATGGATAAATGATTTTCTGAGGATCAAATAGGTTTGTTCTGAAATAAGTAATATCAAGAATAGTTTATGAAGTGAAGTGAATATGAAGGGATATTATTGATGCCTTAATTGGAACTAATTCTGAAAAATAACCCATCTGGAACTTGATTGGAATGATTACACACCGAACCCACTAAACACGATTTTTATCCAAAAAAATAATTGAACTGCCGATTATATCTCCGTTCGTATTGAATCATCATGATTTTCACGCCAAATTGTCTTTTGTTTTTGGACCTAGGTAACTTGAGTAAATAAGTCCGCTGGGGTGTTTCTACACCTAATGCCCTAAAGCCAACTGGTTTGGGTGCATTGGCCCAAAGCTCGTTAAGATGCCTAGAAAGTCCAGTTTAAAACAAAGTCAAGCAAGTGTTCTCTCCGAGTTAAAATTCCTAACGGTTCTTTGTGTGAGAATAATCTTGAGAAAAGACAGGTTTTATAAAAAATATTTCTAGCGGAGATATGAAGGTTTTATTCTATGATAAAGACTATTGCACGTTCACAGAGGTGTGTATGAAATGAAAACAAGAAAAAGGTGGAGTGAAAAATAAGACCTAGTTTCCTGTTGGGGAAGATAGAAATTCTGAAGTTGAAACTTTACTGGAAAATGAAACTTGAAAAATACTTAACTCTTTATAAAACTTATGTGATCCTTTTAAAATTTTTATCTGGGCTTTATTGTGTGACATGATGACTTTAATCGATCCTTCTGGAACTTAACGACACTATTTGCACTACACGTAAAGACATATAAAATCTTTAGTTAAATAAGAAGCGAGGTGTGAAAAATAAAGGTTCGATAGTCTAGACTTAGGATCATAGAATTGTTATTTTCTGAATCAAAACTTTAGGGTTTGAATCATAGTTATTTCGCAAAACTAGCTTGACCGGATTTTGTGGGTGTAATCCGCTGAAAACCCTCAGGAGACAACACTCCTCCTACTAGGAACACCTAGAGGTTTAACGGCTTGTTGCAAGAGCTCAGTGCAATCGCGTTCCCTGCGAAAGTGCGGTTAGGACTTTTTTGTGAATAATTGGTTTTGCTCGGGACGAGCAAAAGTTAAGTTTGGGGGTATTTGTTCATACCAGAATATTGCATTTTATACCGCCCATTCTTACGTTCGTTTGTTTATAGGAAGGAGCTTTTAATCGGTGTTTGCTACATATGTAACGTTTTGAAAATCGTTTCGGTGAAATTTCGAAAAAACGGTAAAATAAGGGGGTTTTCTGTAAAAAGTCAAAATGCAAATATCTTTATTATAAAATTAAATATACATATTCTAGCTATGTAATTGCTAGTATTTGGTGTTTATTGAGCCACTGGTGAAATTTCAAATTTTCTGAAAATTTTTCCGAAATTAATTATTTTAATATTATTTTAAGCCGTCACTAATATATTTAATTAGGGAAAATTACAAATTGGAATGAGTTGAAACAAATTTTGTGCATCATAAAACATTAAATAAAATTTTATCATGTTGTTTTTGAAACGAAATCGTTTGCCAAAACGGTTTAGAAAATATCGAAGAAAAAGGCTTAAATAGTGAAAATAAGTTAAATGGAGATTTGGGGTATTATATTTATCATTTTCCCTCACCCCACACACACACCCACACTCACATAACCCCATATTCAGCAGCCCTCTCCAAGCGTTCCTAACTTATTGATAGAAGAAAAGAAATCATGAGAAAGAAAACAAAGGAAGTGAGAAAATAGTAAAAAGAGTATAGTCTTTTGTTGACTTGGTCCTCTTTTCTCCCATTGACTTCACCCACCCCCACACCACACCTCACTCCTCTCCTCCCTTGGCCGAATCTGAACTGTTGGCAGCCCCCCCATTTTTCTCCAAGTCCTCATCTTCCTTCACCTCCAAATTCATTCAAAAATCAACCAAAATCAACACAAATCAATGCAAACTCAAAATCTAATCCCTACCCATTTCTCATTAGCCAAACTTGCATGGATCTAGGGAATAAGTTGGCATTTTAGAGGCTTTGATTTTCATATTTGATCTCTTGATCATGAGGTATAATTCTA
The DNA here is from genome assembly GCA_030015575.1 of Agapanthus africanus. Classification (NCBI taxonomy): domain Eukaryota; kingdom Viridiplantae; phylum Streptophyta; class Magnoliopsida; order Asparagales; family Amaryllidaceae; genus Agapanthus; species Agapanthus africanus. Next base: position 446,954,746 of record JASDDO010000014.1, read on the forward strand.
ACATTTTTCTTAATTTGTTGGTTATTGCATTAATTTAGCTTAATTAGGAAATTAATTATGGTTCTAATTGAAAGATTTGAGTTTCAAGAGAAGAATTAATTTATAGTTAGGGTTTTTTCTGTTGTGTGTTTATGGATGCATAGTGTAATTCATCATATTGTGAAATGAAAAAACCTAATCTAATTGCTAGTTTGCAAATTGTTAGATTGAAATTGTGGTAATTACACTAATTTGCAAACTAGGTTTTGGAATTTAATTGCAAATGTTAGATTAAAAATCTAAATTTGTTTTTCATGACTTCATTAAAATTTTAAAATGTAGTTTAATGTTATAGATCATGCAAATCCAAGCTAGATTGTAGTTTGTGCATTTTTGCAATAAAATTATTAAAATTGGTTATGTTTGCAAACTAGATTTTTGAGATTGATATTAAGAATTAAGTTTAAAATCTAATTAACATTGGTATGACTTAATTAAGATGATTAGTGAGCCTTATGGCCATTAGTTTTGTTAAAACATCATGTTTTGTACAAAAACGGGTAAATTTTGCTTGCTAGATTTTCGGAAAAATAGCTTTTAAAGTGAGTTTGAGTTTTTTGTGAATTGCAACCTATTTCATATTATAATTAGTGCTTGTGATTGTACAAATGAGTGTGTTTGGGTTTTTCTCGATGGTTTGGCGTTTGTACGCCGATGTCGAGGGTTTTTAAGTTGATTTGTGGAAGCAAACCATAGGTTTTGACCTATGTGGGATTTGTGAGTCGTTTTGGTCATGAGTCGGATTTTAATGCGATACGATGCGTTATGATATGTAGGTACCCTATGTGGACTTCGAGACGACAAGCAAGCGCGTGGCGACGTCGGCACCGGCGAGCGAGGACCAGGTGAGTAGATTTATATCTACGGGGAGAAGTCGGGTGGATGGCGTATAGCACCCCCGCAGTCCGTGGTGGTGTATACGGATGCGTATACACACCAACAATTATTATATGTTATTCTGGATTAATAACGATGTTTAGAATGGATATTGGTGTGTTGGATTACTTTAGTGTTGCGAACCCTAGGGTAGTGTTGCACTACACATACACACCTACATACTTGCATACATTCCTATTTATATGTGCTCATGGGATTCTTTATAGTTATGTGATCACATGGGTATGGGACTATGTGTTCACATACGGATTTGAGGATGATACTTAGGATTGAGCTGAGTCGATGAGATTTGTTTTGTGGTTGTGATATCGGTGATATGGCAGGATTCGTACTTGAGGTACGTCCTGGTGTTATAGCGGATCTTGGGGCGGTGATACGGGTGAATAGTGTTATAAATAAAATGGTCGACATGTGATCGTGATATGAGGCATGATATGCTAGGATATTGATATTAGGCCGTATCGGGCGATGTATACCCTTGATGATGCTATGTGCTGACGGTATCGGTTTGTACGAGATTGTCGATCTGTAGTCAGATCATGAGTATATTGAGGATATTAGTATTGTACTAGACATAGGTCAGTACCCTAGACTATGATCTTGAATAAAGAGGATACCAGAGGAATGGTGTGAGGAATATGATATTGACCCGTACCCAGATTTAGGGAAGCCGTACGACGGATTTACATACGAGCTATATCTTGATGATTGATCTGCACTCTTGACTTGGGATGTCTGATTGTAGATATGGTATCGGATATGATATTATTGAGGCGGGATCACCGACTAATATATATACAGGTATGTATATGGATCGACTCAGATGTTAGGCGGTTTCCTTACCTGTAGTCCAGCTTGTTAGCTTAGCCCTTTAGTTTAGTTTAGTTGTTAGATTAGATTCGATTCGTACCTATTTCAAAAACTAACGAATCGTGGGTATTTTAAAAGACAGCCCAAGAGATCCTACGGATATTTCAAAAGACGTATCTTTTCATAAAAACACCGTAGCCCCTATTTTCAAAACCCCATGATTCGTGTTATTTCAAAAGGCACCATTTGTAGGACTTATATTAGATTAATGCAGGTTAGTTACAGTTGCGTCTAGTTTTCAGCTCCCGCTTATTATTGTGGTTCGCTTCGAATCGCATACTTATGTTATAATTTCTTATTGCAATGTTGATATCATATTGTTAGGACACCAGCACCATTACCGATGATGCGTATGTACCACGTACACTTACTTGCCGGCTCACACACATCTTCATCGGTAATTGCCATGTCACGTACACCTTAGAAAATATTATTGCTTGACTTAGCTTGTTAGTTAGTAATTTGACATGATATTAGTGTACCTGCCTTATATGCCAGCTTAACATTGTAGTTATTACTTGTCACTTCATGCATACTGTTATTCATTGTTATGCCTATATTCATGGTTTTACATGCTATTGATGATTTGGATTCGGATTCCATGGAATTTTCAGGATTTGGGGGGGGGGGGGGGGGAAACCGCAAAACTTATATAAACTGATTTCTCTCTTTTCAAATAAAAAGTGCGGTTTTTCCCATGACGTATGAGTCGTCCACCATGAGTTTGCTGATGGATTTCGAGACCCGATTCGAGGAGACGGATGAACCGTTTCGGGTACATGGTGGACCCGGTAAGGTACCCCGGGGCAAGAAGCGCGTGATGATGACGATGTGAGCCTGGCAGGGGAGAACTACCGACCGGTGATTTTACCCGACGCGTCGGATATCCGGAGGATACCGTCGTGGTCTTGAGATGGATGGTAGGGGCCGGTCTGGACTGACGGCGCCCTAGATATTGTGATTGAGACATTGAGATTTCGAGATATTGAGGTACAGAGACTGTGATACAGAGATATTGGGATTACGTTTTGTGCCGATGCTAGGCACTGTTTTATGTTGATTTCATTATGATACCTCATTTTAAAACTACAAAGGAAATCTCACTAAATTATGAAAACAGTTCTTCATTTACATGTATTCTATTTTCATGCATTCATACCTCATTCATATGATATATTGCTACCTGAGGCACTGACACGGGCACATGAGATTACACTCGGGTTAGATATTTACCCTAGCCTTGTTATAGGTTGCATGTTTTATATATAATTAAGGATATATTATGATCTTTGACCTAGGTTGCGTTATTTATGCGATTTCTTTCCGTAGATGTTTTTCTATTCACGAGTTGGTAACTCACCCCCGTTGTGCCCCAGTTTCTTGCAGGTTTGCCGTACAGGTTTCATTACGGCTTGCGGGCATAGTTTCCTTCGGGTGATTTGCTAGTAGGTGGGTTTACTTGTATCGTACCCCCATTATATATCTTGTATATTATTATTCTGTTGTATCTAGAAGTTCCATCAACCAAACATGTATTATTTTTTAGATAGAGACCAGTGATGTTATTCCTTCGACCTTAGAGTCGAGCGTTATATTTCTGTAGTTTTCTTGTGGTTTTGAGTTTCCTTTTGAATTTTGATCCTCGCCGTTGGCGTTGTATATTATATTGCTTTTGTGGTTGTGATCGTCGATTGACGAAGAGCTAGCTCCCGCTTGGGGATGCCTTTTTATTGATTTCGTATACTATTCATGTTGTATCCCGTTTGGGGGCCAGTATTTACAAAGGAGACTCTGCCGAAATTTTCGGGAAATATTTGATGTTTTTTTTTAAAACCGCATAATTCGGCTTATGCTATTAAAACTACTTGTTTTAAATTGGTTTTCCTTCACTCTACTACTTTTCTTGGTTTGGGTTTCTGGGTTTTCGGCTTACTTAGGTTTCGTACGCCTCGAGACGTTCGTAGTTTAAGTGCCGGTCATATTCCGTACTTTATGGACGTGACAACATAATTGCAGGATACTGGTCTCAGCTCAAAACAGTGAATATCATGGAAAAGTACGACAAATTCCGGATTACTGCCAACAACAGATAAAACACGGGTCTCCGCTCTCTATCCTTGTGTTGCCACATACCAGTTTAAGGGACAAAATGGCAAATCGATTGTCATTTTCATGCACAAAGCTCAATGGCAACACAAAATCCAAGAAATCTACGCGGAGCTCGAGGAAATCATGTCAAAAGATCCACATCACATCACCTTTTTGTTATGCTGGAATTCTGGAAATATTGTGAAGAGATTCTGAGAAAAGTACTATACCACACTGAAGAAGACATCAAACCATGGAACCCCACAAAATCCTATGGCCTAACTCCTCTAAAGCGCCGCGGTTCCGCGGCATTAGCGCGCTTAGGCCGCGGAACCGCGGCCATATAGGCTCCTCACTGCGTTGTTTTCTGGGGTTATTTTGGTAACTCTATGTGGAGCCAGATTCTTGCCCTAGGTTTCCAGTTCCCTGCCTATAAATACCCCAGTTCTGAGCCAAACCAAAGTGTTAAATTCTTAAGCCTCTTTTTGCTAGTTTTAGTTTTCTTCTTCTTCTTCTTCATCTTTCCTCCATGAAAATGTAGTGAGAGCATTGAGTGGATGTTAAATGAAGATGAGAGTTTTTGTATCATTCTTGTTTATTTAGCTTCCCCTTGAGATTTTTGCTTTCTCTTGATCTTTCAACCTCTTCATTGAGCTTGAAAGTTTAAGGGTTGGTTATTGATCTCAAGGGTTATATCTTCTTATGGAATTAGTGCTTCATTTCACATGAGTTCTTTACCCTTCTCTTGATCTTGCAACCTCTTTATTGAGCTTGCAAGTTTAAGGGTTGGCTATTGATCCCATGCTTGTCTTGAGTTCTAGTTTCTAGTTCTTTTTCTTGCTTATTTATTTCTTGCTTTTTATTACCTTGCTTTACTTTCATGCACTTTAAATTCCATGCACTTACTTACTTGTAATCTTTTCTTTTCTTTTGCTCTTTTTGGTTCGTTTTTGTGAATGGTTGTAATTATTGTTGTTAAGAATAAATACGCTATTGTAAGTTAATGTTTCTTCGCTCATTTCCTTTTCCCGTTATTTTCCATTGAACTCCGCCGAAACGATACGCAAGCGCTCCGTTAGGCACCCTACCCTTCCAAGGTAACGGTGATTCCTAACCGCGACCGGTTGCGTTCGGTTTGGCCGGAGGCGAAAGCAAGAGACAAGAACGGAAGGACAAGGGTAAATAAGCCGGATTCCACGAATACCGTGCTTAAATCCCCTAATCCACGTTGTTGCCAATTGCTCTAGCTTCAATTGGTCAAGACTCGGCTCAAAGGTTTTGAGTGCGGATTTCTTTAGCTTACACTTTCGTATCTTTTTCTTAACAACTTTATACTTGCATATATCACTTAGGATAGAATTGAACAAACATACACATTCTTTATTGACTCGTCTAAAACTCGAACGGACATACAACCATCTCCCTGTGGATCGACCCGTGCTCAACCGGCTAGCTGCGAAGCGACACCGTCCTGATCGCGGTTATAACTTTAGAACTTTGAACATCCGACACGCTTTTGGCTTGCGATCAGCCCCACATACATCTGCTGTACAGTAACAAAAACTGGGCCCAAAAGATATATTCCAGAAACCACAATATTCCATGTAGAAGCCCCAGAAGAAAAACTACCCTCTGATTCACCAAGACGGCCGCGTTTCCGCAGCCAAAGCATGGCTTTGGCAGCGGATCCACGGCCGTACGGTCGGATCAGTTGGTCATTTTTCTCCAGTGTTCTTTATAAAGCCTGCTTAATTTTTTGGTATAGTCAAAATGATTTTTAGACCAGATTTAAAATCGACAGAAACTTTACACATGAAATTTGCAATTTTCGAAAATCCGTTCGATCGATATTTTAAACGCGTTAGCACAAGTTAGTAAAGCTTAATGGCGAGGCTCTAATACCATGTAAGTCTACGGTAGCGCCCCGGCAGTCTTTCAGACGCCAAATGCGGAACAAAAACTTTTATAACTGGCGCTATCGCATACTATAACCCGGATCTGCCATTAACGCTAAACTAACAAACTACAAGAGGGTAGAAAGGTTATACCGAAAGATCTGAGTCCTTCGTTCTTTAACCATCATCCCACGCTCCGTTGCGGCTGCTCCGATCTCGTCGATCTCCGATCTCGTCGATCTCCGATCTGCTCGTTCAGGTGGCACCACGTCATCGGATCTTTAAACGGGCTCCCGCTTCTGACCCAAGGCAACCCGGTCATCAAATTTGCCAAAAGAGATGACCAAGATTGATGTAGAGAATGAGTAGAACACTTTGTCTCACTTCGTCCAAAGCCATGGACGAACGGTTAATGAAGTTGCCATTTGAATCGGGAGATGGAATAAAAGGAGCTATGAAATTTCCATACACAAATATATCACAGTCTTTTCAATCAAGTGAGTGAGTGAGGAGGAGGGGAGGGGTCGGCCATATATAAGTGAGAGGAGGGGTGAGTGTAGGAGCAAAAGGGGTGACCATAAGCAAAAGATCTTAAGCAAATACAAAGAAGAGTTAATGCAAAAGAATGAGTCACCTAAACACATCATCATCTATCTAATGCAACCAATGAATCATATAACACCTCACTAACCTAGTCACCAATTCTAGAATCTTCTAGAAGCACTCTCATGACTCATCCTAATGACTCACCCTCATGAAGAAAAGATAAATCCGCATTAAACCGAATATTTAAATACGGCAGATAGAAAACTGGAAACTGGCAACTTCCAAAAGCGATCCCGAAACGAATTTCAGGATAACCCCGTAATAGTATAAACATACCCGCATTTGTATTACGACCGAATACAAATGCAACTGAGACAAAGATATTATACCTACAAAGTATAATACTCGGATCCGGCTTAAACCAAAGCCCACCAGTATTATCTGCCCGAAATATGACACGTGCGTAAACGCACGTGTATTTTCCGAACCCTGCCATAAAACCATACGGCCTCTACAACGTTTTGCCCGAATATGGGAAACTATCTGTAGGGGACTCTAATGACTCGTCAGTACCCTGGCAGTGGGTTTAACCACAAGCCGTCAGCGGCAATAGCTATGCGTAACGGCTGCCCATGAACGACCTCAAGGGTAGCCGATGAGCGAACTCATCGTGAAACCCTACTGAGCCTAACAGTGACAATGTATATACAGTCCGGTCCGTTCGTCTATGAGTATCGCATATCCGGCCTAGTGGGCTAATAACGTCAAACCCCCAATAGCGGTATAAGTCGTGTCGGAGACAAGCCCTGAACACCCTAAGAAACTACCGGAGTACCTACCAGTAATTCTCACCTGTCTTGGCCAAGGACTTGGTGTAATGGCTTTCCTAGACAAAGCGCGATCTCCACCCCCAACACCGGGAGAGACGAATCCCCTGCCGATCCGCTCACGTGCCTCCATGTGGCTCGGGACTGTACCCAAAAACTACCTGTTTGCACGACTCCTTTGAGCCGTGGTAGGGTAGAAATCAAAGCACAGTGGGAACTCACACGAGACAAATGATGACCTCAGGTCGATGAACTAACCTGTACACATGTCACCAGGGAACTGCTATCTGACGATATGTATAATACCAACTAGCAGGTTCCCGGCGAGTCCTGTCCGGTGTACTCATAACCCAATGAGCACCTGTATACATCTTAGGAGATCCTACTGACACTAGTGGCTTATGAGACCAGCCACCGTCCCTCGTCGGGGTCTCGACTGTATACACTAGTCTACTCCGGAGAATCGATGCCCTGTCTTGAAACTCCCACGACTAGGGACCACTATTAAGGATGTGCTTATGGACTACCCAACTCTCACGTATATGATCGCCCTCATACTGTTGGCAGTCAAGCAAGATCCTAAGGGCTCTATCAACGTGTAATCGTGATCAGTCACCTGAACATATACACGACTGATAAAGGCAAACCAGATAGCATATTATCATCTCGAGTAAGACTGTCCTACCGGCATAGGTCCTCCTCAATCATTGCAATCAAGTGCATGCGATCCAATAATTGACTTTGAGGGCACTATATCCAACAGTCTCATAGTCTGGAACAACAGTAGTGTCAAGTCTGGGTAAACAAGAACCTCCCTGTCACCGTTCTTAAGGCTACCGGAGTACCTCTCGGGTGTCTGAGGTTACCCACCATATCTGCGGAGTGGCTAATGGAATGTCAAACCTGATTGAATCTTTAGGTCCTATTAAATTTTCCGTAATCGTTTGCGGTTCTAGAATCACTTTCAGTTCTACCATACTCCCACTACACTTTTCTGAAAAAATCCATTTTACTAAAACTGTGGCGAGTTAAGAACAATATCACTATTGATCTTCCAGATGGTAGAAAGCCAACCCTCGACATAGCTCGGGTCAACCCACAAACTACCATTACAGAAACGTGCCCTGAGTTATCTAGTGTCTGGTTTTAAGCATAAGCCGGACAACTCCCCGTACCTTAACATCGTTAAGATATGAACCATTCTATATCCAATATAGAAACTTTGGCACTTATTTAATTGGAACCATATTCAAATCATGCAGTTGTCTCCAGTGCATATCAACTTAATGGAGAGAGGCCTGATCAGCATTACTCAACTTAGGAATGCATCCAATTATGAGTAACCTGAAAGAGAAACAAGTTTCTCAAAACCATTAATATCAACTGAATACCAATCACAAGTATCTACATCTTCGATCTCTTTGAAGAATCCCGATATTTGCGACATCCGGTTCTCTACTTTATTCCTATACCCGTAACTTCTCAAAACTTAGATCTTGTATTTATACAAAACACTTGTCTAAAAACTAGAGAAGTCACAAGTAAACAGAACATAGTACGAGGACCAACCCCTTTGTCCTGATGGATACTGGACAACATACAATACTATGTATAAGTCCGTTGAGTTGAGTAACTCAAAACCTGGGCATCGTAGGTTGAAAACTGTATTTATGGTTAAGAACTACTCCGCTGTTTAATGCTCCTTACCCAATCACCAACTGATATAGGTAAATGTCATCGATATAATATCAAAAATTTATATCTCACTTTATAAAAATAAACGTACAGATATTTCATTTTAAAGTTGGTGCACAACAACGGATACTCAAAACCAAATACATGCCGTCTGGCAAAAACCCAGGCGATTTCCTCAAATATCACCAATTACAACGAATTCCGATATAATGAGGATGATCACCTAATCCCCAATAATTTACTCCCACTCATCATCTGTAAAACCATACAGATGTGAGAATCATACCTGGTAAATACATACCCTGGAGTAAGTATCTTATCGGGAAATCAGTTTTCTTTTAACAATGCACTGAAACATGAAAATGTTTCGTAGGGGTATCCTGGTATTCCTAGTAATGCACCTTCCATAATCCAATTCATGACTGTAACCGTATATTTCTTTGCCATCTCTCCAAATCCCTTTATTAGTCTTTATTCATTTCCTTCTGTACACCCCTTTAGGCTAAGTGGTTTTCTTCCTTCCCTACCGTTCGGCACTTGCCTATGGTTTGGAAGAAGACTATCCAATAAGAGTAATAGGCGTACTCTCCAAAACCAAGGAGTACATGTAACCTGAGAGAAGGTGATGATAAAAGACAACTGAATAATTCCTTATTCTATTTCTCCCGAACTGGGGAAAAAAGAAAAGGTGAAATAGGAGTGGCGATGAAGTACGCGGTTTGGTCGTGAATAATAACAGTCGCAATTTACTTTGCCCTCTTTCTAATCCCATTATTTTGTCTTTACATATTACCTTTTGTACACCCTACTTAGGCTAATTGGTTTTCTTCATTCCCTACCTTTCGGCACCTGCCTATGGTTTGGAAGAAGACTATCCAATAAGCGTAATAGGTGTACTCTCCTAAACCAAGGAGCCCTCGCAACCTGAGAGAAGGTGATAATAAAAGACAACTGAATAAACCAATTCTATTTCTCCTGAACCTGGATCCATCCTCGAAGAAGTCCCTTCGAGTTCGTATATAACCATACGATGGATCTATCCAATGGAAGTGGATGTTCGTAGTGATACGAGGTGTTCTGAGAAATTCAAAGGGTAAAAGAAGGAGTGTCAATGACTTATACAACTAAGACAATCCAAAAGCCAGTATTTTAAGAAGGTTCGGTCAACTTGGTCACGGAGTCATAGTCTAGGGTCGGACAAAGGTCGCTGCCTGTTCAGTTGATAAAACTGCATATTTGTTATTACATTTTTTCCTACCATTTCCATATTAAAAAAGGTCTTTATTATAATATATCATACATAAGAGGGTTTATTTGTAAAAATACTATTTTCCATGTGTTGATATATTATAATTAGCATTTGGTAGGAAAATGTATATAATATTATTATTGACCTAATCCTAGTAGAACTAAGTCTACTAAATATTATTTAAGTTGCTGTGCAGAATTTGCAGGTCTAAAATCAAGGAAATCAGGTTGTTGAAGCTAACCTGCCTAATTAAGAACTCAAAATGAAGAAATCAAGTCTGGCAGAAGAAAAGAAAAGATTTCAAATTTCCAAAGATACCATAGATAGACACATGTCACAAGGAGAAAGCCCCAAACTTTTGATGCAGTAATCCCCACCCTTGGCCGCGGATCCGCGGCCAAACCCCCATGTTGGCCGCGGATCCGCCGCCGGTTTGGAGATTTAGGAGATGAGGATTTTGGGGGTGAATCTATACTGTTTGCTTCCAATTTTGGAAGCTAACTTTCTGGCTTTGGGACTATAAATAAAGACCGAGAGCCTCTTGGAAAAATCATCAAGCCGACGAGATCACGAAGTCCAAGATGGCTCACGCATCCAGGCTGATCATCAACTGTTCGTCTACCTCCTTGGAAGAGATCGAGAAGCAAACTAGTCTTTGTAATCTTTTTCTAAGGAATCAAAGTGTAATGAATATTGTTGATTAATAAAGGTAGCTTTCTTTTTCTTATTCTATTTCTTAGTAGTTTAATTATGCATTTTCTCTCCATCTCTCTTTCTCCCAACATGCGCGAGTAATTCTCCGCTTGTTAGGGTTCGTAGGATTAGGGTAGGCTAATGGATGATGAACATCTCTAAACCCTTTTTAAGTCTTATAAAGTTTATGAACTTTATCAAAAGAATCATTAATATCCTAATCGGGCGCGCTAACAATTCTTTGTTAGTTTCGACCGCGATTAGAGATTAGATTAATGATTGTTTTGGTAAAGGCTAGATATGAACGGAGTTCCGTGTCGAGATAAGGGTTAAGAGTGGGATTCCTTTTCCCTCCAGAAATCCTAATCTACATGCATCACCGTCGTTCTAGCTTTAAATCTATTAAAGGATAAAAAGGGTAACTTTTAATTAATCATCCATAACTACTAAGTCCTAACGAACCCTACAAGCCCCCTTATTATATTAACTACATCCATAAATAATCTAGATCTATATTTTGCATTAGTGCCTAACGTAGATCTAGAAAGCATTCCACAAAATTCTTTATCCCTCCTCCCCTTTTTCAACACATCTAAAGTAAGAGTAAAAGATTCAACGTTTCCCTGTGGACGACCCGTACTCATCTCGGTCTAGCTACACGCGACACCGTTCTGATTGCGGTTACACTACAAACACACTTTTTCCAAACAATCAAATGGCGCCGTTGCCGAGGATACGTGCGTAATTTTTTATTCTTACTATTTGTGTTGAATTCTTAGACGATTCATATCATTATTAAAACAAAACTGCAAATTGCATATTTAACGATTTGTGTGTGAATTTTGCGAGGGAATCTGGAGTCACGGACTTGAGGAAACAGGAGATCTAGAATTTCACATTTCTCTGGTATCTTTCTTAACTATTTCTCTCTCCTCTAAAATCCAATAAAATCTATTTTCTGAAGGATTCTTTGCAAAACAGCGCCGCTCAAAAATCTTTTTGCAAAAGTTTTGTGATTGGTTTTGTTTTGCATATTTTAATACGGACTTAAGGGGCAAAGAATAAATCAAAATTAGGTGGTGATTTCATCACCCTTCCTAAGCCCCACAAATCACAAACCGAGCATCTGCATCAACCCTACAATAATTTAAAAAATATCTAGACCAGACTCTAAGGACTGTCGCGCTCATTAAGGACAGAGGAAGGTCGTGGGTAATCTATCGCTTATCCGCATTACTTTTGTGGTGCCTAGGCAAGTGTGTCCAAGGCGAGTGGTTACTTAATTAGGACCACTACTTTCGTAGTGGGGAGCCTCCCACTCACCTGGCACTTACCTGGCTATAAGAGTAGTAAAGAGGCGGTAGAGGATTTATCCTACGGCTTGTCCTTTGGAAGTCTAGGAGCGGTCTAGAGACTGGACCTAGGTGACCTTAGTTCTAGGGTTGCTTGTGCATCTTAGGGAGATTTGTCTTGAGTCCCATTTTTTTCAAAACAAGCCAATTTTAAATCACACACACGCTGCCACTTGCACTAAATCCGCTTAGTGCATGCTCGGCTGGACACGGGATCCTAGTGCCCATCTTGTCCGTGTTCCTGCTATCGACGCCGAAGTCGGTACTTCTTCATCTTCTTTTCCCCCACCACACACGACCGAGATGGACGGCACTCCATCAGATTATACCACCACGCTGCCACCGCCCGTAGGTGCGCAGAATCCACCGCGCATCTCTCTCCAAGAGAGATGCTATCCTATCCGTGGTCCTCTTCCCACTTGTCTATCTCTTCCACCACCTAACGGGGATAATTTCGAAATTAAACCCCACTACATCAATCTGCTGCCCAAATTTCACGGGCTTGAATCGGAAGACGCATACGTTTTCATTACCAAATTCGAAAACGTATGCGCAATGATGGGTACTTCACAATTGACTTTAGATGCTATGCACTTACGTCTTCTCCCATTCACACTGTGCGACTTGGCAGAAAAATGGCTTTACAATACTGCCGCACACTCTATCACTAATTGGGATGAATTCGTAATAGCATTTCTTAAGAAGTTTTACCCAAACCATAAGACTGCCCGTATTAGAAGCGAGATCAACCAGTTCACCCAGCTTCCCAACGAACCATTTTGGAAGTGCTTTGAACGTTTCAAGGATTTGCTTGTCCAATGTCCTCATCATGGAATCAATAGATGGGATTTATGTCGGAGTATATATGAGGGCATTAATCCAGCGACAAAGCAGATGCTTGAAACAATGTGTCAATGCAATTTCATGTCTAAAGATGACGGTGAAGCTTGGAAGTATCCGGAAGACCTCGCTGAACACACTTTGCAGTGGGAAAGCGTAAGACCACCTTCATCTAGGGGAGGTGTTCACCAGCTCGATATTTCTATCGCAGTAAAAGCCGAAATGACAGCGATACAGAAGAAACTCGACGCTATTGAGAACAGATTCTCATCATTCTCCCTAAATCAGGTCACGCTTTCTAAGACCGTCTGTGGTTGCTGTTCGGATCCTTCACACTTAACGGAAGAATGTCCTATGAATGCACCGTTTCAAGGTCACGAGCAAACTAATGCTGCTTTTCAGCAGCGACCTAGAAACAACCCTTATTCTTCCACGTACAATCAAGGATGGAGGAATCATCCTAACTTTGCTTGGAATCAAAACCAACAAAGCAATTATCAAAGACCTCCTCCACAGCAACCACGACCACAGAATCAGCCCCCCTTTCAATCATAGAATTTCCAAAATCCGGCCAACATTTCTACAACACAAGTGGCCGGTACTGACAACTCACTTGCACAAACTTTGGATATGTTCATGAAACAATCCATGCAATTGTCGGCTGAGATGAAGTCTTCTATTGATACCATAACGAAAAACTCCGCCTCCCATGGTGAGAGTATTAAATCAATAGAAAACCAAATCGCACAGTTAAACGCCGCAATGAGTGCGAGAGAGAAAGGGAAACTCCCATCTCAACCCATACCTAATCCTGGCCACTCACAAAGTTATAATGTGAGTACTGTTACCACGTTGAGATCGGGAAAAGTGCTGAAGAACCGAATGGGTGAGCAATGTGATGATAGTGACACCAATGATACCCCAGCTTCTTCTTCTTCCCCTAATTCGTCTAATCTCCCACCTTCACCCAAGCCTATTCTCCGTTTTCCCCAAGGCTTGAACATTTCGCCGAATCTATCTAAGTCTATTCCCACTCCAATTTCAGGATTGAATCCGTCCCCACAGGCTTCTCCACAAACGTTGGACCCAAAACTTATTGATCAAGCACCTTATCCAAACAGGTTAAGGGGCAACAGACCAAGTCCACAAATGGAGAAGATTGTGGAAATTTTTAAGCAAGTTAACATAAACATTCCTCTCCTAAATGATATTCAACAAGTTCCGTCATATGCGAAAATCCTAAAGGACTTGTGCACTAGGAAGAGAAAAGTTCAAGTACCTAAAAAAGTTTTCCTTGCGAGTAATGTGAGCACAGCTTTTACACAACAACTACCCAAGAAACGAAAGGACCCCGGAAGTCCTACAATTTCAATTTCTATTGGGGGTAAAAATATCAATCGTGCTCTACTCGATTTAGGTGCTAGTGTTAACTTGCTTCCGTATTCTGTTTATGAGCAATTAGGGATCGGAGAGTTAAAACCTGCGCATTGCACTCTTCAGATGGCCGATCGATCTATCAACCAACCTAGGGGTGAGCTAGAGGATGTGTTAATTAAAATCGGGGAATTCATATTTCCTGTGGACTTTATCATTATTGATACACAACATGTGGCAAACCCACGCAATCAAATCCCGGTGATACTCGGTCGACCCTTTTTGGCCACTTCCAACGCAGTAATCAATTGTAGAAACGGTTTTATGACCCTATCCTTTGGAAAGAAATCAATTGAGCTTAACATTTACAAGTTGGGAAGTGAACCCTCCGAACCATATGCTTATGTGTGTTCTGTCAAATTAATGAATGTCGACAGCAGCGAATATGATCAACCTCATAATTCTGACTCTTTTCATATGTTGTTGGTTGACACGGACTCTTCCACCGAGTTGTCCGGGTCAACATCTAATGCTGATAAGGAACTTTTTATAGAGTCTGACGATTACCCCATTTTTTCTGATGACATTATTTTTCGGGGTATCGATGAAAGCTTTGAGGAAATTTTCGCTGATGAACTCGCATTTTTACAAGACACGGGTGTTGAGATGAATCAACTCCAAGATGAAGAAATTGGACCTCCACCCCTTCTTTTAGACAATCATGATAATGCGAGTAATCCATCATTACTATCACTGTGTCGTCTCTCCAAATTGAGACGCAATCCTTTTCCATTACACCTCTTATCTCCTCCCCACTTCTTCACGTCGAAAGGTGACATGTTCTTCCACCAATCTTGGTGCTTCATCGATAAATTTTTTGAATGGTTGGTGTTGACCTTCGGTCTTTGCAAAGCTTGGCATTGACCAATAACCTTACCCCCCTCGTGTGATTTTAAAAGATTAACATTGTTTAACTCAAGTTTGGGGGGGTATATTTTGGCTCTTGAAAGAAAATGATTTTTACAAAATTGTGAGCCAAAAATAAGTTTGGGGGAGAATTTCACTTGCATATATTTGATTGATAGAATACGTGCGTGTTCAAGTTTAGTTTTAAATACCGCAATCAAGACGGTTTCGCTTGTAGCTAGCCGGTTGAGTACGGGTCGTCCGCAGGGAGATGAGAGTCTTTTTCAATGTGCTTTAACGAGTTAAGTCCGGTTTTTCAGATTTTGTTGTAGTTATCTAAGTGTTGAGTTGATATTTAAAGAAAGCTTGTTAGGGTTAGGATTAGGTTAGTTTGAGTTAGGAGTCTCCACATCTTTCGTTGCCCCTCTTAATATCTTTGTTACGGTAATCGGCAACAACGGGGATTAGCACGACTAGGAAGGAACTTGCGAGTATAAGCTAGGCTTTCCAATGCATAAGTCCTTCCCTTTGGTGCTTGTCCGTCCGTTCTTGGCTCTTAGCCATAACCTCCGGTTAATTCAACCACAACCGGTCTCACTACGGAATCACCGCTATCATGTAGGATAGGGTGCCGTAAGGAGCGGATTGTGGTTCAATTAACGGGAGTTGAATTAACCTGTTGGGCAAGGAAAGAGTGAGAGAGATTTCCTTCTCTCAAACTTCCCTTATCCTACCCTAACAAGTATAAGACTACTCACACTTCATGATACGGAAAAACAAAATAAAACAAAAGAGGAAGATAGAAAGAAAGAGATTAGAAGAATACGGCTAGCTATTTGCGACCTCACCTTGGCGAGGATCAAGCGTAAGCATCATTGTCGTATGTAAGGATAAAGAAAAAAAGAGAAAAAAGAAACAACAAGGAAATAACAACAACTACTTAACGAATTTAAAGTTACAACAATTATAGCAAAAGTAAGACAAGCATGATAATAAAATGATCTTCTTTATTCACCATTCCTCACTCACAAAGCTCACTACAAGTTTAATGGAGAAGAGATGAGAAGAAGAAGAACATGTAAACTAAAACCTAGAAAAAGAAAATACAAGAATGGACCCTTTCCTTCACAAAGTTCTGGGCTATTTATAGGCCAAAAAATGAAAACCTAGGGCAACCACCAGAACCCAAACAAGATGACCAAAATACCCCCCAAAGATCTGCATATTTGGCGCCTAAACGGCCGCGGATCCGCGGCCTAGACCCCCCTTTGGCCGCGGATCCGCGGCCCTTTAGAGGAGTTGGGTCCTCTTCTTTTTTGTGCTTTCCTGTTCTTCAGTATACATCATTCTGGTACATGTATTTTCTCAATTTGGCTCCACGATTTTTCCAGAATTTCTGTTGAGGGAAAGGTGGACTTTTTGTCAAGATTTGGCATGATTGCCTCGAGCTCCGCGTAGATCTCTTGGATCTTATGCTACTATTGAGCCTTGTGCCTGAAAACGACATTGATTTGACATTTCGTCTCCCTAAACTGGTATCTGGCAACATACGGATGAAGAGCGGAGACCGTATTTTATCTGTTGTTGGCAGGAACCCGGATTTTGTCGTGTTTTCTATGAATTTCACCGTTTTAGAACCGAGAACCTGTATCCTGCAATTGACTAGCAAACACGGCTCAAGAGTATCTACCGATATGCAATGTGATAAAAATTGGGCGGTATGAAAATGCAAAAATCTGATATGAACAAATACCCCCAAACTTATCATTTGCTCGTCCCGAGCAAAGTCCATTTATTCACAAAAGTTTTCCTAACCTCACTTTCGCAGGGAACGCGATTGCACTGAGCATGTGCAACAAGCCGTTAAACCTCTAGGTGTCCCTAGTAGGAGGAGTGTTGTCTCCTGAGGGTTTTCAGCGGATACTACCCACAAAATCCGGTCAAGTTGGTTTTGTAAAATAACTAAGCTTCAAACCCTAAAGTTTTGTTTTAGAAAATAGCAATTCTATAATCCTAAGTCTAGACCATCGAACCTTTATTTTTCACACCTCGCTTCTTATTTAACTACAGATTTTATATGTCTTTACGTGCAGTGCAAATAGTGTCGTTAAGTTCCAGAAGGATCGATTAAAGTCATCGTGTCGCACAATAAAGCCCAGATAACAATTTTAAAAGGATCACATAAGTTTTATAACGAGTTAAGCATTTTTCAAGTTTCGTTTTCCAGTAAGGTTTCAACTTCAGAATTTCTATCTTCCTTAACAGGAAACTAAGTCGTATTTTTCACTCCACTTTTTTCTTGTTTTCATTTCATACACACCTCTGTGAACGTGCAATAGTCTTTATCATAGAATAAAACCTTCATATCTCCGCTAAAATTTTTTATAAAAGCCTGTCTTTTATCAAGATTATTCTCACACAAAGAACCGTTAGGAATTTTAACTCGGAGAGAACACTTGCTTGACTTTGTTTTAAAACTGGACTTTCTAGGCTTCTTAGCGAGCTTTGGGCCAATGCACCCAAACCAGTTGGTTTTAGGGCATTAGGTGTAGATACACCCCAGCGGACTTAATTACTCAAGTTACCTAGGTCCAAAAACAAAAGACAGTTTGGCGTGAAAATCAGATGATTTAATACGAACGGAGATAATCTGGTAGTTCAATTATTTTTTTGGATAAAAGACGTGTTTAGTGGGTTCGGTGTGTAATCATTCCAATCAAGTTTCAGATGGGTTATTTTTCAGACTTAGCTCCAATTACGGTATCAATAACATTCCTTCATATTCGCTTTACTTCATAAACTATTCTTGACATTACTTATTTCAGAACAAACCTATTTGATCCTCAGAAAATCATTTATCTGTTTAAAAGTTTAAACATGAAAGACTTGTCATCTAATTCCCAAAATCTTACGACACGTGTAGTGTGATGTAAAGACGTATATCAGCTATAGTTAACTTCAAAGGAGAGTTATCTTTTAGGTTTTCAAAATCCAAACATAAGATTTAGTTATTCCTATTTTTTCAAACAAAGACCGTCGAATGTTGAATCAGAGTTCTTCCACAAGCTAACTTGACAAAAAAGTTTTTATATTTTTTTAGAAAATTTTCAAATTTTTATGGATTTTATGGATATTAATATGCAGATGCAAAATATACATATGAATGCGAAGGTAAAAAATGCGTACCGAGCGTACCCCCAAACTTAAACTGGACAGTGTCCTCACTGTCGTAGCATGAAGAGAGCAGTTGGAAGGTTCAAAATTGTCGGTTAGTGATACACAATTTTTATTTGTTTTTGTTTTTAAAGAAAAGAAAAGGAATATACACAAATATATACAAAATGGTTTGTACATACCCCCAAACTTATTTGGAACAGTGTCCGCTGTTCTTGGCTGGATAACCGAAGTTTGGAGGTAGGCAGAGGAAGATCATGCAGGGTAAACAGGCTCCTGTAAGAACAGGAGCTCCTCTGTTGGTTCGGAGCTAAGGTACAGTTTGCATCGGTGTCCGTTTACTTTGAAAAGTGAACCGTCCTTTGGATTTTCCAAATCCACAGCGCCCTGCGGATACACATTCCGCACAAAATACGGCCCTTTCCAGCGAGATCTGAGCTTTCCTGGATGGAAGTGAAGTCGGGTGTCGTAAAGCAGTACCTGCTGACCAGGTACGAAGGTTTTGCGCAAAAGGTGTTTATCGTGAAACACCTTCGTTTGATTCTTAACGACAACCGCGTTATCGTAAGCCTCATCCCTAAGCTCGCATAGTTCGTTCAGCTGCAGCTTTCGATGGCTGCCCGCATCTTTAAGTGTTAGTGTTTATGCCCTAGAAGGCCATTACTGTATCATACTAGCTTGTATATTACTTAATGGAAGCTTGGGATATTCACATGTATATAACAGTCTTGCTAAACATGGTAGTATGCTACTTGGTTTTTCTATCTTAATATGTGAGTATACGTATTGATAGAGCTCTTAGGATCTTGCTTGTCTACCAGCGTTGTGATGGCAGTCACACTAGTGGGGGCTGGGTAGTCTACAAGCACATCCTTATTCAGGTCCCTGGTCGTTGGATTATCGAGACAGAGCATCGATACTCCGGAGTAGACTAGTGTGTACGCTTCTCATCCCAGTTGGGGAGATGGTCTGTCCCACAGCCGTCAGTACGTCGTACTGGAGATAGTATACAGGTGCTCGTTAGGTTACGGGTACACCGGACAGGACTCACAGGGGACTGTTGGTTGGTTTGATACCAGTCGTCAGTAAACAGTTCCCAGGTGACATGAGTACAGCGTAGTCCGCAGACTTGACACTGCTACTTCGCCTCGAGTGTGTCCCACTGTTCTTAGATTGCTACCCTACCACGGCTCTATGGAGTCGTGCAAACAGGTAGCAGTTGGGTGCAGTCCCGAGCACTTGGAGGCAGTGGCGGTTAGACAGGATTCGTCCCTCCCGGTATTGGGAGTAGATATCGTGCTGTGTCAGAGAGCCATTACGCAAAGTCCCTGGCCAGGGCAAGCGAGATTTGCTGGTAGGTTCCAGCAGTTTCTCAGGGTGTAATGGGCTTCACTCCGACACGACTTATACCGCTATTAGGGGACTGACGCTTGCCGCCCCCCTAGGCCCGATATGCGATAGTCATGGACGAACGGACCGGACTGTATGGAGATTGTCACATCAGACTCAGTAGGAGTTCGGATGGGTTTACTCATCGGCCTTCTTATCGACAACTACCTGGGGACCGTTACGTACAGCTAGTGCCGCTTGCGGTCTGTGGTTAAACCCACTGCCAGCGTAGTAGTCGAGTCTCTAGAGTCCCACACAGAGAGTTTCCTACTCCAGGCGAAACGATATAGAGGTTGCATGGTTTTGCGACAAAGGGTTCGGACGCATACGTGCGTTTACGCGCGTACGACTTTCGGACAGATTTTACCAGTCGGCTTTGGTTTAAGCCAGTTACTGGTATCCGGTTATTGGATTTTTACAGTCTAAAGTTTTTCCGTATTTTTACGGATCGGAGGGGCGTTCTCGTAATTACTCGAGAAGCTTCTAGAAGATGTGACTAAGGAGGTTTGTTTTGGAAAGAGAGTGAGTCATAGTGGTGATTCATTCACTTCATTAATGCACATTTATTGCTTAATGACTCATGTTAATGAATCATCACAAGATATTTTGTGAAGCATGCTTATTCATTTCCATTATTGATTATTTGATAAAAAGAATGCTTCATAATATTATGATACACTCTCTCTCTTCTCTCATTATCATATCACACATACTCTCTCCTCAAGCTCTCTTCTTCAAACCCTAATCCTTAATCCTCATGTGTTGAGATCAAAGGATTAGTTAGACTAAACAATCCATAACCCACACTCTATATCATCCTCTCATCTTTGATTAGCAATCAAAGTTGATTAGTTACCTCAAGTTAGAGGTTTAGCTTGGAGTTTCGCTCTCGGGTGGATCGTCTACTACCTAGAGAAGGTCGAGGAGTACAAAGGAGGACGTAAAGAAGAAGGACCGGTTCATTAGGTATAATCCCTAATCTTTTGTGAAAAGAAACTCATAGAATACGGTTATTTAGTGTTTAGCTTCGATTCAAGCGGTTAGTCGATGTTCGTTGTTTAAACTTGATAAGTTTTTGTAAATTCCGCCTCCCCATAAGTACTGGGGTGTACTACATCGACTTACATTAAGAGACAGATTCAGCTCCTTTATCGCCCAAAATGCGCGATGCTCGATTTCGACAGGTAGGTTGCAGGCTTTTCCGTACACAAGCCGATAGGGAGACATGCCAAGGTCGGTCTTATAAGCGGTTCTAAATGCCCAAAGGGCATTAGTGAGTTTCAGAGACCAATCCTTACGGTTCTTGGAAACCGTCTTCTCCAGTATCTGCTTGATTTGCCGATTTGAAACTTCGGCCTGCCCGCAAGTTTGGGGGTGGTAGGGCGTAGAGAGCTTATGATTGATGGAATACTTCCGCATCAAGGCCTCGAAAGTCCTATTGCAGAAATGACTTCCATTGTCGCTAATGATCGCTCGGGGGTGCCCAAACTGGGAGAAAATGTTTTCTTTAAGGAACCTAACGACAACCTTGTTGTCGTTAGTCCAGCTGGGCACAGCCTCGACCCATTTAGAGACGTAATCAACAGCTAGAAGGATGTACAAGTTTCCGAAAGAGCTGGGAAACGGCCTCATGAAATCTATCCCCCAAACATCGAAAATCTCCACAACCAAGATCGGTTGGAGCGGCATCTCGTTCCTCCGGGATATCCGGCCCATGTGTTGGCACCGGGAGCAAGTCTTGCAATAGTCATGAGCATCTTTGAAGAGTTGTGGCCAGTAGAAACCACATTGCAAGATCTTCTCAGCTGTCTTTCTGGGCCCAAAATGCCCGCCACATGCTTGATCGTGGCAAAATGACAGCACACTCTTGAATTCCTCATCAGGGACACACCGACGAATAATCTGGTCGGGACAGTACATGAACAAGTAGGGTTCGTCCCAGTAAAAGTGTTTTACTTGGGATAAGAAGCGAAGTCTGTCCTGACTTGACCATTCGGTCGGTAGTAATCCCGTGGCCAAATAGTTCACAATATCTGTGAACCATGGTTCGCACGATACTGTCAAGAGCTGTTCATCCGGGAAAACGTCGTTGATCGGAATTGGAAGCGAAGGCGAAGAAGGAAGTCGTGAGAGATGGTCGGCCACTACGTTTTTACATCCTCGTTTGTCCTTAATGATAAGGTCAAACTCTTGAAGCAAGAGGATCCAACGTATTAACCGAGACTTGGCATCTTTCTTCACAAAAAGATGGCGCAGAGCAGAATGGTCAGTGTAGACAATGACTGGAGAGCCGATGAGGTAGGGCCTGAACTTTTCTAAGGCAAATACAACAGCCAAGAATTCCTTCTCGGTTGTTGTATAATTGAGTTGGGCGTCGTTCAGGGTTCGGCTCGCATAATAGATTACATGCGGCATCTTGTTGATGTGCTGTCCAAGGACAGCACCGATGGCAAAGTCTGATGCATCGCACATAATCTCGAATGGGTGCGTCCAGTCAGGTGAAGAAAGAACGGGAGCAGAAGTGAGTGAGCGTTTCAGTGACTCGAATGCAGTCACACAGCTCGAGTTGAAGTCGAAAGGCGTGTCCTTGGCCAGCAAAAGTGTCAAGGGCCTAGCAATCTTGCTAAAGTCCTTGATAAACCGTCTATAGAAACCGGCATGGCCAAGGAAGGCTCGGATATCTCTGACGCATCGGGGAGGAGGCAGATTGGAAATGACCTCAATCTTTGCTTTGTCAACCTCTATGCCATTTTGCGAGATGATATGTCCTAAGACAATACCTTTGCGCACCATGAAGTGGCATTTCTCCCAGTTCAAAGTGAGATTCTTGTCCTTACATCGGGTAAGGACAGCGTCAAGATGCAGCAAACACTCGTTGAAGGAGTCGCCGAAGATGGAGAAGTCATCCATGAAAATCTCCAGAAATTTTTCCACCATGTCCGAGAAAATTCCCATCATACACCGCTGGAAGGTAGCGGGCGCATTGCATAACCCAAAGGGCATGCGTCGATATGCAAACGTGCCGAAAGGACAAGTGAAAGTGGTCTTGTCCTGGTCTTTTTCGGCGATGGGAATTTGATTATAGCCGGAGTAGCCATCAAGAAAGCAGTAGTACTCGTGTCCGGCCAATCGTTCAAGCATCTGGTCAATGAAGGGTAGCGAAAAGTGGTCTTTCCGCGTTGCGGCGTTGAGTTTTCTGTAATCAATGCAAACTCGCCACCCCGTTTGGGTGCGAGTAGGGATTAACTCGTTCGCCTCGTTGGTTATGACCGTGATGCTCGACTTCTTGGGGACAACGTGAATGGGGCTAACCCACTGGCTATCAGAGATAGGGTAAATGATACCACTATCTAGACATTTGACGATCTCCTTCTTCACAGCCTCCTTCATGACTGGATTAAGACGTCTTTGTGGATCCCGGGCTGGTTTGGCATCATCCATCAGATGAATGTGATGCTCAACGATGAGGGGACTAATCCCCTTGATGTCCGCCATGGACCAGCCAAAAGCTTGCCTGTTGCTGTGCAAGACCACGAGAAGGGCTTTCTCTTGCTCGGGAGCTAGAGAAGCCGAGATGATGACAGGGAGGGTCTCGTTCTCACTTAAGTAAGCGTACTTAAGGTGAGACGGCAAAGGCTTGAGTTCGAGCGTTGGAGGTGAAACGATAGAAGGCAAGATTGGTGCAAAGATTTCGAACTCAAAGGACTCCAGCAAAGGTTCAAAGCGAGTGTAGGCAACCGAGTTGGATGGTTCAGGTAACTCATCCGGAAAGTCGAAAGATTCAAACTCGGGTTGTGCGCGGCTAAGATCGTTCGAAAACGTGAAACACTCGTAGTCGTTGTCGGGCGCAGAAACAGCAGCAGGTTCGAAGAGAAACGCACTAGTGGCGTCAAGATTGTCGTGTTCAAACAGAAACTCCTCGAATTTACACTCTTCCGGGGTGATCTCCTGGATCGAGCAGACGTCCAGTATATGAGCATTAGGTTCGGCGGGCTGATTCCCCAACCTAAAAATGTTGAGTTCAATCGTCATATTTCCAAAAGAGAGGTTCATCGAACCATTGCGACAATTGATCACAGCATTTGAGGTTGCGAGAAATGGGCGACCGAGTATCACCGGAATTTGATTCCGGGGGTTAGCTACAGGCTGTGTATCTAATACAATGAAATCAACGGGGAATATGAAATCCCCGACTCTTATCAACACATCCTCTAGCTCACCCCTAGGATGGGTGATCGATCGGTCGGCCATTTGGAGAGTGCAGTGCGTGGGTTTCAGCTCTCCGACGCCTAATTGCTCGTATACTGAATACGGAAGCAAGTTAACACTGGCACCAAGATCTAATAGTGCGCGGTTGATGTTCTTATCCCCAATGGTAATTGAAATCGTAGGACAGCCAGGGTCCTTCCGTTTTTGTGGTAAAGATTGGGTAAGGGCATCACTCACAGCACTAGCCAAGAAAACTTTCTTGGGTACCTGAGACTTCCTCTTTTTCGTGCACAAGTCCTTTAAGATTTTCGCGTAAGATGGGACTTGTTGGACAGCATCTAAAAGAGGAATGTTAATGTTAACTTGCTTAAATAACTCCAGAATCTTCTCCATTTGAGGATTTTGTTTATTAGATCTCAACCGGTTTGGAAATGGAACATTTTGAAAATTGGTTGAGTCAAATGCTGGAGGAGGAGATTGTGGAGTTGGAACGGATCCCAGAATAGGTGTTTTCGTGGAGTGAGAAGTGGGTCCGTTCAGAGAAGAAGAGGAAGGAGAGCCTTGTGAAGAACGGAGAATAGGCTCAGAAGACGAAGAAGAAGAAGGAGAAGAAGAAGAAGAAGCAGAAGCAGCGGCCGGGGTGTCATCGTTGATCCGTTTGCCAATGTTGTTTTGCAGCATCCTCCCCGATCTCAGTGTAGTCACGGCACTCACATTATGGTTTTGTTGTTCAAGAGCAACATGTGCATTATGTGGGTGACCGGGATTTGGAAGTGGCTGGGACGGGAGCTTCCCCTTCTCTCGCTCGCTTAAGGCCGCGTTCAGCTGTGTAATCTGGGCCTCGATAGTCTTGATGCTTTGCCAGTGTGCGGCAGTGTGTTGCACTAAAGATTGAATGGAAGACTGTATGTTGGCGGTGGATTGAGTCGATTGTTTAACAAACGCCTCCAGACTTCGCTCGAGCGAGGAAACCTTATCGTTGTTTGACGGAACAAAGTTGTTTGGTGGAAAAGAATTGTTGGGTGCAAAGTTGTTCGTCTGATTTTGGAAAGGTTGGGGTTGGAAGGGCTGCTGATATTGGTGTTGAGTTTGTTGCTGCGCTTGTTGTTGCGGCGGAGGGGCCCTTTGGAAATTGTTGCCTTGGAATTGATTCTGATTCTGATTCCAGGCGAAATTGGGGCGGTTCCTCCAACCGGGATTGTAGGTGGAAGAGTATGGATCATTCCTCGGTCTTTGCTGGAAGGCAGCATTAACCTGATCCTGTCCTTGCGAGGGTAGATTGTAAGGACACTCTTCGGTCAAGTGGGAAGGATCGGAACAACAAGCGCAGATGGTACGAAGGGGGAGAACAGGGGCAGGAGAAGGAGCAGAAAATTTGCTCTCTGTCGCTTCAAGCTTTCTTGTTATAGCAGCCATTTCAGCTTTCATCGCAATAGAGACGTCAAGTTGGTGGATTCCTACCCTAGACTGACCGGTAGAAGTGGAGGTAGAAGAAGAAGAAGTCGGTCTGGTGCTCTCCCACTGTAGCATTTTCTCCGCAAGGTCGTCAAAGAACTGCCATGCTTCCTCGTCAGATTTCGATAGGAAGTGGCCCTGACAGATGGTTTCCAGCAACTGCTTCGTTGCTGGGTTCAGTCCCTCGTATAAGGTTTGGCAGAGTTGCCATTTCTCTATACCGTGGTGAGGACACTGAACAAGAAGGTCTTTGTATCGGTCAAAGCACTTCCAGAAGGGTTCAGAAGGAAGCTGGGAGAATTGGTTGATTTCATTTCGAATCCTTGCGGTCTTATGATTTGGATAGAATTTTTTCAGAAACGCTTTAACAAACTCGTCCCAGCTGGTGATTGAGTGGGAAGCGGTGCTATACAGCCATTTTTCAGCGAGATCGCATAAAGTGAACGGAATGACCCGTAGACGTATAGCATCGTCCGACAGCTGGGTGGTTTTCATCATGGCACAGACATTTTGAAATTTATTGATGAAGATATAGGCATCTTCAGATTCGAGCCCATGAAAACGTGGAAGCATGTTGATGAAATGGGGCTTAATTTCAAAGTTGTCCCCATTGGCCGGAGGAAGAGAAAGGCAGGTGGGAAGTGCAGAACGGATGGGGTAGAAACGATCCTGGAGCGCAATTCGCTGCGGCGCTACAACAGGCGGAGGTGGTGGGATATTAGTCTCCATAGGAGGTGGAGCCAATCCAGCGGTGGTCAAAGAGATGTTCGGATTAAATCCCGACATCGCGGAAGAAGAGGTTGGTGAAGATGAAGATGTATGAACAGAATTCCGGTCAACGTCGGAGTTGGCCGGCAAAGGAAGGGGTGAAAGAGGAGTGGACGGAGTATCGACTTCGGAGTCGATCGCGTAGTCGGTCGCGACTAACGTAACGCGGACTAGACGGGCGCTAGTGTCCCGAGTCCAAGTGGACATACACTAAACGAGTTTAGTATAGTCAAAGCGGAGAAGGTGAGGGTAAGAAAACGTCAATGGAGAAAGGCGATGGGTGGTGGGTGAAAAATGGATTTGGCGACAAAGGGCAAGTTTTTATAAAAGTTTTTGATTTTTTCTTTTTTTTTTTAGAAAGATTTTTACAGAAATATGTACGGAAATACGGCTTAAGCAATCACAAACAAGATATGCACAATCACACCTAGATCTAGGGTAACCTAGGTCTACTAGACCTGCTCCTGAACTTGATTGTCGAAGTTAAACGGTGTCGAGAAACGGGCTTAAAAATACACTGATCACGAGGCCAGGTAAGTGCAGAGACAAGGGGAGGTTGTCCAACGCTTTCGCGAAGTTCCTTAATTAAATAACCCTTTCTCTTTCGGCGGTTGCGCCTTTAACACTTTCCGAGACACCCCGTAAACAATATACGGTTAAGCGAGGTTCTAAACACGGTTTATCTTCTCCTAATGAGCGCGAAGTCCTTAGGGCTGAAGTCTAGTATTTTTTAATTTACAATGGACAATGCATATGCTTTAGTGATTTTTGGGGTCCTGGGAAGGGTGATGAAATCCCCACCCAATCTGGATTGGTTTCAAGCCCCTTAAGTCCGTATTAAAGAAATGCAAAGCAGTAACAAATCAACTGCAAACAATTTTTATTGGCGGCGCAAAGAATCCTGCACAAGAACAGTTTATTGGAAGGGGGAGAAGAATTTGCGCAAAGAAGGCTGCAGAAAACACAGTTTATTGGAGTTCAGAGGAGTGGGAAGGAAGTCAGAAAAACTCACAAAAAATTTGAAACCCTGAAGGCCCCAAATGGCCGCGGTTCCGCGGCCAAACACCTGCTTAGGCCGCGGTTCCGCGGCGGAACAGAGAGGTTGGACTTCCAATTTTTTTCTGTGTGCTGTCTGGGAGTCTTCTGCTTGTCTGGATGTTTTGAATCTTGATTTGCTCACTGGAACAGCTCCAGATTTTTACAGTAGACCGTTTGCTTCGTTTTGTCCGTCGCGGTGTAGCCGCGAAATGTGGGTCTATCTTCCCACGTCTTTGGCACTGTACTTGAACTCCGTATTATCCGACGTCTTTGGTGCCGATCTTGAACTTCGTATTTTCCTGCACACTTGCACAAAAGCTAATCAAAAACAACAAGATGGTTTTTTTACAATGTATGTATTTTTTTTTCGTTTTTTTGGTTATATTTATACTTACAAATTAACCCGAAATTACACAAGGAAATAAACTACCGTCTCCCCGGCAACGGCGCCATTTGATTGATAGAATACGTGCGTGTTCAAGTTTAGTTTTAAATACCGCAATCAAGACGGTTTCGCTTGTAGCTAGCCGGTTGAGTACGGGTCGTCCGCAGGGAGATGGGAGTCTTTTTCAATGTGCTTTAACGAGTTAAGTCCGGCTTTTCAGATTTTGTTGTAGTTATCTAAGTGTTGAGTTGATATTTAAAGAAAGCTTGTTAGGGTTAGGATTAGGTTAGTTTGAGTTAGGAGTCTCCACATCTTTCGTTGCCCCTCTTAATATCTGTGTTACGGTAATCGGCAACAACGGGGATTAGCACGACTAGGAAGGAACTTGCGAGTATAAGCTAGGCTTTCCAACGCATAAGTCCTTCCCTTTAGTGCTTGTCCGTCCGTTCTTGGCTCTTAGCCATAACCTCCGGTTAATTCAACCACAACCGGTCTCACTACGGAATCACCGCTATCATGTAGGATAGGGTGCCGTAAGGAGCGGATTGTGGTTCAATTAACGGGAGTTGAATTAAGCTGTTGGGCAAGAAAAGAGTGAGAGAGATTTCCTTCTCTCAAACTTCCCTTATCCTACCCTAACAAGTATAAGACTACTCACACTTCATGATACGGAAAAACAAAACAAAACAAAAGAGGAAGATAGAAAGAAAGAGATTAGAAGAATACGGCTAGCTATTTGCGACCTCACATTGGCGAGGATCGAGCGTAAGCATCATTGTCGTATGTAAGGATAAAGAAAAAAAGAGAAAAAAGAAACAACAAGGAAATAACAACAACTACTTAACGAATTTAAAGTTACAACAATTATAGTAAAAGTAAGACAAGCATGATAATAAAATGATCTTCTTTATTCACCATTCCTCACTCACAAAGCTCACTACAAGTTTAATGGAGAAGAGATGAGAAGAAGAAGAACATGTAAACTAAAACCTAGAAAAAGAAAATACAAGAATGGACCCTTTCCTTCACAAAGTTCTGGGCTATTTATAGGCCAAAAAATGAAAACCTAGGGCAACCACCAGAACCCAAACAAGATGACCAAAATACCCCCCCAAAGATCTGCATATTTGGCGCCTAAACGGCCGCGGATCCGCGGCCTAGACCCCCCTTTGGCCGCGGATCCACGGCCCTTTAGAGGAGTTGGGTCCTCTTCTTTTTTGTGCTTCCCTGTTCTTCAGTGTACATCATTCTGGTACATGTATTTTCTGAATTTGGCTCCACGATTTTTCCAGAATTTCTGTTGAGGGAAAGGTGGACTTTTTGTCAAGATTTGGCATGATTGCCTCGAGCTCCGCGTAGATCTCTTGGATCTTGTGCTACCATTGAGCCTTGTGCCTGAAAACGACATTGATTTGACATTTCGTCTCCCTAAACTGGTATCTGGCAACATACGGATGAAGAGCGGAGACCGTGTTTTATCTGTGGTTGGCAGGAACCCGGATTTTGTCGTGTTTTCTATGAATTTCACCGTTTTAGAACCGAGAACCTGTATCCTGCAATTGACTAGCAAACACGGCTCAAGAGTATCTACCGATATGCAATGTGATAAAAATTGGGCGGTATGAAAATGCAAAAATCTGATATGAACAATATTCTTGCCCCCATTAATAACTTCCTCCTAAGTCTACAGGTTTTTGAGCTTAACGGATGACATCAGTGATGACACTGCTGTAAACAGGTTTGGGGGAGGTTTGTGCTTATTTACACATACTTTGCATTATACTATATATAAGCACAAAAAAAATTTTGATAATAAAAGAATAGAAAGTGAAAAATTATATATGAAAGATAGGAATAGTTTAAGAAAACCAAGAAAATTAGAAGTTTTCTCAAACGAACTAGTAATAAGTAGTTATGAGCTGTTGTCCCAAGGGTTAGTAAGATGATGGAAGTCACTAATCTGAGTATAAAAATAAGTCTGAAAAATAATTTCTATTCTGAAAGCCAAACATTTGAATGTTGATACCCTACTATATGCACTTACACACGTCTTGAAACTCGGGATAGTAGAGAATACCTTGAAATGCTCTTGTCTAAAAGCCAAAGTATGAAGGAAATGAAAAAAAAATAAAACAATGAAGAAAATATAAAAATGGTGAAAAGAAAAAAATGAACACTGGTTTTGTATCGCCAAGGCAGCAAAATATAGCGAGGGTGCCTCTTCACCTGGTGCCCTAAGGCCAACTGATCTGGTGTTAGTTGTATGTATGCCCAAGAGGCCAGTATTGTACAGATATTGTATATTATATTGGATGCTTGGACATATATAGAGATGACTTTCTTGCTCGATATGATAGTATGCTATCTGGTTACTCTTTATCTTAACATGTACACTAGTCTCTTTAAACTGTCTTATGGTTACATGTTGGTAAAGCCCTTAGGATGTGTACTTGACTGCCTGGACTATGATGTAGATCATACTAGTGGGGACATGGTAGTCCATAAGTACATCCTTCAAGGTCCCTAGTCGTGGGTGTATCGAGACGGGGCATCGATATACCAGAGTAGACTAGCGTATACGCTTCTCGACCCATGAGATGGGCGATGGATGATCCCATATCCATTGGTGTTTGACATCAGAGATGGTATGCGGGTGCTCAGTGGAGACTGGGTACACTGGACGGACTCGCCGAGAACTCCCATATGGTATTATACCTCACGTCAGATGGCAGTTCTCAGGTGACACTTGTGCAGGTTAGTCTGCAGACCCGAGATCGTCATAGAGTCTTGTGTGATTCCCACTGTACTTTGATCTCCACCTTAC
This sequence comes from Agapanthus africanus, assembly GCA_030015575.1. Taxonomy (NCBI): domain Eukaryota; kingdom Viridiplantae; phylum Streptophyta; class Magnoliopsida; order Asparagales; family Amaryllidaceae; genus Agapanthus; species Agapanthus africanus. Next base: position 446,985,259 of record JASDDO010000014.1, read on the forward strand.
CACGTCCATGAGGGCATGCAAAACGGTGGTCTTTGGGTACAGTCCCGAGTCACATGGAGGCAATGAGCGATAGGAGGGGTTTCGTCTCTCCCGGTATTGGGGGTTGATGTTGCGCTGTGCTCGATTGGCCGTAACAGGGAAGTCCCTGGCCAGGGCTGATCAGAGATTTGCTGGTAAGTGTTACCAGTAGTTTCTCGACCTGTTATGAGCCTCACATCGGCACGACTTATCGAGTATTGGGGTCTGACGTTTACCACCCCTAGACTTGATATGCGACGTATCAGACGAACAGACCGGACTGTACGGTAAGTGTTACTGGTTGGATTCACAGGAGTGTGAGCGAGCTAGCTCGTCGATCTTCTGATCGCTCAATACCTGGGTGGCCGTTACGTTTAGCAGACCGCTTGCAGCTTGTGGGTGCTTGATATGATCATCATCTGCTACCGGCGTATTGACGAGTCTTTAGAGTCCTACACAGAGGTTTCCTGGCTCAAGCGAAACGAAATAGGAGCGCATATGAGATATGTGCAGGACCGAGAATAATGCGTGTATGTGATACCGCATTTCATTCTCGCGATAAATGTTTCGATTGGTTGTATTCGATATGACCTAGTTATCGAATCATTGATTCGATAAATCGATACATTGAATACTAGTCGGTTATGTGCGACATGACCGGATCATTGAATCAAATGTTGATTTAATGATTTAATGTATAATTATATATTTGATATATTACTTTGCATTAACTTGTATTGGTTCACTTTAAACGGATTTTTCTCACTTGATGCACATTGTATATGTGATATGCTTTTGTGCACATTTTTTGTATCATGTTTGATGATACTTGTTCATTTGGTTAAGTGTAAAGAATTAAACCATGGTTAAGTAGATAATTAGGGTTTTGATTTATTCTCTCATTTATTTATCCATTCTTTATTTATATAAATGGATAAATGAAAACATAATGGTTTCTTTTATCATGAAGCTTATTGAAGCTTCATGAAGCTTTGACTAAAGAAACCATTTTGTCTTCTAGCTTAACCCTAACCCTTCTCATTTACCATGGTCTTTTCTCTACACTTAACCTTGGTTAAGATATGATAAGGATTGATTTATTTTTCTATTATAACATTAACTTATCATATTCTAGCTTGAGCTTCTCCATCTTCTTCAAGAGAGAAAACTAGTTGCCATCAATGGCAACATGAGAAAAAGTGAGATAAATCCAATTCTAAAGTGAACCCACCTCCTATTTCTTCACCCTCTACCTCTTGCCAAGTTGTTTTGGGTGTTTTCTTCACAAGTTTCACAACTTGGTGAAGTTGGAGCTTGAACTTGTGATGCCTCGACGTAGATCGTCTTTGACACGAAGCCGACGACCTATCCCGCACGTTTCTCCGATGAAGCCGTCGCGAGAGTCCAAGATTCAAGATGGACAGCGAGAGGACTCCCTCGTGGAGCTAAGGAAGTGGGTATCCGGATCTACAAAGGTTGTAGCTCTCTTCCTTTAGTTAAGTAGTTAACTAAGTTTTCATTTCGCCTAAACATCTAGTCTAAGATCCGTAGTCTAGGGTTTCTCGGCACCATTTTTTTTAAAATTGGCATGTTCGATGCCATGTGAGACCACTATAGGGTGCCCAGGAACCTTTCACTGGTATCAGAGCCTAGCTAGAGCCTTAGGCGAAGTCTAGACGACGTTTGAAACCCGATCAAACCGAAACCCAAAACCCTAAAATGCTCTCTGGATTTTTTCTAAAAATTGGGATTTTTGTCAATTAAAAATATGAAGAAAATCAAGCAGGGTGTTATTTGAATTACTGTAAAATACGAGGGCCTGAATCAACTTTTCCACCGCGGAACCGTGGCACGTGCTATGCCTGATGCGGCGGTTCCGCGGCCTTACTGTTCCCTTGTTTAATATTTTCTGCACAGTAACTCATATAATATGATGCTGTATTTTCTGGGTTATTTTTTATTGTGACTCTACAGAAGAGTATTCTGGGGTTGTATAGGGAATCAATGATTCGATCGGATTATCAGATTTTGTCAGTATGGATTTTCCGGATAGATTTTAGAATATGTTAAAAAGTTCGACCGGATATAAATACCCAATTTTTCCCTGTCGGGAAATTTCCAAGTGTTGGATTTTTCCGAAGTTTAACGATGTTCTAAGTAGTGCAAGTAACGCGATGGACCCTCTAGAAGACAACAAACCTTAACTCGATTATGTGACCGTCTTGAACTGCCCTTTGAACCTTCGGGTTTGGGGCAGTACGGCGTGCCACATGTGAGGCGTTGGCTTGACCCTTCTACGGCTGGACCGTCGGTACTGAGGCACGAACTGAATGTTGTTAAGCTTATTTCATGTGTTAGACTGTATCGGGAAAACTTGGGTATTCGACTGTTCGATCGGAAAGTTTAACATTTTCTGTTTATCTGGAATGTGATACAATAATTGGAATTCACAAACAGTTATGAGATAACTGAATGAATGTTATAAATCTGGCAGTTTAGTCCCACATAATATTGAAAAGAGTTTTCGATAATGAGACTAAAATGCGGGATTTATATCTGTTAGGCATGTGATGTCTAAGTATTTCATTTGATTAGGCATGTGATGTCTAAAGAAGTTGCGGATTCCAATTGTTGTAGTTTTACACTTTCTTTTTTGTGACCGTAAGTGTAGTATGTTCATATCGCCGGTTTCGTTGCTATACGTCAACGACAATTGGGGTACGCATACTTACTTACATTGATGGCATGTGATGTTATGTGTTGCTCGATATGTTATATTGGATCGTCGTGTTCGAATAGCCGGGGGTTTTTATGTGAGATAAGTGTCTTTCATTTTCATTCATGTAAAAACTTGTATGTAATATTCTTTTATTTGGGGCACTTCCAGGTAGCGGAAGATGTCACCTTTTGTATATTATTTACTTTTCCGCATTAGGATAGACCCAAGGAGGGGAGCACAAGTAACCGGGTTCTGGGGTCCAGTGGGAGACCAACTCGAGGAGTCGAGTCCGGGTCTCCTAACCCTAGAATTGGCAGGGTTGCTTGCCGCTCTCGTAGGGGTCTAGGGGTGTGGGATTGGCTATTCATCATGACCGTGGAATCCGTGTTTTATACTGGCTCGTATTGAAAACACGGACGTCCTAGTATATCCAATATTTCATATGTTTATTCTGCTGCGATATCTGTGTTGTGACTCTGTGATGGATATAGTATATAGTTTATATGATATATTATATAGACGTTACTTATGTTTTACACCCGCGCTAGCCATGCCCTGCTCTGTCGTTAGTTACCTAACCTAACGGTGCATGAGGGGACATCGAGGCGAATGCGGATGGCATAAGTGTACGTCATATCTATCTGTGATGTTTAGGCATTTAAATGATGGGACTTCATTAATGTGATTAATGAAAGACAAGAAACCTAAGATGTTGTGGAATCGAATTTTAAAATAAAACAGGTAGCTACAGTTCTTGCTTTGCACAGTGGTATATATGATATACCCTGCACCTTATTCGATGAGGAAAGGACCGAGATCCCTTCACCGGGAGTGACTCCTTTAGCAGTAACTGGCAGATGCTACACACTCGGTTTGGTTTTGATTGCTTTTAAGAGTTTTTGCTTTGCACAGTGATATATATGATATATCCCGCACCTCATTCGACGAGGAAAGGACCGAGATCCCTTCGCCGGAAGTGACTCCTTTAGCAGAACTAGAAAAGCCTCAAAATCACTCCATTTCAAAACTTCATTTGATTCTACAACGATATCAAGTTCATTACGCTCATGGTTTTCAGAAAAACCTAGCGTAGCCCTCCGTCATTTCAGATAAATCCTGTTTAGTATTCGTGCTGCGTTTGTTGACCTTGTCAAGGCGCAGTGTGCGGTAGCTAACCAGTATTTGTCTGCTTATGCATATGATGCAGATTGGGTTAGGGTTGTCGTACGGCCTTGTTGACCTTGTCAAGGGTCGTGCGGGTGGGTTTGATTCAATCAAGAAATGACGGGTTGAACTTGACTTGCGGTCTATGGCTTGTTGACCTTGTCAAGGTCATAGATCGTTCGGGGCAAAAGCATTATCGGGAATTTCAAGTGTTGAAATTTGCAATGAGATTGCATACCTTCTATGAGATAGTTGGATCCCGATACCCACTGCGAGTAAGAGTTACTCCTGGGAGAGTTTTACACATTGCAATTAGCTGATCAAGTAGGTGTCTAGAAAGGTGTCAACGGGGTTACGCCTCTGGGAAAACGAGGTTTACATTAATTAGGTTCGTGCGAAAGCACGGGGGACCTCCCTCAAAGTACCGACACTGGCTTGGCTGAAAGATTAGTGTGTAATTAATCCCGGCTAGTCTTTCCTTTTAGGGTTTGAAGGAAGATTTGATAAAAAGCAGTGGGAGCCATCCTGATTAGATAAGATAATAACCAATCTGATCTTGCACGAGCATACGCTAAAGTGTTTTCTTCTCTCTCTCCAGGTAGCGACCATTTCATGCCCTAATGAAGATAATAATATGGATGTATTGACCGAACCCGCATGTTATGCTGTGCTGGGGAACGTTGGTTCCGTTCTTTCCTATAAGAGTTATAGGAATGAACAGGATATAGGGGAATACCAGGATTCCCATGCCACCCGAATGAAGAAAGTACATGTTGATGCATTTTCTTCGGGTGTGTTCGTTACTGAGAACTGTTTCTCTATTTGCTCTACGTCCTGGGTATTGGATACCGGGTCGGGATCCCATATATGTAATCAGTTACATGGGCTAAGGAAAGGTAGAGAACTTGGAGAAGGTGATAAAGACATTAGAGTTGGAAATGGTGCAATTGTTGCAGCTAAGACTGTCGGGGAATATCACCTTATATTACCAACTGGTAATACATTGGTTCTGAACGAATGCTATTACATGCCGAACCTGATATGCAACATTATATCGGTTTCTTTATTAAGTAAAGAGGGATATAATTTTGTATTACAGGACAATGTTATGAACATTTTCCGTAACCAAAAGTTGGTTGGATCAGGCACGTTGTGCAATGGCATTTATGTTCTAAATCAATCAACAGTTCTGAGCATAACAAACACACACAAGAGGAAGAATTCAGAACTGAATGAATCCTTCTTGTGGCATTGTAGACTGGGTCACATCAATGTGACACGACTGGCTAAGTTGCATAAGGATGGATATTTGAAACCTTTCGAATTTTCATCTTATGACACTTGCCAGTCATGTCTCAAAGGCAAGATGACCAAAACTCCGTTTACGGGACACGGAGAAAGAGTTACCGAACTCTTGGGACTTATACATAGTGATGCATGCGGTCCCATGTCTACACATGCCAGGGATGGTTCATCATACTTCATTACATTCACTGACGATCTCTCTAGGTTCGGGTATATGTTCCTGATGAAACACAAATCAGAAGCTTTTGAGAAATTTAGGGAATATAAACAAGAAGTTGAGAACCAAACCGGAAAAAGTATTAAAATCCTACGATCTGATCGAGGAGGTGAATACTTGAGCAATGAATTCCTGGACTTCCTAAAAGAGAATGGGATTCCCTCTCAGCTGACTCCTCCATATACACCACAGCACAACGGTGTATCTGAACGAAGGAATCGCACCCTATTAGATATGGTGCGCTCTATGATGAGCACAGCTGAGTTACCTATTTCCTTCTGGGGTTATGCGCTGGAAACAGCAACATACCTATTGAATCAAGTTCCATCTAAATCTGTACCTACCACACCATATGAGATATGGAGTGGGAAGAGACCATATTTTAAACGAGTTAAGATATGGTGTTGTCCGGCCTATGTCAAAAGGCAAAATCCGGACAAGCTCGAGGCACGGTCAGTTCTCTGCAAGTTTGTGGGATATCCAAAGAATTCTTATGGGTATTTTTTCTACCACAGTGAGGAACAAAAAGTGCTTGTTGCTCAACATGCCACCTTTTTAGAAAAGGAATTCCTTGAAAAAGAAATTAGTGGCAAAGTGGTAGAGCTGGAAGAGGTTCCAGATACACAAACTGTAACTGAAGATTTAGTGGAACCAGAAGATTCAGTAGCTCCCAATGAACCTCAGCCTCTCCGCCGATCTAGTAGGGTTCCTCGCCAACCTGAGAGATACTACGGTTTTCTTATGGATGGTGGGAGCGAGGATTGCATCATGGAGGATGATGACCCAACTAGCTTCGAGCAGGCCATCACGAGTGGGGACTCAGTGAAATGGCTGGATGTTATGCGGTCTGAGATGGATTCCATGTACACCAACAAAGTATGGACTTTGGACGTTGCTCCTGAAGGGGTAAAACCCATTGGGAGCAAGTGGATCTTCAAGAAGAAACTTGGTGTAGATGGGAAAGTGGAGACTTTCAAAGCCAGACTTGTAGCAAAGGGTTTTCGTCAAAGACCAGGTGTGGACTATGACGAGACCTTTTCTCCAGTGGCTATGCTTAAATCCATCCGGATCATGCTTGCCATCGCTGCTTATCATGATTACGAAATCTGGCAAATGGATGTTAAGACCGCCTTTCTAAATGGTGATTTAGAAGAGTGCGTGTACATGACTCAGCCAGAGGGCTTCGTAGACAGTGGGAGCAGCGGGAAGGTGTGCAAGCTGCTTAAATCCATTTATGGATTAAAGCAAGCATCACGGAGTTGGAACATCTGTTTTGACGTCGTTTTCAAAGAGTTTGATTTCGTCAAAAATCCAGATGAACCTTGTATCTACAAGAAGGTGGCAGAGAGTAAGGTTGTCTTCCTCGTATTGTACGTGGACGACATACTCTTGATAGGAAATGATATTCCTATGCTGCAATCGGTCAAGCTCTTCTTATCACAAAGATTCTCAATGAAAGATCTTGGTGATGCCTCCTGCATATTGGGAATCAGGATCTATAGAGATAGATCCAAACGGATTTTGGGATTGTCCCAATCCAGGTACATTGACACCATACTAAAGAGGTTTAGTATGGAAGAGTCCAAGCGTGGGAACATGCCCACGATCTCTGGAGTCACTCTCTCCAAAGAGATGTCTCCCAAGACTGATTTGGAGAGAGCTCGCATGCAAGGGATACCCTATGCTTCGGCAGTAGGCTCTATCATGTATGCGATGCTATGTACCAGACCCGATGTAGCATACTCACTAAGTATAGTGAGCAGGTATCAAGCTGATCCTGGAGAGAGTCACTGGACAGCTGTGAAGAGCATTCTCAAGTACTTGCGAAGGACTAGAGATATGTTCTTGGTGTATGGTAACGGAGAACTCCAAGTGGAGTTCTTTACCGATTCGAGCTTTCAGAGTGATAAGGACGACTCTAAGTCGCAGTCGGGCTTTGTCTTTACCATTTACGGAGGGGCGGTTAGCTGGAAGAGTTCCAAGCAGGAAACCGTGGCAGACTCGACAATGGAGGCTGAATACATCGCTGCCAACGATGCTGCCAAAGAGGCTGTCTGGATCAAGAAGTTCATTACTGAACTTGGAGTGGTTCCATCCATTGAGCGTCCAATACCTTTGTATTGCGATAACAATGGAGCGGTGGCTTTGGCCAAGGAACCCAGGTCCCATCAGCGATCCAGGCATATTCTGAGGCGGTATCATCAGATCCGGGAGATAGTTGATCGCCGGGAGATCGAGGTCAGGAGGGTTGACACGAAGAACAACACGGCGGATCCACTCACGAAGGCCATTCCCCAGATACAGTTTGAGAGACTCTTCGGGATGCTCGGTATGCGATACTACAGCAGCTGGCCCTAGTGCAAGTGGGAGATTGTTAGTTGTATGTATGCCCTAGAGGCCAGTATTGTACAGATATTGTATATTATATTGGATGCTTGGACATATATAGAGATGACTTTCTTGCTCGATATGATAGTATGCTATCTGGTTACTCTTTATCTTAACATGTACACTAGTCTCTTTAAACTGTCTTATGGTTACATGTTGGTAAAGCCCTTAGGATGTGTACTTGACTGCCTGGACTATGATGCAGATCATACTAGTGGGGACATGGTAGTCCATAAGTACATCCTTCAAGGTCCCTAGTCGTGGGTGTATCGAGACGGGGCATCGATATACCAGAGTAGACTAGCGTATACGCTTCTCGACCCATGAGATGGGCGATGGATGATCCCATATCCATTGGTGTTTGACATCAGAGATGGTATGCGGGTGCTCAGTGGAGACTGGGTACACTGGACGGACTCGCCGAGAACTCCCAGATGGTATTATACCTCACGTCAGATGGCAGTTCTCAGGTGACACTTGTGCAGGTTAGTCTGCAGACCCGAGATCGTCATAGAGTCTTGTGTGATTCCCACTGTACTTTGATCTCCACCTTACCACGTCCATGAGGGCATGCAAAACGGTGGTCTTTGGGTACAGTCCCGAGTCACATGGAGGCAATGAGTGATAGGAGGGGTTTCGTCTCTCCCGGTATTGGGGGTTGATGTTGCGCTGTGCTCGATTGGCCGTAACAGGGAAGTCCCTGGCCAGGGCTGATCAGAGATTTGCTGGTAAGTGTTACCGGTAGTTTCTCGACCCGTTATGAGCCTCACATCGGCACGACTTATCGAGTATTGGGGTCTGACGTTTACCACCCCTAGACTTGATATGCGACGTATCAGACGAACAGACCGGACTGTACGGTAAGTGTTACTGGTTGGATTCACAGGAGTGTGAGCGGGCTAGCTCGTCGATCTTCTGATCGCTCAATACCCGGGTGGCCGTTACGTTTAGCAGACCGCTTGCGGCTTGTGGGTGCTTGATATGATCATCATCTGCTACTGGCGTATTGACGAGTCTTTAGAGTCCTACACAGAGGTTTCTTGGCTCAAGCGAAACGAAATAGGAGCGCATATGAGATATGTGCAGGACCGAGAATAATGCGTGTATGTGATACCGCATTTCATTCTCGCGATAAATGTTTCGATTGGTTGTATTCGATATGACCTAGTTATCGAATCATTGATTCGATAAATCGATACATTGAATACTAGTCGGTTATGTGCGACATGACCGGATCATTGAATCAAATGTTGATTTAATGATTTAATGTATAATTATATATTTGATATATTACTTTGCATTAACTAGTATTGGTTCACTTTAAACGGATTTTTCTCACTTGATGCACATTGTATATGTGATATACTTTTGTGCACATTTTTTGTATCATGTTTGATGATACTTGTTCATTTGGTTAAGTGTAAAGAATTAAACCATGGTTAAGTAGATAATTAGGGTTTTGATTTATTCTCTCATTTATTTATCCATTCTTTATTTATATAAATGGATAAATGAAAACATAATGGTTTCTTTTATCATGAAGCTTATTGAAGCTTCATGAAGCTTTGACTAAAGAAACCATTTTGTCTTCTAGCTTAACCCTAACCCTTCTCATTTACCATGGTCTTTTCTCTACACTTAACCTTGGTTAAGATATGATAAGGATTGATTTATTTTTCTATTATAACATTAACTTATCATATTCTAGCTTGAGCTTCTCCTTCTTCTTCAAGAGAGAAAACTAGTTGCCATCAATGGCAACATGAGAAAAAGTGAGATAAATCCAATTCTAAAGTGAACCCACCTCCTATTTCTTCACCCTCTACCTCTTGCCAAGTTGTTTTGGGTGTTTTCTTCACAAGTTTCACAACTTGGTGAAGTTGGAGCTTTAACTTGTGATGCCTCGACGTAGATCGTCTTTGACACGAAGCCGACGACCTATCCCGCACGTTTCTCCGATGAAGCCGTCGCGAGAGTCCAAGGTTCAAGATGGACAGCGAGAGGACGCCCTCGTGGAGCTAAGGAAGTGGGTATCCGGATCTACAAAGGTTGTAGCTCTCTTCCTTTAGTTAAGTAGTTAACTAAGTTTTCATTTCGCCTAAACATCTAGTCTAAGATCCGTAGTCTAGGGTTTCTCGGCATCATTTTTTTTTTAAATTGGCATGTTCGATGCCATGTGAGACCACTATAGGGTGCCCAGGAACCTTTCATCTGGGAGTCACAGCTAAGCCTTAGATGGTGCAAGACGAGGAAAATATTATCACCTAATCAGCAAGCACATGAGTAATCGGTCGGTTAGTACCTCAAGAAGTATTAACGGTCGCATGAAAAGGTGTGAGCAAACCTAAGTATTCATCAAATTAAAAAGTACTAAGGTAGATGGACAAGAGTATGATAGCTTGAATAGAATTCTCCGAGTGTAGGGATGTTCTATACACACACATAGGGGTATATGATCAATGTTTGGAAGAAAGATAGGAATGAAGAATAAAGACGATGTTTTATTGAGGGATAATGTGATTTCTAACATTTTTTCATGACTATTAAGATAGGGCTCATGACAACTGAAAAGCTAGTGTAGTTGGAAACTCTTATTTTCAAAGTCTTTCTTTTATGGTTCTTATCTTTATATGTAAATTTCACTATCTCACTTTTGTCATTGGATTTTGTGGGTGTAATCCGCTAAAAACCCTCAGGAGACAACACTCCTCCTACTAAGGACACCTAGAGGTTTAACGGTTTGTTGCACGTGCTCAATGCAATCGTGTTTGCCTACGAAAGTGTGCTTAGCTTTCGTAGTTTCTTTTTTCTCCTTCTCTTGAATAAACTAGTTTGCTCGGGACGATCAAAGATAAGTTTGGGGGTATTTGTTCAGTTGATAAAACTGCACATTTGTTATTACATTTTTCCTACCATTTTCATATTAAAAAAGGTCTTTATTATAATATATCATACATAAGAGGGTTTATTTGTAAAAATACTATTTTCCATGTGTTGATATATTATAATTAGCATTTGGTAGGAAAATGTATATAATATTGTTATTGACCTAATCCTAGTAGAACTAAGTCTACTAAATATTATTTAAGTTGTTGTGCAGAATTTGCAGGTCTAAAATCAAGGAAATCAGGTTGTTGAAGCTAACCTGCCTAATTAAGAACTCAAAATGAAGAAATCAAGTCTGGCAGAAGAAAAGAAAAGATTTCAAATTTCCAAAGATACCATAGATAGACACATGTCACAAGGAGAAAGCCCCAAACTTTTGATGAAGTAATCCCCACCCTTGGCCGCGGATCCGCGGCCAAACCCCCCTGTTGGCCGCGGATCCGCCGCAGGGTAAGAGATTTAGGAGATGAGGATTTTGGGGGTGAATCTATACTATTAGCTTCCAATTTTGGAAGCTAACTTTCTGGCTTTGGGACTATAAATAAAGACCGAGAACCTCTTGGAAAAATCATCAAGCCGACGAGATCACGAAGTCTAAGACGGCTCACGCATCCAGGCTGATCATCAACTGTTCGTCTACCTCCTTGGAAGAGATCGAGAAGCAAACTAGTCTTTGTAATCATTTTCTAAGGAATCAAAGTGTAATGAATATTGTTGATTAATAAAGGTAGCTTTCTTTTTCTTATTCTATTTCTTAGTAGTTTAATTATGCATTTTCTCTCCATCTCTCTTTCTCCCAACATGCGCGAGTAATTCTCCGCTTGTTAGGGTTCGTAGGATTAGGGTAGGCTAATGGATGATGAACATCCCTAAACTCTTTTTAAGTCCTATAAAGTTTATGAACTTTATCAAAAGAATCATTAACATCCTAATCGTGCGCACTAACAATTCTTTGTTAGTTCCGACCGCGATTAGAGATTAGATTAATGATTGTTTTGGTAAAGGCTAGATATGAACGGAGTTCCGTGTCGAGATAAGGGTTAAGAGTGGGATTCCTTTTCCCTCCAGAAATCCTAATCTACACGCATCACCGTCGTTCTAGCTTTAAATCTATTAAAGGATAAAAAGGGTAACTTTTAATTAATTCCATAACTACTAAATCCTAACGAACCCTACAAGCCCCCTTATTATATTAACTACATCCATAAATAATCTAGATCTACATTTTGCATTAGTGCCTAACGTAGATCTAGAAACCATTCCACAAAATTCTTTATCCCTCCTCCCATTTTTCAACACATCTAAAGTAAGAGTAAAAGATTCAACGTTTCCCTGAGGACTACCCGTACTCATCTCGGTCTAGCTACACGCGACACCGTTCTGATTGCGGTTACACTACAAACACACTTTTTCCAAACAATCACTACCAAAGAGAGAGAGAAAAGAAACACTCTGTGTGCACTCTAACCTAGATCAGAATGGTTAACACTTTTTGTAATCAGGAAACCTCACACTGTACTGTCAAATTCTCCTCCAAACCTAAAAGAAGAATCAATCGGGATCACCCGAAGAGTAAACCAACTCATCAGTGGGAATCGGGATCCAAATCTCATCACGTGATAACGTGACAGAATCCACTCACGTTATCACACTCCAGAAGGTATGCGCATGCCTGGCAAATTTCAGTTTCTTTAGAAACTCCCGATATGATTTTTACCCCATGTTCTTATGACCTTGATGAAGGCCAATAAAATCATAAGACACATGTCAAGTTCTACCCGTCATTATCTTGTCAATTCGAACCAACCCGTACATACCCTTGACGAAGTCCAACAAGGTAATACGACTGTTCCAAACCAACTCATCTATCTATGCAACAAATGAATACCCAAGCAGCTACCAAACACTATGCCTTGACGAAGGCCAACAAACATAGCTTGAATACTACTGACCATCCATAAGAAATGACGGAAGGCTACGGCTGGTTTTTGGCGAAAAACCTTTAACGTAATGAACTTGATCTCGTTGAAGGAACCTGATAGCTTTTTATAAAAATATAGTGGCGAAAACCTTTGCTAAAGAGGTCACTTCCGGTGAAGGGATCTCGGCCCTTTCCTCGTGGAATGAGGTGCAGGATATTCCAAATGAATACCGCGATGCAAGGCAACATGTAATCGACTATAGTGAAGTTATTACCCTGACGCAAACTTCTACCCAAGGGGTCACTCCCGGTGAAGGGATATCGGCCCTTGTCTCGTCGAATGAGATGCAGGATATTCCAACCGAATACCACTGTGCAAAACAAAAGAAAACGCCTTTGTAATAACACTTTTTAAAACTGTTCCAACAACATCCAAACAGGTTTGTTTTCCTTTGCATTGATCAGAATCAACGCAGTCCCATCATTTAATCACACCGAAAAAGAACGAAAATAAAATGTACGTATATGCCATCCGCATTCGTCACTGGGTCCCGTCATCACCCGTTAGGTTACTTAACTAACGACAGAGCGGGGAATGGATTAGCGCGGGTGTAAAATATATACAACATCTAATAGTATATATATCAATATACAATAATCGCTCCAGGCGTGATAATATGCAACATTACAGAAAAGTAATAAGCATCACAGAACAATACATATAATCTGGGATCCCCGGGTTTCACAGAGCCGCTGTTGAAACCCGACGTTCCCCTGGTCGTGTGGATAGCCCGTGCAATGAAACCTAGACCCCTACGGGTCCTGGCTGAAATTCCTTTGATGGAGGGGGTTCTTTTTGCAAATGTGCAATTAGCAAATTGGAGGGTGCTTTTTGTGGTGGAGGGTTCATGATGGTTCTAGCATCTTATGATTACTTTTTGGTCCATCATTACTTGCTTTATGGTGATGGGATTTGATTAGGAAATGAGTGTGACAATACTTCCTCATTATCATCATACATTTTCCTTATGCTCACCCATTAACTTTCCTTATGCTCACCCCCTTGATTTTCCCATTGCCAATATATAGCCGGCCACTAGGAGATGGGGAGGGGTTGTCCAAATTTTGGGGTGGGAAAATATTGGTCTCATTTTGCTTGCAAAAAAATTCCTTAGCCCATCTCAAAAGTTCATATCTCCTTCCTCCATCCAAAAATGGCAACTTCATTAACCCTCGAGACAAAGTGATCTACGCTCAGTCTACAGCAATCTTGGACACGTCAGCTAGCCAACTTCGTGTCCGAGTTGCCTCGGTTCAGAGGTGGGAGCCCGTAAAAAGACTTCTCGATGTGGTGCCCTTTCCGATGAGGAGATCAAGACCAGAGATGTGTTGGAGATAGTGCCATCAGAGTCAATTATTGGATCACAGGCACGTGATTGCAATGATTGAGGGGGGACCTATCCCGGTAGGACAGTCTTACTCGAGATGATAGTATGCTATATGGTTTATCTTTATCATCGTGTACTACTTTAGGTGACCTGACAGGTCGCTATTACACGTTGGTAAAGCCCCTAGGATTCTTGCTTGACTGACAGCAGTATGAGGGCGATAATATACGTGGGAGCTGGTAGTCTATAAGCACATCCTTAAAAGGTCCCTAGTCGTGGGAGTTTCGAGACAGGGCATCGATTCTCCAGAGTAGACTAGTGTATATGGTCGAGACCCCGACGAGGGGCGGTGGCCGGTCTCACAAGCCACTGGTGTCAGTAGGTTCACCTAAGATGTATACAGGTGCTCATTGGGTTATGAGTACACCGGACAGGACTCGCCGGGAACATGCTAGTTGGTCTTATACCTGACGTCAGATAGCAGTTCCCTGGTGACATGTGTACAGGTTAGTTCTTTGACCTGGGGATCATCATTTGTCTCGTGTGAGTTCCCACTGTACTTTAATTACTACCCTACCACGCTCAAAGGAGACGTGCAAACAGGTTTTAGTTGGGTACAGTCCCGAGCCACATGGAGGCAGTGAGCGGATCTTCAGGGGTTCGTCTCTCCCGGTATTGGGGGTGAGGTCGCGCTGTGTCTAGGAGAGCCCTTACACGAAGTCCTTGGCCAAGGCAGGAGATTTACTGGTAGGTATTCCAGTAGTATCTCAGGGTGTTCTGGGCTACACTCCGACAAGACTTGTACCGCTTTTGGGGGTCTGACTTTTACCAACCCCCTGGGCCCGCCATGCGATGCTCATAGACGAACCGACCGGACTGTACAGATATTATCACTGACAGGCTCAGTAGGGTGTCAGGATGAGTTCGCTCATCGACGTCCCTTTTGGTCAATAGATGGTAGCCCGTCACGTATGGCTAATACCTCTGACGTGCTAGTGGTTAAATCCACAGCCATAGTATTGACTAGTCTTTAGAGTCCCCCACATTCAGTTACTCAAGTTTCGGGCGAAACGCTGTAGAGGCCGTATGGAGATATGGCAGGGTTCGATCAGATACGTGCGGTATTGCATGGATCAGGATCGGACGGTTAGTACTAGAGGCCGTATGGATATATGGCAGGGTTCGATCAGATATGTGCGGTATTGCACGGATCAGGATCGGACGGATATTACTAGCCGGTTTGGTTTAAGCCGGATCCTAGTATAGTACAGTGTAGATTTTGTCTCATTGCATTTGTATTTCGGTCGGAATATAGATGCAGTATCGGGGTTTTCCTGTAATTTATTACGGGACCAGTTTTCTGGAGTTGGCAGTTTGCTTTCCGTTTCGGCCATATTTCTTTGTATCTTTCATTGGCTGAAGATTGGTGGAGGAGGGCTTATTTGCATTTGTGCAAATAAGCATTTGGGGAGGGTGTTATTTGCATCTTGTTGTTTCATGATGGTCTCATGATGGAGGACCATCCCTTGACTTTCCATGGTTCATGATTGCTTGACTTTGTGAGCAATCATGGTTGTTGATGATGGGTTTTTGGAGTGGGGTTTTAGTTGAAATGATTCTTGATCATCATATCCTTTTTCTCTCTCCTTTGGATGATAGTTTTCCCCCCCTTGATTTTTCTCTCTCTCTCTCACCATTCCAAAAAGATGGCCGGCCAAAAGAAAAGGGTGGGGCTGAAATTTTGTTTGGGGATTTTTAGTTCTCTTGATGCTTGTTAAAAATCCCAAGTTCACCACAAAATTCCACATATCATTCTCCTCCACAAAAGGGCAACTTCCAATACCCTAAATGAGACATAGGTTCTACACTATCCTACAACAAACCTTGGGCACGTCAACTCGCCAACTTCATGCCCGAGTTGCCTCGGTCCAGAGGTGGGAGCCCGTAAAAGAAGCAGGCGACGTGGTGCCCTTCCGGCGACTTGGTGGAGACCAGAGATTCCGCGAGGAGATCGGGACGACGACGAGAAGACCGAAGGACATGGATCGCTCGGTATATCTCTCTACCCCCTCTCTATATAGCTAGGACTAGATTAATGGCACGATCCGGGTTTATAGTGCGCGGTGGTGCCGGTTTGAAAAGTTAAAGTTTAGCATCGCTTCCGCATTCCGGCGTCGGATTGACGGCCGGGGCGCCGCCGTGCACTTTCAAGATGCCGCGGGGAGATCGGGATGGTGGCCAAAGATCGAAGGACACGGATCGCTCGGTATAGCTCTCTACCCTTTCTCTAGTTAGCTAGTAGTAGGTTATGTAAGTCTACGGTAGCGCCCCGGCCGTCAATCTGACGCCAAACGCGGAACAAAAACTTTTTATAACTGGCGCTATCGCATACTATAACCCGGATCTGCCATTAACGCTAAACTAACAAACTACAAAGTGGGTAGAAAGGCTATACCGAACGATCTGAGTCCTTCGGTCTTTAACCATCATCCCACGCTCCATTGCGACTGCTCCGATCTCCTGGCTCCTCGTCGAGGTGGTACCACATCTATGGATCTTTAAACGGGCTCCCGCCTCTATACCGAGGCAACTCGGACATGAAGTTTGCTAGCCGACATGTCCAAGATTGATGTAGGGAATGAGTAGAACACTTTGTCTCGCTTCATCCAAAACCATGGATGAACGGTTAATGAAGTTGTTGTAGGGTTCCTAGGCACGCTAAGGAGGTCTCACAAGGCATCAACCATGCCAATTTCAAAAAATCTAGGTGCCGAGAAACCCGACTACGGATCGTTGGCTAGAAATCTAGGCGAAAATGAAATCTAGTTAACAACTTAACAAAAAGGAAACGGAAATACAACCTTTGTAGATCCGGTGCTCCACCTCCATAGCTCCGCAACGAAGTCCCCTCGCTGTCCTAGTGAATTCCCGGGCTCTAGCGTCGGCTTCATTGGAGAAATGGCGAGCTAGGTCGTCGATGTCCATGCCGAAGATG
Source organism: Agapanthus africanus (assembly GCA_030015575.1). Taxonomy (NCBI): domain Eukaryota; kingdom Viridiplantae; phylum Streptophyta; class Magnoliopsida; order Asparagales; family Amaryllidaceae; genus Agapanthus; species Agapanthus africanus. The sequence goes on from JASDDO010000014.1 coordinate 447,002,260, forward strand.
ATCTGCGTCGAGGCATCGCTAGATCAAGCTCCACCTTCACCAAGCCATGAAAACTTGTGAAGGAAACACCCTATACTACTTGGCAAGAGGTAGAGGATGAAGAAATAGGAAGTGGGTTCACTTTAGAATTGGATTTCTCACTCTTTATCATCACTTGCCATTAATGGAGCAAGCTTTCTTCCATGAAAAATGAAGAAGAAGAAGAAGAATGTTATGATAAGAATTTATTAAAATAGAAAAGAAAATCCATTCTTATCATAACTCTTACCTTGGTTAAGTGTAGAGAGAGAACTATAGTTAAGTGGAGTGGTTAGGTTTTAACATGAGACAAAATGGTGACATAATGAAAGCTTCATGAAGCTTCATTTACAAACAAAGAAAAGCCACCATTTTCTCACTCTTTTTCTTTTTCCAAATGAATAACTAAATAGAATAAATGAATAAGAAAATAATAAACCCTAACCACTCATAAAACCATGGTTCAATCTTTACACAAACCCAAGTTTGCATGCATCATCAAACATGATACAAGCAAGTGCACAAAATCATATCGCATATGCAATGCGCACATCCGAGCGAGAAAATCCATTTAAAGTGAACCGATACTAGTTAATGCAAAGTAATATATCAAATATATAATTATGCATTAAATCATTAAATCAACACTTGATTTAACGATCCGGTCATATCGTATATAACCGACTAGTATCCTATGTACCGGTTTATTGAATCAATCCTTGATTCGATAATTAGGGTATATCGCATATAACCTAATCGATACATTTATCGTGAGAATGTAATACGGTATCACATACACGCATTACTCTCGGTCCCGCACATATCTCATATGCGCTCCTATTTTGTTTCGCTTGAGCCAGGAAACCTCTGTGTAGGACTCTAAAGACTCGTCAATACGCCGGCAGCGGATGATGATCATATCAAACATCCACAAGTCGCAAGCGGTCTGCTAAACGTAACGGCCACCCGGGTATTGAGCGATCAGAAGATCGACGAGCAAGCCCGCTCACACTCCTGTGAATCCAACCAGTAACACTTACCGTACAGTCCGGTCTCGTCGTCTGATATGTCGCATATCTCGTCTAGGGGTGGTAAACGTCAGACCCCAATAGCTCGATAAGTCGTGTCGATGTGAGTTCTATATAAATTCGAGAAACTACTGGTAACACTTACCAGTAAATCTCAGCAACCCTGGCCAGGGATTTCCTGTTATAGCCAATCGAACACAGCGCAACATCAACCCCCTATACCGGGAGAGACGAATCCCCTCCTATCGCTCATTGCCTCCATGTGACTCGGGACTGTACCCAAAAACCACCGTTTTGCACGCCCTCTTGGACGTGGTAAGATGGAAATCAAAGCACAGTAGGAACCACACAAGACTCTATGACGATCTCGGGTCAACAGACTACTCTGTACCAGTGTCACCAGAGAACTGCCATCTGACGTGAGATATAATACCATCTGGGAGTTCTCGGCAAGACCGTCCAGTGTACCCAGTCTCTACTGAGCACCCGTATATCATCTCTGATGTCAAACACCGATGGATATGGGATCATCCATCGCCCATCTGTATGGGTCGAGAAGGTACACGCTAGTCTACTCTGGTATATCGATGCCCCGTCTCGATACACCCACGACTAGGGACTTTGAAGGATGTACTTATGGACTACCATGTCCCCACTTATATGATCCGCATCATAGTCCAGGTAGTCAAGTACACATCCTAAGAGCTTTACCAACATGTAACAGAGAGACAATCAACGTACGCGTTAAGGTAAAGATCAACCAGATAGCATACTATCATGTCGAGCAAGAAAGTCCTCCCTATATACGTCCCAGCATCCACTACAATATACATCCAATGTACAGTAATGGCCTCTAGGGCATACATATAACTAACAATCTCCCACTTGCACTAGGGCCATCTGTAGCAGTGGTTGTAGTATCTCATACTCAACCATCCCATAAAAGTCTCTCTCTGGGAATAGGCCTTCGTGAGTGGATCCGCCGTGTTGTCCTCTGAGTCTACTCTCCTAACCTCGATCCCTTAGAGATCAACCATCTCCATGATCAGGTGATACTGCCTCAGAATATGTCTGGATCACTGATGGGACGGGGGTTCCTGGCATAAGCCACAACTCCATTGTCACACAATGGTAGGAACTAAGTCATCTCATGAACTATTATACATCCAAACAGCCTCTTTGGTAGCATCTTAAGTAGCGATGTATCCTGCCTTTATCGTCTAGTATGTCACGGTATCTAGCTTGGAACTCTTCCAACATACCGTCCCTTTACAGAGGGTAAAGACAATGCCTGCGACTGACATTCAGTCGTCTTAATCACCCTGGAACACTTCCAGTGATTCTTCCCAGGATCGATTGATACCATCTCACTACAACTAGTGAGAATCCTAGGATCCAATTAAATCTATCTCATAGATCCAAAACTCAGGAGTTAGGAGGTATCATTTTGATCCTATATGGAGAATCCTTGTGATAAGCGGAGAATCCTTGTGATAAGCGGAGCATAGGAAACTCCTTCCCTATCAAGAGTATGTCATCCACGTACTCTACGAGGATCACCACCATACTCCCTACTACCTTTTTGTTTATACAAGGTTCATCTACCATTTTGATGATGTCAAACTCTTTGACTACTACATCAAAACAGACGTTCCAACTTCGCGATGCCTGTTTTATCACATAAAACATCTTACACGCGTTTCCGCTGCTCCCACTGTTTACGAAGCCCTCTGGTTGTGTACTTATAGACGCCCTCTTCCAAAACATCATTTTAGAAGAGCTGTCATGACACCCAACCACCAGATATCGTAGTCATGGTATGTAGCCTTGGCAAGTAGGATCTGGATGGACTTAAGCATAGCTGCTTGAAAAAGGTTTCATCATAATCCACGCCTGGTAAATGATGCAAACTTTTAACAAGTCTAGCTTTTAAAGTCTCAACTTTTCCATGTACACCAAGTAATCTTCTCAAGATATACTTGCTCCTGATGGTGATTTAACCCTTCAGATATAGCAACTAAAGTCCAGACTTTGTTGGTGTATAAGGATTCCATCTCAGATCGCTAAACATCCAGCCATTCTTACAGAGTCTTACTCCTGATGGCCAGCTCGAAACTAGTTGGGTCATCATCTCATGATGCAATCCTCGCTCCCACTATCATAGAGAAACAGAAGTATCTCTCAGGTGGGTGAGGAACCCTACTAGATCGGCGGAGAGGCTGAGGTTCGTTGGTATCTACTGAATCCTTTGGTTCTATCAAATCATCAGCTGCAGTCTGTATAGCTGGAACATTTCCAGTTCTACATAACAGATCTTGCCTCGAGCTTGTCCGGATTTTGTTTTTCAGACATAGGCCGGACAACTCCAAATCTTAACTAACTTAAGATATGGGCTCTTCCCTTTCCATATCACATATGAAGTGATAGGCAACTGATTTGATCGGAACCCTATTCAATAGGTATGCAACTTCTCAAGTGCATAACACCCAATAGGAAAAAGGTAACTCAGTAGTACTCATCATAGAGCACACCATATCAAATAGGGTGTATCTTCTCCGCCCCGATATACCATCATGCTATGGTGTATACAGAGGAGTAATTCTGAGAGAGAATCTCATTCTTAGAATAGTCCAGGAATCCCGTGCTTTAGTATTCTCCTCCTTGATCACATCAAAGGACATAATAATTATACCCGTATTTTGGTTCTCTACTTCTAACTTATATTCTGTGAATATCTCAAAAGGTTCGGACTTGTGTTTCAACAGGAACATATGTCTGAATCTTGAGAGATTATCAGAGAATGTAATGAAGTACAAAGAATCAGTCCTGGCATGTGTAGACAGGAGACCTTACATCATCATGTATCAGTCCCAAGAGTTCACTAACTCTTTCTTTGTTTCCAGTAAACGGAGCTATGGTCATCTTATCTTTGTGACATGACTGGCGAGTTCCACAAGATGTAAATTCAAACAGATTTAAATATGCATCTAAATGTAACTTCAGCTAGTCGGGTCGCATTGATATGACCTAGTCTACAATACCTCAAGAAGGATTCGTTCATTTCTGAACTCTTCCTCTTGTGTGTGTTCCGTATACTATGAACTGTAGTTTGATTTAGAACATTAATGCTTTTAGATAACGTGCCTGAACCGATCAACTTTTGATATAGGAAATGTTCAAAACATTATCCAACAATACAAAATTTTATCATTTCTTTACTAATAAAGAGAGTGATATGATTTTGTATATCAGGTTCGGTATCTAATAACATTCGTTCAGAATCAATGTATTACAATACAGGGTGACAGTGACCAACAGACTTGGTTGCAACACTTGCCCCGTTTTCTGCCTCATGAAACTTATCACCCGTTCTCAGTTTTTCTACCCTTTTGTAGCCCTATGTAACATCTTACATATCTGGGATCCTGATCCGGTATCAAATACCCAGGATACGGAGGATACTGAGAAACAGTTCTTTGTAATGAACACACCCGAAGATGATGCATCATATACACTTTCTTCGTTTGGGCGGCACGGGAAATCTGGTATTCCCTAATTACCTGCTCTGTCTTATAACAATTATAAGTTGGAGCGAGACCAACGTTCCCCAGCTCAGTATAACAAGCGCGTTCGGTCAATAATCCGTTTTATTTTCTTGATTAAAGCGTGACATGGTCGCTACCAGGAGAGAGAAAGAGAAGAAAACACTCAGCGTGCGCTCTTGCAAGAATAGATTGGTTATTATTTTATCTAATCAGGATGGCTCCCACTGCTTTTTATCAAATTTTCCTTCAAACCCTAAAAGGAAAGACTAGCCAGGATTAATTACACACTACAAGTTCGCCAATCTTTCAGCCAGGCCAGTGTCGGTACTTTGAGGGAGGTGCCCCGTGCTTTCGCACGGACCTAATTAATGTAAACCTCGTTTTCCCAGAGGCGTAACCCCGTTAACACCTTTCTAGACACCTACTTGATCGGCTAATTGTAATGTGTAAAACTCTCTCAGGAGTAACTCTTACTCGCAGCGGGTATCGAGATCCAACTATCTCATAGAAGGTATGCAATCTCATTGCAAATTTCAACACTTGAAATTCCCGATAATATTTTGCCCCTAGCGTGCTATGACCTTGACGAAAGCCAACAAACCATAGCCCGCTAGTCAAGTTCAACCCGTACATTTCTTGATCGAATTAAACCCACCCGCACGACCCTTGACGAAAGCCAACAAAGCCGCACGACTACCCTAATCCAATCGCATCGTATGCTAGCAGATAAGCAGCATATAGCTACCGCACACTGCACCTTGACGAAAGCCAACAAATGCAGCACGAATACTATATACAACTTATCTGAAATGACGGAGGGCTACGACAGGTTTTTCTGAAAACCTATTGCGTAATGAACTTGATATCGTTGTAGGATCGAATGAATTTTGAAATGGAGTGTTTTTGAGGCTTTTCTAGTTTTGCTAAAGGAGTCACTCCCGGTGAAGGGATCGTCGGTCCTTTCCTCGTCGAATGAGGTGCGGGATATATCATATATATCACTGTGCAAAGCAAAAACACTTAAAAGCTATCAAAAGACAAACCGAGTGTGTAGCATCTGCCAGTTATTGCTAAAGGAGTCACTCCCGGTGAAGGGATCTCGGTCCTTTCCTTATCGAATAAGGTGCAGGATATATCATATATACCGCTGTGCAAAGCAAGAACTGTAGCTACCTGTTTTATTTTGAAATTCGATTCTACAACATCATAGGTTTCATTTATTTCATTAATCACATTAATGAAGTCCCATCATTTAAATACCTAAACATCACAGATAAATACGATGTACACTTATGCCATCCGCATTCGTCTCGATGTCCCCTCGTGCACCGTTAGGTTAGGTAACTAACGGCAGAGCGGGGCAGGGCTAGCGCGGGTGTAAAACATAAGTAACGCCTATATAATATATCATATATACTATATACTGTATCTATCACAGAACATCACATGATCACATCACAGATATCGCAGCAGAAGAATCATATGAAATATTGGATATACTAGGACGTCCGTGTTTTCAATACGAGCCAGTATAAAACACGGATTCCACGGTCGTGATGAATAGCCAAACCCACACCCCTAGACCCCTACGAGAGCGGCAAGCAACCCTACCAATTCTAGAGTTAGGAGACCCGGACTCGACTCCTCGAGTTGGTCTCCCACTGGACTCCAGAACCCGGTTACTTGTGCCCTCCTCCTTGGGTCTATCCTAGTGCGGAAAAGTAAGTAATATACATCAACGGTGACAACTTCCGCAACCTGGAAGCGCCCCAATAAAAGAATATTACATACAAGTTTTTACATGAATGAAAATGAAAAACACTCATCTCACATAAAAAAAACCCGGCTATTCAAACACGACGATCCAATATAACATATCCAGCAACACATAACATCACATGTCATCAACGTAAGTAAATATGCGCATCCCAATTGTCGTTGACATATAGCAACGAAACCGGCGATATCACATATTACACTTACGGTCACAGAAAAGAAAGTGTAAAACTACAACAGTTGGAATCCGCAACCACCTCAGACATCGCATGCCTGACCAAATGAATTACTTAGACATCGCATGCCTAACAATTATAAACCCCGCATTTTAGTCTCATTATCGAAAACTCTTTTCAATACCAAGTCGGGCAATTCAACAGGATTCCCGACATTTTGATCGAATGCTCGTCGCAAACTTCAGTAGACGGTCGCACCCCTGATACCGTCGACAAAGTGCACCAAGGCGGAACACCGCTGCCGCGAGCACCCGGACGGATGCTTTCGGCAACGGGGTTCTCCTTCAGTCACTTGGTCGGGGCTATGGGGTGTAGCTGTCTATTAAGTTTACCCGGCGAGTATCCGCGTACGCTACGTGATTGCGACGGACTTTTGATCGCATCAAAATTCCGTGGCAACCGATCAAGCAAGACTAAACTGCTAGATTTATAACATTCATTCAGTTATCTCATAACTTATTGTGAATTCCAATTATTGTATCCCATTCCGGATAAATATAAAATGTCAAACTTTCCGATCGAACAGTCAAACACCCAAGTTTTCCCGAAACTGATCAACACATGAAACAAGTCTAACAACATTCAGTTCGTGCCTCAGTACCAACGGTCCAGCCGTAGAAGGGTCAAGCCAACGCCTCAAATGTAGCACGCCGTACTGCCCCAAACCCGAAGGTTCAAAAGGCAGTTCAAGACGGACACATAATCGAGTTAAGGTTTGTTGTCTTCTAGAGGGTCCATCAAGTTACTTGCACTACTTAGAACGTCGTTAAACCACGGAAAAATCCAACACTTGGAAATTTCCCGACAGGGGAAAAATTGGGTATTTATATCCGGTCAAACTTTTTAACATATTCTAAAAATATCCGGAATCCACATAGACAAAATCCGATAATCCGATCGAATCATCGAATCCCCAAAACAACCCCAGAACACTCAACTGTAGAGTCACATTAAAAATAACCAAAAAATATAGGATTCAATTATATGAATTATTGTGCAGAAAACATTGGTCAAAGGGACAGTACGGCCGCGGAACCGCCGCACCATGCATAGCTGGGGCCGCGGTTCCGCGGTTGAAAAGTCGATTTAGCCCCTCGTATTTCACAGTAATTCAAATAACACCCTGCTTATTTTTCTGCAAATTTTTAATTGACAAAAATCCAAAATTTTAGAAAATTTCAAGAGAGCATTTTGGGTTGGGGTTTCAGGTTCGTTAGGAATTCAAACGTCGTCTAGACTTCGCCTAAGGCTCTAGCTAGGCTCTGATACCACTGTAGGGTTCCTAGGCACGCTAAGGAGGTCAAATAAGGCATCAACCATGCCAATTTCAAAAAATCTAGGTGCCGAGAAACCCGACTACGGATCGTTGGCTAGAAATCTAGGCGAAAATGAAATCTAGTTAACAACTTAACAAAAAGGAAACGGAAATACAACCTTTGTAGATCCGGTGCTCCACCTCCATAGCTCCGCAACGAAGTCCCCTCGCTGTCCTAGTGAATTCCCGGGCTCTAGCGTCGGCTTCATCGGAGAAATGGCGAGCTAGGTCGTCGATGTCCATGCCGAAGATGATCTACGTCGAGGCATCGCTAGATCAAGCTCCACCTTCACCAAGCCATGAAAACTTGTGAAGGAAACACCCTATACTACTTGGCAAGAGGTTGAGGATGAAGAAATAGGACGTGGGTTCACTTTAGAATTGGATTTCTCACTCTTTATCATCACTTGCCATTAATGGAGCAAGCTTTCTTCCATGAAAAATGAAGAAGAAGAAGAAGAATGTTATGATAAGAATTTATTAAAATAGAAAAGAAAATCCATTCTTATCATAACTATTACCTTGGTTAAGTGTAGAGAGAGAACTATAGTTAAGTGGAGTGGTTAGGTTTTAACATGAGACAAAATGGTGACATAATGAAAGCTTCATGAAGCTTCATTTACAAACAAAGAAAAGCCACCATTTTCTCACTCTTTTTCTTTTTCCAAATGAATAACTAAATAGAATAAATGAATAAGAAAATAATAAACCCTAACCACTCAAAAAACCATGGTTCAATCTTTACACAAACCCAAGTTTGCATGCATCATCAAACATGATACAAGCAAGTGCACAAAATCATATCGCATATGCAATGCGCACATCCGAGCGAGAAAATCCATTTAAAGTGAACCGATACTAGTTAATGCAAAGTAATATATCAAATATATAATTATGCATTAAATCATTAAATCAACACTTGATTTAACGATCCGGTCATATCGTATATAACCGACTAGTATCCTATGTACCGGTTTATTGAATCAATCCTTGATTCGATAATTAGGGTATATCGCATATAACCTAATCGATACATTTATCGCGAGAATGTAATACGGTATCACATACACGCATTACTCTCGGTCCCGCACATATCTCATATGCGCTCCTATTTCGTTTCGCTTGAGCCAGGAAACCTCTGTGTAGGACTCTAAAGATTCGTCAATACGCCGGCAGCGGATGATGATCATATCAAACATCCACAAGTCACAAGCAGTCTGCTAAACGTAACGGCCACCCGGGTATTGAGCGATCAGAAGATCGACGAGCAAGCCCGCTCACACTCCTGTGAATCCAACCAGTAACACTTACCGTACAGTCCGGTCTCGTCGTTTGATATGTCGCATATCTCGTCTAGGGGTGGTAAACGTCAGACCCCAATAGCTCGATAAGTCGTGTCGATGTGAGGTCTATAACAATTCGAGAAACTACTGATAACACTTACCAGTAAATCTCAGCAACCCTGGCCAGGGATTTCCTGTTATAGCCAATCGAACACAGCGCAACATCAACCCCCTATACCGGGAGAGACGAATCCCCTCCTATCGCTCATTGCCTCCATGTGACTCGGGACTGTACCCAAAAACCACCGTTTTGCACGCCCTCTTGGACGTGGTAAGATGGAAATCAAAGCACAGTGGGAACCACACAAGACTCTATGACGATCTCGGGTCAACAGACTACTCTGTACCAGTGTCACCAGAGAACTGCCATCTGACGTGAGGTATAATACCATCTGGGAGTTCTCGGCGAGTCCGTCCAGTGTACCCAGTCTCTACTGAGCACCCGTATATCATCTCTGATGTCAAACACCGATGGATATGGGATCATCCATCGCCCATCTGTATGGGTCGAGAAGGTACACGCTAGTCTACTCTGGTATATCGATGCCCCGTCTCGATACACCCACGACTAGGGACTTTGAAGGATGTACTTATGGACTACCATGTCCCCACTTGTATGATCCGCATCATAGTCCAGGTAGTCAAGTACACATCCTAAGAGCTTTACCAACATGTAACAGAGAGACAATCAACGTACACGTTAAGGTAAAGATCAACCAGATAGCATACTATCATGTCGAGCAAGAAAGTCCTCCCTATGTACGTCCCTGCATCCACTACAATATACATCCAATGTACAGTAATGTCCTCTAGGGCATACATATAACTAACAGTTGCCTTTTGAAACTTTGATAAAAAATGAGCTATCCAATATTTATGAACAAATCTATCATCTCATTTTTAACAACCATCTATTTTCCTCAACAAAGGGGCCGGCCAATATATGAGAGGAGGAAGGTGAGTGTAGGAGCAAAGAGGGTGACCATTAGCAATAATATCTAAAGCAAATACAAAGAAGAATTAATGCATAACAATGAGTCACCTAAACACCTTGCAAAAAATCAATTAATGCAACAATGAGTCATGAACCTAGTCATCAACCATTTAATGCAAAATGGTGACACACTAAACCTAGTCACCATTCTAGAAGCTTCCACACTCATGACTCACCCTCATGAAGAAAAGATAAATCCGTATTAAACCGAATGTTTAAGACGGGTGATAGAAAACTGGAAACTTCGAAAAGCGATCCCGAAACGAATTTCAGGATAACCCCGTAACAGTATAAACATACCCGCATTTGTATTACGACCGAATACAAATGCAACTGAGACAAAGATATTATATCTACTCAATATAATACATGGATCCGGCTTAAACCAAAGCCCACCAGTATTATCTGTCCGAAATATGACACATGCGTAAACGCACGTGCTTTTTCCGAACCCTGCCTTAAAACCATACGGCCTCTACAACGTTTCGCCCGAACTTGGGAAACTATCTGTGGGGGACTCTAATGACTCGTCAGTACCCTGGCAGTGGGTTTAACCACAAGCACGTCAGCGGCACTAGCAGTGCGTAACGGCTGCCCATGTACTGACCTCAAGGGTAGCCGATGAGTGAACTCATCCTAAAGCCCTACTGAGCCTAACAGTGACAATATACATACAGTCCGGTCCGTTTATCTATGAGTATCGCATATCGGGCCTAGGGGGCTGGTAATGTCAGACCCCCAATAGCGGTATAAGTCGTGTCGGAGTGTAGCCCAGAACACCCTGAGATACTACTGGAGTACCTACCAGTAAATCTCCTGCCTCGGCCGAGGGCTTTGTGTAATGGCTCTCCTAGACACAGCGCGATCTCACCCCCAATACCGGGAGAAACGAATCCCTTACCGATCCGCTCACTTGCCTTCATGTGGCTCGGGACTGTACCCAAAAAATACATGTTTGTACGACTCCTTTGAGCCATGGTAGGGTAGAAATCAAAGCACAGTAGGAACTCACACGAGACAAATGACGACCTCCTAACCTGTACACATATCACCAGGGAACTGCTATCTGACGATAGGTATAAATACCAACTAGCAGGTTCCCGACGAGTCATGTCCGGTGTACTCATAACCCAATGAGCACCTGTATACATCTTAGGTGATCAAACTGACACCAGTGGCTTGTGAGACCGGCCACCGCCCCTCGTCGGGGTCTCGACTGTATACACTAGTCTACTCCGGAGTATCGATGCCCTGTCTCGAAACTCCCACGACTAGGGACCACTTTTAAGGATGTGCTTGTGGACTACCCAACTCTCACGTATATGATCGCCATCATACTGTTGGTAGTCAAGCAAGATCCTAAGGGCTCTATCAACGTGTAATAGTGATCAGTCATCTGAACCTGTACACGACTGATAAAGGAAAACCAGATAGCATACTATCATCTCGAGTAAGACTGTCCTACCGGTATAGGTCCTCCTCAATCATTGCAATCACGTACCTGCGATCCAATAATTGACTTTGAGGGCACTATATCCAACAGTTTAATGGTCCGATCCGGGTTTGTAGTCCGCGGTAGCGCTGGTTTCTACTTAAAGAAAAGTTTTGTTTCCGCATTTTGGCCTCGGACAGAAGGCCGGGGCGCTACCGTAGATTTACACTTCGGAGGGAGGTTCCCCGTATTTTCGCATGGAACTAATTAAATAACCTCATTCTCCCAGAGGCGTAGCCTCGTTAACACCTTTCTAGACACTTACTTGATTTGCTAATTGCAAAGTGAAAAAATCTCCCGAAGAGTAGCGGATACTCACAGTAGGATCAGGACCAAAATATCATTGTGTGATAATTTTGAAGGAAGCCTACTAAAACTACCACACTCCAGAAGGTATGCAACACTAGTAAGTTTCCTGTATGTTTGAAACTCCCGATGTGGATTTTGCCCCGAGTGCTTATAATCTTGACGGAAGTCAAAACATTATAAGTCGCAAGTCAAGTTCAACCCGTCATTATCCAGATTAATCTAGACCCATTCGTACAAGCCCTTGACGAAGGCCAAAATAGTTGTATGCATGTCCTAGATTAATGCATCTATCTATGATACAAATATGCACCCACTAGCTACCAAACACTATGCATTGGTGAAGGTCAAAACACATAGCATGAATAATAGTGGATACCTATCTGAAATGACGAAGGGCTATGGCTGATTTTTGCGAAAACCGTTAATGTAATGAACTTTGATATAGTCGAAGGAACCGGATAGCTTTTGAAAAGGAGTGGTTTAAGCTCCGCTTTTAAAAGTTGTTTTTGAAGAAAACCGAGTGATTTTGCAATTGTTCCAATGACGTCTTGCATTAAGTGAGATTAATGTGGTCCCATCAATTAACCTTATTGCACCTTAAAAAGAACGAAAATAGAATGTACGTATATGCCACCCGCGTTCGCCGTGGGGCCCCGTCATGCACCGTTAGGTTACTTAACTAACGGTAGAGCAGGGGCAGGACTAGCACGGATGCAAAACATATACAACATTTATTTATACATATATATATATATATATCCATCACAGGCATGATAAGAAACACAAGCAGATGTAAGCATCACAGAGAATGGAAAAATGGATCAATTGGGAACATTTGCATTTCAATGAGCCACCTATGAAACACAGTCCTCCACGGTTGTGTGAGTAGCCGAGTGTGAATCATCCTAGACCCCTACGAATGTGGCAAGCTACCCTCCAATCCTAGAATTGGATGACCGGATCTCGACTCCTCGAGATGGCCATCCACTGAATCCTAGAACCCGGTAGCTTACACACATACAAACACGCACACGCACATATATATATATATATAATTATATTATATACCTACACATATTTATGTATCAAATACATATACCCGTATTCGTATCAAAATACAAATACCGTAGAGAGAGAGAAAATAAAAGATATAATACTATTGATAGTAAATCGACACTTGATTTAATATCCGACAAGTATTATCAAAATGTTCGATTAAAATACTTGCATCATATACATGTGTTTAATCGAACTCCCGCGCGCATCATCATACGCACACTACATCATTTCGCCAAAGCTAGAAACCTTCAGTGTGGGACTCTAAAGACTTGACAATACGCTGGCAGTAGTTAAGGATCATATCCATAACCACAAGCATGTCAACGGCACTAACTGTACGTAACGGCTACCCAGATATTTACCGAAAGAAAAGTCGACAAGCAAGCTCACCCTAACCTTGCAAAGCCTATCAATGACGCTCATCATACAGTCCGGTCTCTTCATCTAAAAGTGTCGCATATCAAGTCTGGAGGGTGGAATCCGTCAGACCCCCAATAACCCGATAAGTCGTGCCAATGATTGACCTATAACCACTATAGATATAACTGATAACACTTATCAGTTTACTTCATTTGCCCTGGCCAGGGACTTATGGTTACAGTCGATCGGGCACAGTATGATATCAACTCCCCATACCGGGAGAGATGAAACCCTTATGATCGCTCACTGCCTCCATGTGGTTCGGGACTGTACCTAACTAAAATATATTTGCACGGCTCTTTAAAACAGTGGTAGGGTAATAATCAAAGCACAGTGGGAAACACATGAGACACTATGACAATCTCAGGTCTACAGACTACCATGTACTTAAGTTACCAGAGAACTGCTATCTGACGATAGGTATAATACCATCCAGGAGTTCTCGGTGAGTCCGTTAGGTGAAACTCATTCTCTAAAGAGCACCTGTATACAATGTTGGGTGTCAAACACCAATGGCTATAGGAACAACCATTCCCCCGGTCAAGGTCTAGAAACATATACACTAGTCTAATCTGGAGTATCGATACCCAGTGTCGATACTCTCTAGACTAGGAATATTTAAGGATGCACTTATAGACTATCCGGCCCCACTAGTACGATCTCTATCATAATCCTAGGAGTTAAGCAAAGATCCTACGGGCTTTATCAACATATATTAGCGATAGTAATTACAAGTAGAAACTATACACATGAATGATAAAAGAAAACCAAATAGTATACTATCATATCGAGCTAGATTTTCCTGTACATATATTGAAAGTATGTCTTAGAACCTTTACTAGGTTTATATGAGCATCAAGTATACAATTTTAAAAAATCTAGAGGTCTAAGAATACTAAACAAGAATCGAACTGGAGAATTAGGGTTTCAAAGTAAGCAAACTACATTCTAAATTAAGTGTAAAGAGTCTACAACCTTTGTAGTCTAGTCCTTCACTTCTAAAGTTCCAAGTTGAAGTCCCTAGAAATCTTCTTAAGGCTCCGCTTGAAGAAAGGATCGAGCTTGCTTGTTGTCTTCGTTGCCGAAGATGATCCACCTTGAAGTCTCTCTCATTCAAGCTCACACTTCACGAATCAAGATATCAGTGAAGTTAACAACCTAAACTAACGGGTTAGATTAGTGTAGGTTGATGAAGTAGGAGATTTTCTTACTTAAAATATTTTTCTCTTTTCTTTTTCTCAACTCATGAAAATTCTAGAGAGGTGTTGAATGGGGAGATGAACTCGGATGTGTTTTGAACCATCTCTCAAGTGATAAGAATAAGATGAGATATAAATGAGATTAGATGGTGTATGATAAATATCTTAAATTAAAATAAGAATTGAAGATTGTAGGGTTCCTAGGCACGCTAAGGAGGTCTCACAAGGCATCAACCATGCCAATTTATAATTTTACAAGTGCCGAGAAACCCTAATACGGATCGTTAACTAGAAATTTAGGCGAAAGATGCAACTAGTTAACAACTTAACTAAAAGAACGGAAATACAACCTTTGTAGATCCGGTCCTCCACCTCCATAGCTCCGCAATGAAGTCTCCTCGCTGTCCAAATCGAATCCCGGGCTCTAGCGTCGGCTTCATCGGAAAAATGGGCGGGCTAGGTCGTCGACTTCGATGCCGAAGATGATCTACGTCAAGGCATCACAAGATCAAGCTCCCACTTCACCAAGTCATGAAACTTGTGAAGAAAACACCTTATTCTTCTTGGCAAGAGGTAGAGGATGAAGAAATAGGAAGTGGGTTCACTTTAGAATTGGATTTCTCACTCTTTTTCACATTTCACCATTGTTGGTAGAAAACTTTCTTCATGTGAAGAAGAAGAAGAAGAAGCAAGAATATGATAAGTGTTATCACAAAATAATAAAATAATTGAATACTTATCATATCATAACTATGATTAAGTGTAGAGAATCTACTAGGGTTAGTGAATGGTTAGGTTTAGTAGATGAAGACAAAATGGTCAAACCTTCTTGAAACTTCAACAAGCATCATGATATTCAAGCAACCATTTTGTTTTCTTCTCTCTTTATTTGTCCAAAAAATAAATGGATAAACAAATAAATGAATAATTCAAAACCCTAACCATTATGATAACCATGGTATAAGTCTTTACACAAAATCAAGTAAGCATGTATCATCTGTTAGTGTATATGCCCTAGAGGCCATTACTGTATCATACTAGTTTGTATATTACTTAATGGAAGCTTGGGATATTCACAGTTGTATATACAATCTTGCTCGAAATGGTAGTATGCTACTTGGTTTGTCTCTACTTTAATATGTGCATGTGTTTCTTTTAGCATATTGCAGGTATACATATTAGTAGAGCCCTTAGGATCTTTGCTTGATTACCAGCGTTGTGATGGCGCTCGCACTCGTGGGAGCTGGGTAATCTATAAGCACATCCTTATACTGGTCCCTGGTCGTTGGACTATCGAGACAGGGCATCGATACTCCGGAGTAGACCAGCGTATGCGCTTCTCATCCCAGTGTGGGAGACGGTCTGTCCCACAGCCGTTAGTACGTCGTACTTGGGATAGTATGCGGGTGCTCGTTAGGTTACGAGTACACTGGACAGGACTCGTCGGGAACTGTTGGTTGGTAATATACCTATCGTCAGTTATCAGTTCCCAGGTGACATGAGTACAGCTTAGTCCGCTGACTTGACACTGTCACTTCGCCTCGAGTGTGTTCCCACTGCACTTTGATTGCTACCCTACCACGGCTCAGAGGAGTCGTGCAAACAGGTAGTTTTTGGGTGCAGTCCCGAAGCACTTGGAGGCAGTGACGGTTAGACAGGATTCGTCTCTCCCGGTATTGGGGGTTGATATCGCGCTGTGTCCAGGAGAGCCATTACACGAGTAGTCCCTGGCCAGGGCAAGCGAGATATGCTGGTAGGCTTCCAGTGTTATCTCAGGGTGTTCTGGGCTTCACTCCGACACGACTTGTACCGCTATTAGGGGACTGACGTTCACCGCCCCCCTAGGCCCGCCATGCGATGTATCAGACGAACAGACCGGACTGTACGGAGATTGTCACATACAGGCTCAGTAGGAGTGCAGATGGGGTTCACCTCGTCAGTCTTCTTATCGACATCTACCTGGGGACCGTTACGTACAGCTAGTGCCGCTTGCGGTCTGTGGTTAAACCCACTGCCAGCGTAGTGTCGAGTCTTTAGAGTCCCACACAGAGAGCTATTCGCCTTTAGGCAAAACGAGTAGAGGTCGCATGGTTTTGCGACAGGGTTCGTTCGCATCCGCGCACTTCTGCACGGTTGCTGTCCGGACAGTTTATACTAGCGGGCTTTGGTTTAAGCCAGATCCTAGTATATGATTTGAGATTGGTTTTTCTCATTGTGTTCGTGTTCCTCGGATCACGAATGCGGGTGCGTATGCACAGTTGCTTGAGATTGAGGGAGAGGACCTTGTTTAGGGTTAATGACTATTGTCATTTTATTAACCCTATTGTTTTTGTGTGTGTTATTGTTAATTAATAATTAGCTTAATTATTGTGCATGGTTGTTGTTGTTGACACTTTGACTTTGTTGACTTGTTGACCAAGTTGACAATTTGACCATGATCATTTCATTTGGAAGATGCTCTTTGATTCTTGCAATTTGCATTTATAATGAAATGATAATGGTCACCTCATGATTTACCATGACAATTTTCAAGCTAATTATACAATTAAAATAACTCACACATATTAGTGAGAATGGCTCACTAATTTATCATTCTATCATATCTTTTCTCTCTCTTGCTCATCCTCTCCCTCAAGCTCTCTCCCTCTCATGTGTTGAGAAACAAAAAGTTTGAGAAAAACCTTCACTTGATCTTCTCTACTCACTTCTAGGGTTCAAGTCTTAGCATTTCTTGCACTCTAGTTACTCCTAGCTTGGAGTTGAAGCTAAAGGTCGAGGCTTTCGGGTGGATCGTTCTTTGACGGAAGGAGACTAGCAAGGTGAGGTCTTTCTACCGTTCCGACGAGCAAGGAGAGAAGGACTAAAGACCAAAGGTATAACCTTTCCATCACTTAGCTACTTTGTAGTTAGGGTTTGCTAGTTTTAGTTTAGCAAAGATCCTCATAAGCAAGGTCCATGTTGCCTAAGTCATTAAAAATCCGTTTTTTATTATGTTTTCCGCCTCCCCGCAAGTACCGGGGTGGGCAACGTGGACTTACAGTGGTATCAGAGCCTAACTAAACTCAAACTAGCTAGGTAGTGAAGTGTAACGAAGTTTCGAAACCGAAAAAATCCAAAAACCGAACTTTGAAAAACCCTAGTTTCTGTTGAAATTTTTTCTGCTCAAAATAGAAAACTTTATATTTGTAAATTCATCTCAGGGTTTTTTAAAAACACACAAGAAAAACGAGACAGAGAATCATCCAAACCGCCGCGCTTCCGCCGCACGAGGTAGGCTCGTGCCGCGGAAGCGCCGCGGTTTGATGCCCTCTCTGCATCGATTTTCGTGCAGTGTCTTACTGTGTTGTTTTTGGGATTTTTAGGATATATAATATATGCCCAGATTTTCCAGAACTAAAATTTGCTTTTGTGGGCCTATAAATCCGTATTTTTTCGGAACTTCACTACGCTTTAACTACATCGGTTATATCTGTAATGCTTGCATGTATTGAACGTCGGCTAATCGCTATAAGACGATTAGTCGGGGTTATACATGATCTGTGATTGCTGTTGGTTTGTGGATATGAATGGATTGGATTGTCGCGGGTGAATGGCCGGGTTGGATGTGAGATGAGCGTTGTTTTTCTTTCATTCATTTGTAACATGTAAATTGATGTAATAATATTCTTTGTATGGCCGCACAACCGGGTCGGGGTTGTTGCCGTCATTGTATAATTCTTTTTACTGTTTTTGCTCCTAGGATAGACCCATGGAGGGGGTGCACAAACTACCGGGTACTCGAAGTGCCGAGTGGCCTACTCACGGTGGTGAGGGAGGTTGCTTCGCTTCGGGTGCTTGGCGGGTAGTTTGCCGCACCCGTAGGGGTCTTGGGTGGGGTTTTGGCTATTCACCGCGACCGTGTAATCCGCTTTGCGTTGCAGGCTCGAACGCATTGCGGATTCCTAGTATATCCAATGTATTCATCTGTGATCTGTAATGTCTATCATTGCTGTATATTTATATATAAATAACTATTTAGGCGTTGCTTATGTTTTACAGCCGCGCTAGCCCAGCCCCCGCTCTGTCGTTAGTTAAGTAACCTAACGGGTGATGACGGGGCCCCGTGGCGAATGCGAATGGCATAAGCGTACGTCATATTTTGGTTGTTTTCTGCAATGGTAGGATTAAATGATGGGACGCATTAAAAGAACTAATGCAAGAAATAAACCAAGTAAAAGTCGATTGGAACACTTTGAAAACCACTCGGTTCTTTTCAAAACTGAACTTTTAAACGCGGAGCTTGAACCACTCCTTTTAAAAGCTATCTCGTTCCATCGATTATATCAAGTTCACTACGTTCACGGTTTCGCCAAAACCATCCGTAGCCCTCCATCATTTCGGTTAAATATTCGGTAGTATTCAAGCTATGTATTTTGACCTCACGCCAAGGCATAGTGATTGGTAGCTGCCGGATATTTATCCGTTGCATAGATAGAATGCGTTGATTTGAGACAGTCGTACTGCCATTTTGGCCTACGTCAAGGGTAGGTACGGGTGGGTTCAAATTAACCAGGATAATGATGGGAAGAACTTGACATGTGACTTATGACATTTTGACCTCACGCCAAGGTCATAAGAGCATGGGGCAAAAATCCACATCGGGAGTTTCATAAGTACTGAAACTTGCTAGATTTGCATACCATTTGGAGTATGGTGATTCTGGTAGGATTCCTTCAGTTTCGTCACGCGATGATATTTGGATCCCGATCCTACTGTGAGTATATGCTACTCCCCGGGAAAACTCTCACTTAACGATCAATGCTATAAACCTAGTAGGTGCCTAGAAAGGTGTTAGCGGGGCTACGCCCACAGGGAAAAGAGGTTACTTAATTAAGGAACTTCGCGAAAGCGTTGGAAAACCTCCCTCGAAGTACCGACACTGGCCTGGCTGAACGGTTAAGCAAGTATTGTACGGTGAGAATGATCCCGGCTAATCCTTTTCTTTACGGTTTGAGAAGGGATTCGAGAGACAGTGGGAGCCATCCAGTTTAGACAAATTAAAAACCACTCTAAACTTGCAAGAGCATCATGCTAAAGTGTTTCTTTTCTCTCTCCTAATTGCAGCGACCATTCAAGATGACCGGACTTAAGTTACTATTAGATAAAAACATATTGACAGGGCCAAACTACAAAGATTGGCTCAGGAATGTCAAGATGGCTATCACTTATGACAAGCTGGGGTATATACTTACCACCAAAGCTCCCCCTGTCCCAGGTCCCACCTCCAGCGTCGCGGATGTAGAAGTCCGTAAGACATGGGAGATAGATTGCGCGAGGGCCAGATGCCTCGTACTAGCCTCGATGGACAACGAACATCAGAGGAGGCACGAGAATATGGACCTAGAGTCCATATTTCTCCATACAAAAGAACTGTATGGAGAGCAGTCTCGTATCGCAAGATACGAAGTGTCGAAGAAGCTTTTTTCGGCAAGATTGGCCGTCGGATCATCGGTAGCGGACCACGTGCTTAAGATGATCGGCTACATAGAGGAGCTCGCGGACCTCGGGACCACGTTGGAGAATGAACTCTATACCGATTTGATTCTCCAGTCCCTTCCTTCCACTTACGCCCAGTTCGTTCTTAACTTCAACATGCAAGGAAAGGAGGTTGAACTTGCCGAGCTTCTGAACATGTTGAGGACTGCTGAGGGCACCCTACAGAAGGGTAGGGAGACATCCACTTTGTTTGTAGGAGGATCTTCCTCTTCTAGGTCCAGGGCGAAAGCCAAGGGCAAGAAGAAGAAAGCCCCCGCCAAACCAAGAGGCGGTGTCGGTAAAGTGGATACGAAGGGAAAGGGTAAAGCAACAAAAGTAGTGGGGAAGATGGTGGGGAAGGAAGAATGCTTCTATTGTCACAAAAGTGGCCACTGGAAACAAGATTGCAAGGCTTGGAAAGCCAGAACACAGGATTTGAAGCGAGTTGCAGCTTCAGCTTCAGGTGTGTATGTTATTGAAAACTGTCTATCAATAAACTCTACATCCTGGGTATTGGATACCGGATCAGGATCTCATATCTGTAATTCTTTGCAGGCATTGAGAAAGCGTAGAGTTTTGAAGACGGGTGACATGACCCTCAGAGTTGCGAACGGTGCTAGCATGGATGCAGAGGCCGTGGGGGACTATCACCTGGGATTATCTGATGGACACTTTTTGGTTTTGCGTAGTTGTTATTATGTACCAAATGCAACCTGTAATATCATATCTGTATCTTTATTATCTAAAGAAGGTTATGAATTTGCATTTGTAAGTAATGTAGTGAACATTCACCTTAATCAAGTTTTGATTGGGTCAGGTACATTAAACAACGGTATTTACGTTTTAAACCAACCGCAGGTTTTCAATATCCAGAATACACACAAAAGAAAGTCTCCAGAAATTAATAAAACTTTCTTATGGCATTGTAGACTGGGTCACATCAATGAGAGAAGATTGACTAAGTTACATACTGAAGGATATTTGGATCCGTTCGAATATCAATCGTATGCAACTTGTCAATCCTGTCTCAAAGGAAAGATGACAAAGGCTCCGTTTTCTGGACACGGAGAAAGAGCGAGCGAGCTCTTGGGACTCGTACACAGTGATGTGTGCGGTCCAATGTCTACACATGCGCGAAGCGGTTTTTCTTACTTCATTACTTTTACGGATGATTTCTCAAGATTCGGACACATCTTCTTAATGAAGCATAAATCCGAAGCTTTTGATAAGTTCCAGGAATATAAGAATGAAGTAGAAAAACAGACCGGCAAAAGTATCAAGATCCTAAGATCGGATCGAGGAGGAGAATACTTAAGTGCCGAATTCCTGAATTACTTAAAAGAGAATGGAATTCTCTCTCAGCTTACTCCTCCATACACTCCGCAACATAACGGTGTATCGGAGAGACGGAACCGGACCCTATTGGATATGGTACGGTCCATGATGAGTAACACTGAGTTACCGCGATCGTTCTGGGGATATGCACTAGAAACAGCTGCATATCTTTTGAACCGTGTTCCCACTAAGACTGTGCCTACCACACCATATGAGTTATGGAGTGGGAAGAAACCCTATCTTCAATACTTAAAGATTTGGGGATGTCCAGCTTATGTCAAAAAGCAGCATGCGGACAAGCTCGAGGCACGCTCAGTACTGTGCAAGTTTGTGGGATACCCAAAGAACTCCAGGGGGTATCTTTTCTATTACGCAGAGGAACAAAAAGTCCTTGTTTCTCGTAATGCCCATTTTCTGGAACATCAGTTTTTAGAAAAAGAAATAAGTGGGAGCGCAATAGAACTGGAAGAAATTCCAGAACCACAAACTATTACTGAAAGCTTAGAGGAACCAGAAGGTTCGAAAGAACAGGACATTCCTATGCCACTCCGCAGGAGTAGTAGGCAGTCTCATCCGCCCGAGAGGTACTACGGTTTTCTCATTGACGGGGATAGAGAGGACTGCATCCTAGATTGTGATGAGCCTACTAGCTTCCAGCAAGCCATTCAGAGCGTCGACTCGGTAAAATGGCTGGATGCAATGTGGACCGAGATGGAGTCCATGTACACCAACAAAGTATGGACGTTGGACATTGCTCCAGACGGGGTAAAACCCGTAGGATGCAAGTGGATCTTCAAAAGGAAGATTGGTGTAGATGGACAGGTTGAGACCTATAAAGCTAGACTGGTAGCAAAGGGTTTTCGTCAGCGACCTGGTTTGGACTATGACGAGACCTTTTCTCCAGTAGCTATGCTGAAATCCATTCGGATCCTTCTTGCCATCGCTGCTTTCCACGATTATGAGATTTGGCAGATGGACGTAAAGACAGCTTTTCTAAATGGTCATTTAGAGGAGTGTGTCTATATGGACCAGCCAGAGGGTTTCATTCAGGGTGGGAGCAGCGGAAAGGTGTGCAAGTTGCTCAAGTCCATTTATGGACTCAAGCAGGCATCGCGGAGTTGGAACATCTGTTTTGATGAGACGGTCAAAGAATTTGGCTTTATCAAAAATCCAGATGAACCATGCATCTATTGTAGATTTGTAGCGAGAACTGTAGTATTCCTCGTTTTATACGTGGATGACATTCTCTTAATAGGAAATGACATTCCTATGCTACAATCTGTCAAGGGGTTCTTGTCACACAGGTTCTCCATGAAAGACCTGGGTGATGCCTCTTACATTCTGGGTATCCGGATCTACCGTGACAGATCCAAGAGGATATTAGGACTCTCGCAGTCCAGGTACATCGACACCATACTGAAGAGATTCAGTATGGAAGATTCCAAGCGCGGTAATCTACCGGCTTGTCACGGGATCACTCTCTCCAAAGAGATGTCTCCCAAGACTGATTTGGAGAGGGATCGCATGTCTATTATACCCTACGCTTCTGCGGTAGGCTCTATAATGTATGCGATGTTGTGTACCAGACCGGATGTGGCTTATGCACTGAGTGTGGTAAGCAGGTATCAGTCAAACCCTGGGGAGAAACATTGGATAGCAGTAAAGAACATTCTCAAGTACCTGAGAAGGACTAAGGAGATGTTCTTGGTGTATGGCGGAAAAGACCTGCAGATTGAGGCCTTTGCTGACTCCAGCTTCCAGAGTGACAAGGATGATTCCAAGTCCATGTCGGGTTTTGTCTTTACCCTCAATGGAGGGGCGGTGTGTTGGAAGAGCTCCAAACAGGAAACCGTTGCTGACTCGACTATGGAAGCGGAATACATCGCTGCATCTGATGCCGCAAAAGAAGCTGTCTGGATGAGGAAGTTCTTGAAAGAACTTCAGGTGGTTCCGTCCATTGTTGACCCAATACCTCTGTATTGCGACAACAACGGGGCTATAGCTTTAGCGAAGGAACCCAGGTCCCATCAGAAATCCAGACACATCTTAAGGCGGTATCACCTGATCAGGGAGATCGTAGATCGCCAGGAGATCGAGGTCCGGAGAGTTGCATCAGAGGATAACACGGCAGATCCATTCACCAAGGCCTTGCCCCAGACTCAGTTCGAGCGGCTGATCGAGATGATAGGTCTTCGATACGCCAGTACATGGCCTTAGTGCAAGTGGGAGATTGTTAGTGTATATGCCCTAGAGGCCATTACTGTATCATACTAGTTTGTATATTACTTAATGGAAGCTTGGGATATTCACAGTTGTATATACAATCTTGCTCGAAATGGTAGTATGCTACTTGGTTTGTCTCTACTTTAATATGTGCATGTGTTTCTTTTAGCATATTGCAGGTATACATATTAGTAGAGCCCTTAGGATCTTTGCTTGATTACCAGCGTTGTGATGGCGCTCGCACTCGTGGGAGCTGGGTAATCTATAAGCACATCCTTATACTGGTCCCTGGTCGTTGGACTATCGAGACAGGGCATCGATACTCCGGAGTAGACCAGCGTATGCGCTTCTCATCCCAGTGTGGGAGACGGTCTGTCCCACAGCCGTTAGTACGTCGTACTTGGGATAGTATGCGGGTGCTCGTTAGGTTACGAGTACACTGGACAGGACTCGTCGGGAACTGTTGGTTGGTAATATACCTATCGTCAGTTATCAGTTCCCAGGTGACATGAGTACAGCTTAGTCCGCTGACTTGACACTGTCACTTCGCCTCGAGTGTGTTCCCACTGCACTTTGATTGCTACCCTACCACGGCTCAGAGGAGTCGTGCAAACAGGTAGTTTTTGGGTGCAGTCCCGAAGCACTTGGAGGCAGTGACGGTTAGACAGGATTCGTCTCTCCCGGTATTGGGGGTTGACATCGCGCTGTGTCCAGGAGAGCCATTACACGAGTAGTCCCTGGCCAGGGCAAGCGAGATATGCTGGTAGGCTTCCAGTGTTATCTCAGGGTGTTCTGGGCTTCACTCCGACACGACTTGTACCGCTATTAGGGGACTGACGTTCACCGCCCCCCTAGGCCCGCCATGCGATGTATCAGACGAACAGACCGGACTGTACGGAGATTGTCACATACAGGCTCAGTAGGAGTGCAGATGGGGTTCACCTCGTCAGTCTTCTTATCGACATCTACCTGGGGACCGTTACGTACAGCTAGTGCCGCTTGCGGTCTGTGGTTAAACCCACTGCCAGCGTAGTGTCGAGTCTTTAGAGTCCCACACAGAGAGCTATTCGCCTTTAGGCAAAACGAGTAGAGGTCGCATGGTTTTGCGACAGGGTTCGTTCGCATCCGCGCACTTCTGCACGGTTGCTGTCCGGACAGTTTATACTAGCGGGCTTTGGTTTAAGCCGGATCCTAGTATATGATTTGAGATTGGTTTTTCTCATTGTGTTCGTGTTCCTCGGATCACGAATGCGGGTGCGTATGCACAGTTGCTTGAGATTGAGGGAGAGGACCTTGTTTAGGGTTAATGACTATTGTCATTTTATTAACCCTATTGTTTTTGTGTGTGTTATTGTTAATTAATAATTAGCTTAATTATTGTGCATGGTTGTTGTTGTTGACACTTTGACTTTGTTGACTTGTTGACCAAGTTGACAATTTGACCATGATCATTTCATTTGGAAGATGCTCTTTGATTCTTGCAATTTGCATTTATAATGAAATGATAATGGTCACCTCATGATTTACCATGACAATTTTCAAGCTAATTATACAATTAAAATAACTCACACATATTAGTGAGAATGGCTCACTAATTTATCATTCTATCATATCTTTTCTCTCTCTTGCTCATCCTCTCCCTCAAGCTCTCTCCCTCTCATGTGTTGAGAAACAAAAAGTTTGAGAAAAACCTTCACTTGATCTTCTCTACTCACTTCTAGGGTTCAAGTCTTAGCATTTCTTGCACTCTAGTTACTCCTAGCTTGGAGTTGAAGCTAAAGGTCGAGGCTTTCGGGTGGATCGTTCTTTGACGGAAGGAGACTAGCAAGGTGAGGTCTTTCTACCGTTCCGACGAGCAAGGAGAGAAGGACTAAAGACCAAAGGTATAACCTTTCCATCACTTAGCTACTTTGTAGTTAGGGTTTGCTAGTTTTAGTTTAGCAAAGATCCTCATAAGCAAGGTCCATGTTGCCTAAGTCATTAAAAATCCGTTTTTTATTATGTTTTCCGCCTCCCCGCAAGTACCGGGGTGGGCAACGTGGACTTACATCATCAATCATGATACAATCAAGTGCACAAAAGTATATCACATATACAACTTGTGTACTACAAGTGAGAAAATCCATTTAAAGTGAACCAATACTAGTTAATGCAAAGTAATATATCAAATATATAATTATGCATTAAATCATTAAATCAACACTTGATTTAACGATCCGGTCATATCGTATATGATCGACTAATATCCAATGTATCGATTTATCGAATCAATCCTTGATTCGATAACTAGGTTATATCGCATACAACCATTCGATACATTCATCGCGAGAATAGAATACGGTATCACATACACGCATTATTCTCGGTCCCGTACATATCTCATATGCGCTCCTATTTCGTTTCGCTTGAGCCAGGAAACCTCTGTGTAGGACTCTAAAGACTCGTCAATACGCCGGCAGCAGGTGATGATCATATCAAACACCCACAAGCCACAAGCGGTCTGCTAAACGTAACGGCCACCCGGGTATTGAGCAATCAGAAGATCGACGAGCAAGCCCGCTCACACTCCTGTGAATCCAACCAGTAACACTTACCGTACAGTCCGGTCTCGTCGTCTGATATGTCGCATATCTCGCCTAGGGGTGGTAAACGTCAGACCCCAATAGCTTGATAAGTCGTGTCGATATGAGGTCTATAACAGTTCGAGATACTACTGATAACACTTACCAGTAAATCTCAGCAACCCTGGCCAGGGATTTCCGGTTATAGCCAATCTAACACAGCGCAACATCAACTCCCTATACCGGGAGAGACGAATCCCCTCCTATCGCTCATTGCCTCCATGTGATTCGGGACTGTACCCAAAAGCCACCATTTTGCACGCCCTCTTGGACGTGGTAAGGTGGAAATCAAAGCACAGTGGGAATCACACAAGACTCTATGACGATCTCGGGTCTACAGACTAACCTGTACCAGTGTCACCAGAGAACTGCCATCTGACGTGAGGTATAATACCATCTGGGAGTTCTCGGCGAGTCCGTCTAGTGTACCCAGTCTCTACTGAGCACCCATATATCATCTCCGATGTCAAACACCAATGGATATGGGATCATCCATCGCCCATCTGTATGGGTCGAGAAGGTATACGCTAGTCTACTCTGGTATATCGATGCCCCGTCTCGATACACCCAAGACTAGAGACCTTGAAGGATGTACTTATGGACTATCATGTCCCCACTAGTATGATCCGCATCATAGTCCAGGTAGTCAAGTACACATCCTAAGGGCTTTACCAACATGTAACAGAGAGACAATCAGTATACACGTTAAGGTAAAGAGTAACCAGATAGCATACTATCATGTCGAGCAAGAAAGTCCTCCCTATATATGTCCCAGCATCCACTACAATATACATCCTATGTACAGTAATGGCCTCAAGGGCATACATATAACTAACAATCTCCCACTTGCACTAGGGCCATCTGTAGCAGTGGATGAAGTATCTCATACTCAACCATCCCATAAAAGTCTCTCTCTGGGAAAAGGCCTTTGTGAGTGGATCCGCTGTGTTGTCCTCTGAGTCTACTCTCCTAACCTCGATCACCTTGGAGATCAGCCATCTCCATGATCAGGTGATACTGCCTTAGATTATGTCTGGATCACTGATGGGACGGGCGTTCCTTGGCAAAAGCCACAACTCCATTGTCACACAATGGGAGGAACTAAGTTCATCTCATGAACATGTATACATCCAGACTGCCTCTTTGGTAGCATCTTAAGTAGCGATGTATCCAGCCTTTATCGTCTAGTATGCCACGGTATCTAGCTTGGAACTCTTCCAACATACCGTCCCTTTACTGAGGGTAAAGACAATGCCTGCGACTGACATTCAGTCGTCTTTATCACCCTGGAACCCTTCCAGTGATTCTCCCCAGGATCGTTTGATACCATCTCACTACAACTAGTGAGAATCCCAATATCCAATTAAATCTATCTCATAGATCCAAAACTCAGGATTTATGAGGTATCATTTTGATCCTATATGGAGAATATTTGTGATAAGCGGAGATTGACCGAGCGTAGCATAGGAAACTCCTTCCCTATCAAGAGTATGTCATCCACGTACTCTACGAGGATCACTACCATACTCCCTACTACCTTTTTGTTTATACAAGGTTCATCTACCATTTTGATGATGTCAAACTCTTTGACTAACACATCAAAACAGACGTTCCAACTCCGTGATGCCTGCTTTATCAGATAAAACATCTTGCTTACGTTTCCGCTGCTCCCACTGTCTACGAGGCCCTCTGGCTGTGTACTTATAGACACACTCTTCTAAAACATCATTTAGAAAAGCAGTCATGGCACCCAACCACCAGATATCGTAGTTATGGTATGTAGCCGTGGCAAGTAGGATCTGGATGGACTTAAGCATAGGCACTGGAAAAGGTTTCATCATTATCCACGCCTGGTCAATGACGAAAACCTTTAACAAGTCTAGCTTTGAAAGTCTCAACTTTTCCATCTACACCATGTAATCTTCTCAAGATATACTTGCTCCTGATAGGGATTTAACCCTTCAGATATAGCAACCAAAGTCCATACTTTGTTGGTGTACATGGATTCCATCTCAGATCGATAAGCATCCAGCCATTCTTACAGAGTCTCACTCCTGATGGCCAGCTCGAAACTAGTTGGGTCATCATCTCATGATGCAATCCTCGCTCCCACTATCATAGAGAAACCGAAGTATCTCTCAGGTGGGTGAGGAACCCTACTAGATCGGCTCGCTCTTTTAGCGAACTCTGATCTCTTGGTTCGAGTGTAGCTTTATCCTCTTTCTCTTTCGGAGAGGCTGAGGTTCGTTGGAATCTGCTGAATCCTTTGGTTCTATCAAATCATCAGTTGCAGTTTGTATAGCTGGAACATTTCCAGTTCTACATAACAGATCTTGCCTCGAGCTTGTCCGGATTTTGCTTTTCAGACATAGGTCGGACAACCCCAAATCTTAACTAACTTAAGATATGGGCTCTTCCCTTTCCATATCACATATGAAGCGGTAGGCAACTGATTTGATCGGAACCCTATTCAATAGGTATGCAACTTCATAAGTGCGTAACTCCCTAAAGGAAATAGGTAACTCTGTAATACTCATCATAGAGCACACCATATCATATAGGGTGTTATTGCTCCGCCCTGATACACCATTGTGCGGTGGTGTATTCAGAGAAGTAATACTGAGAGAGAATCTCATTCTTCTTAAAATAGTCCAGGAGTTCCGTGCTCAAGTATTCTCCTCCTTGATCACATCAAAGGACATAATACTTTTACCCGTATTTTGGTTCTCTACTTCTTACTTATATTCTATGAATATCTCAAAAGGTTCGGACTTGTGTTTCAACAAGAACATAGATCTGAATCTCGAGAGATTATCAAAGAATGTAATGAAGTACAAAGAACCGGTCTAGGCATGTGTAGACAGGGGACCTACATACATCAACATGTATCATCCCAAGAGTTCACTAACTCTTTCTCTGTTTCCAATAAACAGAGCTATGGTCATCTTATCTTTGTGACATGACTGGCGAGTTTCACAAGATGTAAATTTAAACTGATTTAAATATGCATCTAAATGTAACTTTAGCTAGTCGGGTCACATTGATCTGACCTAGTCTACAATACCTCAAGAAGGATCAGTTCATTTCTGAACTCTTCCTCTTGTGTGTGTTCTGTATACTAAGAACTGTAGTTTGATTTAGAACATCAATGCTTTTAGATAACGTGCCTGAACCGATCAACTTTTGATATAGGAAATGTTCAAAACATTATCCAACAATACAAAATTTTATCATTTCTTTACTAATAAAGAGACTGATATGATTTTGTATATCAGGTTCGGTATCTAATAACGTTCGTTCAGAATTAATGTATTGGTAATACAGGGTGACAGTGACCGACAGACTTGGCTGCAACTCTTGCTCCATTTTCTGCCTCATGAAACTTATCACCCATTCTCAGTTCTTTACCTATCTGTAGCCCATGTAACAGATTACATATCTGGGATCCTGATCCGGTATCATATACCCAGGACGTAAAGGACATTGAGAAACAGTTCTGTATTATGAACACACCCGAAGATGATGCATCAGCATGCACTCTCTTCGTTTGGGCGGCATGGGAATCTTGGTATTCCCCTATTTCCTGCTCTGTCTTATAACTATTATAAGTTGGAGCGGGACCAACGTTCCCCAGCTCAGTATAACAAGCGGGTTCGGTCAATATATCCGTTTTATTATCTTGATTAAGGCGTGATATGATCGCTACCTGGAGAGAGAGAGAAGAAAACACTCAGCGTGCGCTCTTTCAAGAATAGATTGGTTATTATTTTATCTAATCAGGATGGCTCCCACTGCTTTTTATCAAATCTTCCTTCAAACCCTAAAAGGAAAGACTAGCCGGGATTAACTACACGCCACAAGTTCGCCAATCTTTCAGCCAGGCCAGTGTCGGTACTTTGAGGGAGGTTCCCCGTGCTTTCGCACGAACCTAATTAATGTAAACCTCGTTTTCCCAGAGGCGTAACCCCGTTGACACCTTTCTAGACACCTACTCAATCGGCTAATTGTAATGTGTAAAACTCTCCCAGGAGTAACAATTACTCACAGCGGGTATCGGGATCCAACTATCTCATAGAAGGTATGCAATCTCATTGCAAATTTCAACACTTGAAATTCCCGATAATATTTTGCCCCTAACCTCCTATGACCTTGACAAAGGCCAACAAACCATAGGATGCTAGTCAAGTTCAACCCGTCATTTCCTGATTGAATTAAACCCACCCGCACGACCCTTGACAAAGGCCAACAAGGTCGCACGACTACCCTAACCCAATCTGCATCATATGCATAAGCAGATAAGCACCAGTCAGCTACCGCACACTACGCCTTGACAAAGGCCAACAAACGCAGCACGAATACTAACTACTACTTATCTGAAATGACGGAGGGCTACGACAGGTTTTTCTGAAAACCTATTGCATAATGAACTTGATATCGTTGTAGGATCGAATGATTTTAAAATGGAGTGTTTTTTAGGCTTTTCTAGTTTTGCTAAAGGAGTCACTCCCGGTGAAGGGATCGTCGGTCCTTTCCACATCAAATGAGGTGCGGGATATATCATATATATCACTGTGCAAAGCAGAAACTATAGAAGCAATCAAAAGACAAACCGAGGGTTGTAGCATCTGCCAGTTATTGCTAAAGGAGTCACTCCCGGTGAAGGGATCTCGGTCCTTTCCTTATCGAATAAGGTGCAGGATGTTCTGCAAGGAACACCGCGATGCAAAGCAAGAACTGTAGCCACCTGTTTTAATTTTGAAATTCGATTCCACAACATCTTTAGGTTTCTTTTCTTTCATTAATCACATTAATGAAGTCCCATCATTTAAATTACCTAAACATCACAGATAAATACGACGTACACTTATGCCATCTGCATTCGCCTCGATGTCCCCTCGTGCACCGTTAGGTTAGATAACTAACGGCAGAGCAGGGCAGGGCTAGCGCGGGTGTAAAACATAAGTAACATCTATGTAATATATTATATATACTATATACAGTATCTATCACAGAACATCACATGATCACATCACAGATATCGCAGCAGAAGAATCATATGAAATATTGGATATACTAGGACGTCCGTATTTTCAATACGAGCCAGTATGAAACACGGATTCCACGGTCGTGATGAATAGCCAAACCCACACCCCTAGACCTCTACGAGAGCTGCAAGCAACCCTACCAATTCTAGAGTTAGGAGACCCGGACTCGATTCCTTGAGTTGGTCTCCCACTGGACTCCAGAACCCGGTTACTTGTGCCCTCCTCCTTGGGTCTATCCTAGTGCGGAAAAGTAAATAATATAAAAAGGGTGACAACTTCCGCAACCTGGAAGTGCCCCAATAAAAGAATATTACATACAAGTTTTTACATGAATGAAAATGAAAAACACTCATCTCACATAAAAACCCCCCGGCTATTTAAACACGACGATCCAATATAACATATCCACTAACACATAACATCACATGTCATCAACGTAAGTAAACATGCGTATCCCAATTGTCGTTGGCATATAGCAACGAAACCGGCGATATCACATATTACACTTACGGTCACAGAAAAGAAAGTGTAAAACTACAACAGTTGGAATCCGCAACCATTTTAGACATCGCATGCCTAATCAAATGAATTACTTAGACATCACATGCCTAACAATTATAAACCCCGCATTTTAGTCTCAATTATCGAAAACTCTTTTCAATATAAAGTCGGGCAATTCAACAAGATTCCCGAAAATTTGATCGAATGCTCGTCGCAAACTTTAGTAGGCAGTTGCACCCCCGATACCGTCGACGAAGTGCACCAAGGAGGAACACCGCTGCCGCGAGCACCCAAACGGATGCTTTCGGCGACGGGGTTCTCCTACAGTCACTTGGTCGGGGCTATGGAGTGAGGCTGTCTATTAAGTTTACCCGGCGAATATCCGCGTACGCTACGTGATTGCGACGGACTTTTGATCGCATCAAAATTCCGTGGCAACCGATCAAATGAGACTAAACCGCTAGATTTATAACATTCATTCAGTTATCTCATAACTATTTGTGAATTCCAATTATTGTATCCCATTCCAGATAAATATAAAATGTTAAACTTTCCGATCGAACGGTCAAACACCCAAGTTTTCCCGATACAGCTCAACACATGAAATAGGTTTAAAAACATTTACTTCGTGCCACAGTACCAACGGTCCAGCCGTAGAAGGGTCAAGCCAACGCCTCACATGTGGCACGCCGTACTGTCCCAAACCCGAAGGTTCAAAGGGCAGTTCAAGACGGTCACATAATCGAGTTAAGGTTTGTTGTCTTCTAGAGGGACCATCGCGTTACTTGCACTACTTAGAACGTCGTTAAACAACGGAAAGATCCAACACTTGGAAATTTCCCGACGGGGGAAAAATTGGGTATTTATATCCGGTCGAACTTTTTAACATATTCAAAAATTATCCGGAAAGCCACATAGACAAAATCTGATAATCCGATCGAATGATCTAAGCTCCAAAACACCCTGGAATATTCAACTCTTGAATAAATATTAAAAAATCCCATAAAATCCAGAACCAAAATATAGGAGTTACTGTGCAAAAATTGAAGAGTGATCACATATATTGGCCGCGGAACCGCCGCAGAAGGCAAGCTTCTGCCGCGGTTCCGCCGCGCTTTAGAAGCATCTTTAGGAATTTTTTGCACCGTAATTCATATAATTCCCTGCTGAATTTTTTAAGAATTTTTAATCTGGAAAAAACCCAGTTTTTGAAAAAAGTCCAGAGAGCATTTTGGAAAAGGGGTTTCGGTTCGATCGGACTTCAAACTCCGTCTACGCTTCGCCTAAGGCTCTAGCTAGGCTCTGATACCACTGTAGGATTCCTAGGCACGCTAAGGAGGTCTCACAAGGCATCAACCATGCCAATTTATAATTTTACAAGTGCCGAGAAACCCTAATACGGATCGTTAACTAGAAATTTAGGCGAAAGATGCAACTAGTTAACAACTTAACTAAAAGAACGGACCTCCATAGCTCCGCAATGAAGTCTCCTCGCTGTCCAAATCGAATTCCGGGCTCTAGCGTCGGCTTCATCGGAAAAATGGGCGGGCTAGGTCGTCGACTTCGATGCCGAAGATGATCTACGTCGAGGCATTACAAGATCAAGCTCCCACTTCACCAAGTCATGAAACTTGTGAAGAAAACACCCTATACTTCTTGGCAAGAGGTAGAGGATGGAGAAATAGGAAGTGGGTTCACTTTAGAATTGGATTTCTCACTCTTTTTCACATTTCACCATTGTTGGTAGAAAGCTTTCTTCATGTGAAGAAGAAGAAGAAGAAGCAAGAATATGATAAGTGTTATCACAAAATAATAAAATAATTGAATACTTATCATATCCTAATTATGATTAAGTGTAGAGAATCTACTAGGGTTAGTGAATGGTTAGGTTTAGTAGATGAAGACAAAATGGTCAAACCTTCTTAAAACTTCAACAAGCATCATGATATTCAAGCAACCATTTTGTTTTCTTCTCTCTTTATTTGTCCAAAAAATAAATGGATAAACAAATAAATGAATAATTCAAAACCCTAACCATTATGATAACCATGGTATAAGTCTTTACACAAAATCAAGTAAGCATGTATCATCAATCATGATACAATCAAGTGCACAAAAGTATATCACATATACAACTTGTGTACTACAAGTGAGAAAATCCATTTAAAGTGAACCAATACTAGTTAATGCAAAGTAATATATCAAATATATAATTATGCATTAAATCATTAAATCAACACTTGATTTAACGATCCGGTCATATCGTATATGACCGACTAATATCCAATGTATCGATTTATCGAATCAATCCTTGATTCGATAACTAGGTTATATCGCATACAACCATTCGATACATTCATCGCGAGAATAGAATACGGTATCACATACACGCATTATTCTCGGTCCCACACATATCTCATATGCGCTCCTATTTCGTTTCGCTTGAGCCAGGAAACCTCTGTGTAGGACTCTAAAGACTCGTCAATACGCCGGCAGCAAGTGATGATCATATCAAACACCCACAAGCCGCAAGCGGTCTGCTAAACGTAACGGCCACCCGGGTATTGAGCGATCAGAAGATCGACGAGCAAGCCCGCTCACACTCCTGTGAATCCAACCAGTAACACTTACCGTACAGTCCGGTCTCGTCGTCTGATATGTCGCATATCTCGCCTAGGGGTGGTAAACGTCAGACCCCAATAGCTTGATAAGTCGTGTCAATATGAGGTCTATAACAGTTCGAGATACTACTGATAACACTTACCAGTAAATCTCAGCAACCCTGGACAGGGATTTCCGGTTATAGCCAATCGAACACAGCGCAACATCAACTCCCTATACCGGGAGAGACGAATCCCCTCCTATCGCTCATTGCGTCCATGTGATTCGGGACTGTACCCAAAAGCCACCATTTTGCACGCCCTCTTGGACATGGTAAGGTGGAAATCAATGCACAGTGGGAATCACACAAGACTCTATGACGATCTCGGGTCTACAGACTAACCTGTACCAGTGTCACCAGAGAACTGCCATCTGACGTGAGGTATAATACCATCTGGGTGTTCTCGGCGAGTCCGTCCAGTGTACCCAGTCTCTACTGAGCACCTGTATATTATCTCCGATGTCAAACACCAATGGATATAGGATCATCCATCGCCCATCTGTATGGGTCGAGAAGGTATACGCTAGTCTACTCTGGTATATCGATGCCCCGTCTCGATACACCCACGACTAGGTGTTGGAGAGAGTGCCCTCAGAGTCAATTATTAGGTCACAGGTACGTGATTGCAATGATTGATGGAGGACTTATCCCGGTAGGACAGTCTTACTCGAGATGATAGTATGCTATCTGGTTTACCTTTATCATCGTGTACTGCTTTAGGTGACCTGACAAGTCACTATTGCACGTTGATAGAGCCCCTAGGATTCTTGCTTGACCACCAGCAGTATGAGGGCGATCATATACGTGGGAGCTGGTAGTCTATAAGCATATCCTTAAATGGTCCCTAGTCGTGTGAGTTTCGAGACAGGGCATCGATACTCCAGAGTAGACTAGTATATACAGTCGAGACCCCGACGAGGGGCGGTGACCGATCTCACAAGCCACTGGTGTCAGTTGGATCACCTAAGATGTATATAGGTGCTCATTGGGTTATGAGTACACCGGACAGGACTCGCCAGGAACATGCTAGTTGGTCATATACCAGACGTCAGATGGCAGTTCCCTGGTGACATGTGTGCAGGTTAGTTCATCGACCTGGGGATCGTCATTTGTCTCGTGTGAGTTCCCACTGTACTTTGATTACTACCCTACCACGGCTCAAAGGAGTCGTGCAAGCAGGTTTTAGTTGGGTACAGTCCCGAGCCACATGGAGGCAGTGAGCGTATCTTCAGGGGTTCGTCTCTCCCGGTATTGGGGGTGAGGTCGTGCTGTGTCAAGGAGAGCCATTACACGAAGTCCTTGGCCAAGGCAGGAGATTTACTGGTAGGTATTCCAGTAGTATCTCAAGGTGTTCTGGGCTACACTCCGACACGACTTGTACCGCTTTTGGGGGTCTGACTTTTACCAACCCCCTAGGCCCGCCATGCGATACTCATAGACGAACGGACCGGACTGTACGGATATTGTCACTGACAGGCTCAGTAGGGTTGTCAGGCTGAGTTCGCTCACAGACATCCCTTTTAGTCAATACCTGGTAGCCCGTTACGTATTGGCTTATACCTCTGACGTGCTAGTGGTTAAATCCATAACCAAGGTGTTGACGAGTCTTTAGAGTCCCCCACATTCTGTTACTCAGCTTTCGGGCGAAAAGTTGTAGAGGCCGTATGGAGATATGGCAAGGTCTGATCAGATACGTGCGGTATTGCACGGATCAGGATCGGACAGTTTGTACTATAGGTCGTATGGATATATGGCAGGGTTCGATCAGATACGTGCGGTATTGCACGGATCAGGATCGAACGGATATTACTAGCCGGCTTTGGTATAAGCCGGATCCTAGTATAGTACAGTGTGAATTTTGTCTCATTGCATTTGTATTTCGGTCAGAATACAAACGCGGGTGTGTATGCACAGTATCGGGGGTTTTCCTGTAATTTATTACGGGACCAGTTTTATGGAGTTGCCAGTTTGCTTTTCGTTTCGGCCGATTTCCTTTGTATCGTTCATTGGCCGATGTTTGGTGGAGGAGGGCTTATTTGCATTGTTGCAAATAAGCAATTGTGGAAGGGGTCTTTTGCATATTGGTTGGATCATGATGGTTGCTCCATTGACCTTGACTTCTTGACCTCTTCATGATGGCTTGACCATTTAGGGTCATCATGGTTGTTTTGGAGTGTTTGTTTTTGTTTGTGATGATATTGTTTTGATCATCACTCATTATTCTTCCTTGCATGATAGCTCACCCACTCCCTTGTCTTTCATTGACTTCACTCCATTCCCACCTACCACCATGAGGCATGGCCGGCCACTAGTGAGGGAGGGGGCTCCTTTTCATTTGGGTGTGGGAAAATGTTATTCTCATTCTTTTTGCATGCTACATTTTTTCCCAACTCTCTCCAAGTTCTTTTTCCTCCACCACAAAGGCATCTCCATAAACCCCAAATGAGACTTGCTCACTAGATATTCTACAGCAAATCTTGGGCACGTCGAATAGCCAGCTTCGTGCCCGAGTTGCCTCGGCATTGAGGTGGGAGCCCGTAAAAGATGTAGGCGATGTGGTGCACTTCCGGCGACGAGGAGGAGACGGGACATTCCGCAGGAGATCGGGACGACGACGAGAAGACCGGAGGACTCGGATCTGTCGGTATATCTCTCTTCCCCTTCTTGTAGATAGCTAGGACTAGTTAGTGGTTCGATCCGGGTATTAGTGCGCGGCGGTTTGCCAGTTCAAGTAAAATTAAAGTTTATCACCGCTTCCGCATTTGGCCGTCGGATTGACGGCCGGGGCGCCGCCGTGCACTTACAGTGGTATCAGAGCTTCGCCATTAACTTAGTCTAGCTTGCTTTAATGTGTTTTTCAGTTCCGATCGATCAAATGTTCCAAAACCCGTTTTTCCTTCGCATCAGTTTCTGTTGAAAATTTTTGGTCTCGAAAAATTTTTCAGGTTGTAAAATATTGATGTACTGGAAAATCTAAGAGCTCTGTAAAAATTCGATGAAGTGACTCCACTGTGGGAGCACGGAACCGCCGCAAACACCCCCTTCTCGCCGCGGTTCCGCCGCACACTGTGGGGATCCCTGCACCAAATTTCTACAGTATCTTTCTGGGGTTAAAATTGGTGTTTTAGAATATTAATATTGGGCCCAGAATTTCTTGATGTGCTACAGTAGTGCTTGGGGCCCACTTGTTAAAATTTGATTGATCGGATATTTTAAACACGGTATTTCACAGTATTTACATTATATCTGCGACCGTGAATGTCACTTGATCGGTAAATCCGGTCTAACTGCTATAGCCCGGTTAGACGGATTTGCGAACGTGACTTTCACGTTGATGTTCTGTTTTTGCAGTGATATTGCGGATCGGTCATGGGGGATAGCCTGGATGCAATGCTAGTACAGTTGTGGTTGTATTATGTACATTTGATATTGCGGGGCGAGCGTCCGACATGTAGACTTCCGTCACTGCCTGATTGTATTATTATTTTGGGGCACAGCCAGGTTGCGGTCGATGTACCCGTTGTATGTATATTTTACTTTCTGTACTAGGATTACCCCGCGGAGGGGTGCACGGATAGCCGGGTTCTAGAAGGCAACAAGCCCGCATCTCATGGCATTGAGACGGAAGGGGCTTCACTCTAGGATTGGCGGGCTATTCGTCGCACTCGTAGGGGGTACAGGTTGACCCAGGAGGGGTGCCCAAGTTACCGGATTCCGTGAAGTGCTGGGTGGTCCATTCACGGTGCTGAAGGGGGCTGCCTCGCTTCAGGTTTTGGCGGGTAACTTGCCGCGCCCGTAGGGGTCTAGGATTTCATTGCACAGGCTGTCCACACGACCAGGGGAACGTCGGGTTTCAGTAGTGGCTCTGTGAAACCCGGGGATCCCAGATATCTGTATTGTTTCTGTGATGCTGTACATTTTTCTGTGATGTTGCATTTCTTATCACGCCTTGAGCGAATATAATATATCGGTATATATATTAGTAGATGTTGTATATGTTTTGCATCCGCGCTAGTCCAGTCCCCGCTCTGTCGTTAGTTAGCTAACCTAACGGGTAATGACGGGACCCAGTGGCGAATGCGGATGGCATATACGTACATCAGTATATTTTCGTTCTTTTTGGTGTGATCAATTGATGGGACTGCGTTGATTCGGATCAATGCAAGTTAAAAACAAACCTAATCTGATGTTGTTGGAACACTTTTCAAAAAGGGCTGTTATTGCAAGGACGTTCACTTTTGTTTTGCATCGCGGTATTCAGTTGGAATATCCTGCTCCTCAGTCTACGAGGCAAGGGCCGAGATCCCTTCACCGGGAGTGACCCCTTGGACAAAAAGTTTGCGTCAGGGCATTAACTTCACTATAGCCGATTGCTTTTGCTTTGCACCGTGGTATTCAGTTGGAATATCCTGCACCCCATTCTACGGGGAAAGAGCCGAGATCCCTTCACCGGGAGTGACCTCTTTAGCAACGGTTTTCGTCACTATATTCTTAAAAGCTATCAGTTCCTTCAACGATATCAAGTTCATTACGTTAAAGGTTTTCGCCAGAAACCATTCGTAGCCCTCTGTCGTTTCAGACGGGTAGCACGTAGTATTCATGCTATGTTTGTTGACCTTCGTCAAGGCATAGTATATGGTAGCTGCTTGTTACTTTTCTGCTGCATAGATAGATGCGTTGGTTTGGGACAGTCGTATAGCCTTGTTGACCTTCGTCAAGGGCTTGTACGGGTGGATTCAAATTAACCTGGATAATGACGGGTAGAACTTGACATGTGACTTATGATTTGTTGACCTTCGCCAAGGTCATAAGAGCATGGGGCAGAAATCACATCAGGAGTTTCAAAAGAACTGAAACTTGCCAGATATGCGCATACCTTCTGGAGTGTGATACCGTGAGCGGATTCCGTCACGTTGTCATGCGATTAGAGTTGGATCCCGATTCCCACTGATGAGTTAGTTTACTCCTCGGGTGATCCCGACTAATTCTTCTTTCAGGTTTGGAGGAGAATTTGACGGTACAGTGGGAGGTTTCCAGATTAGATAAATTGGTAACCATTCTGATCTAGGTTAGAGTGCACGCTGAGTGTTTCTTTTCTCTCTCTCTTTGGCACCGACCATTGACCCGACCCTAAGACTATGACTCAGTGACCAAGTTGACCGAACCTTCTAAACACTGGCTTTTGGATTGTCAGAGTTGCAGACCTCATTGCCACTCCTACTTTTACCCTTTTCTCCAAGACACCCCGTATTACTACGAACGTCCACTTCCATTGGACAAAACCATCGTATGGTTAGATACGAACTCGAAGGAATTTATTCGAGGATGGTTTCAGGTTCTGGAGGGAACGGATAGGATTATTCAGTTGTCTTTTCCTTTTACCTTCTCTCAAGTTG
Organism: Agapanthus africanus; assembly: GCA_030015575.1. Classification (NCBI taxonomy): domain Eukaryota; kingdom Viridiplantae; phylum Streptophyta; class Magnoliopsida; order Asparagales; family Amaryllidaceae; genus Agapanthus; species Agapanthus africanus. The sequence goes on from JASDDO010000014.1 coordinate 447,042,291, forward strand.
TGAGTACTCCTTGGTTTAGGAGATAGTACACCTATTACGCAAATTGGATAGTCTTCTTCCAAACTATAGGCAGGTGCCGACCGGTAGGGAATGAAGAAAACCAATTAGCATAACGATGGTGTACAGAAGGTATTAAGTTCAGACAAAGCAAGGGATTAGTAAGAGGGCAAAGTAAATTGCGACTGCTATTCACGACCAAACCAAGTATTCCTTCGCCAATCCTAAATCACCTTTGTATTTCTCCAGGACACTCCGTATCACTACGAAGATCCACATTTTATTGGATACTCCATCGTATGGTTATATACGAACTCAAAAGGAACTTGTTCCAGTTCGGGGATGGATTCTGGTTCAGGAGAAATAGGAATAAGATTTATTCAGATGTCTTTTATCTTCACCTTCTCTCGCATTGCGAGTGTTCCTAGGATTAGGACAGTACACCCATTATGCTTATTGGATAGTCTTCTTCCGAACCATAGGCTGGTGCCGAACGGTAGGGAAGGAAGAAAACCATTTGGCCTAAAGGGGTGTGCAGAAGGTAAAGACTAAAGACATATGAAGGGATTTGGAGAGGTGGCAAAGAATTATACGGTTACAGTCGTGAATCTGGAAGAGGCATTACTAGGAATACCAGGATACCCCATCGAAACATTTCAATGTTTCAGTTTCACTGTGTACTGTTAAAGGAAGACTGATTTCCCGATAAGATACTTACTCCAGGGTATGTACTTACCAGGTATGATTCTCACATCTGTATGGTTTTACAGATGATGAGTGGGAGTAAGTTATTGGGAATTAGGTGATCATCCTCATTATATCGGGATTCGTTGTAATCGGTGATATTTGAGGAAGTCACCTGGGTTGTTTGCCGGTCGGCAAATATTTGGTTTTGAATATCCGCTGTTATACACCAATTTCAAATCGATATATCTGTACGTCTATTTTCATAGAGTGAGATATACCTTTTGAAATTATGTCAGTGACATTTACCTATATCAGTGGATGGTTAGGTAAGGAGCATTAAACAGCGGTGTAATTCTTCTTAACCATAAGTACAGTTTACAACCTACGACACACAGTGAATGAGTTATCAGACTCAAGGGACTTATACAGAGTATTGTATGTTGTCCAGGGTCCATCGGGACAGAGGGGTTGGTCCTCGTACTATATTCGGTTTACTTATGACTTCTCTAGTTTTTAGACAGGTGTTTCGCGGAAACACAGGGTCTGAATTTTGAGAAGTTATAGGTATTTGAATAGAGTAGAGAACCAGGTGTATCAAGTATCGGGATTCTTCAAAGCAATCGAAGATGTAGACACTTGTGCATAGTATTCAGTTGATAGTAATGATAAGAGATTTTGCTTCTCTTTCAGGTTACTCATAATTGGAAGCATTCCTAAGTTGAGTAACGCTGATAGGCCTCTTTCCATTTAGTAGTCATGCACTGGGGACAGCTGCATGATTTGAATCTGGTTCAATTAAATCAGTACCTCTGGTTCTATATTGGATATAGTACAGTTCATATCTTAACATTGTTAAGGTACGGGGAGTTGTCCGGTTTATGCTTAAAACCAGACATTGGACAACTCAAGGCACGATTCTGTAATGGCTGTTTGTGGGTTGACCCAGGCTATGACGAGGGTTGACTTTCTACCATCTGGCAGATCAATAGAAATATTGTTCTAGACTCGCCACAGTTTTATTAAAAATGGATTTTTTCAGAAAAAGGTAGTGGGAGTATGGTAGAACTGGAAGTGATTCCAGAACCACAAACGATTACTGAAGATTTGATAAGGAACCTAAAGATTCAATCTGGTTTGACATTCCATTAGCCACTCCGCAGATAAGGTGGGTAACTTCAGGCACCCGAGAGGTACTCCGGTAGCCTCAAGGACGGTGACAGGGAAGTTCTTGTTTTACCCACACTTACCATTGCTGTTGTTCCAGGCTGCGAGACCCGGCGGGAGGATGAGTATAGCGTCGTTCTAAACTAGTTTTAGAAGTGTACGTCTATATGACTCTGCCAGAGGGTTGTCGTAGTCAGTGGGAGCAGCGGAAGTATTGGTGGACAGGTAGCATATGTCTATTTATAGACTAAAGCACCAGTAGCGGAGATAGATCATCTATTTCTGATGTGACAGTCATAGGTTTGACTTCATCAGAATAGGGGATGGATCTGTTGAGAAGGTAGTAGGGTGTGATATCCTGGTATTTGGATGACATACACAGAGTAGGAAAAGAAACTCCTATACTACAATCGGTTATATTTTGGTCGTCACACAATGGTTTCTCCACAAAGGAAATGGATTTTATATCAGACATACTGGTTACTAGATCTATGGTTTTAGATCTAGATTTGGGTGGTTTCCCAATCAGGGTACTTGACAGCATTCTAAGAGTATTTAGGATGGACGACTCCTGGCACGGTAGTGTACCTGCAGGTAATGGAGTCACCCTCTCTAAAGGGGTCTTACAGACTAAATTGGAGAGGGATGTGCATGATTGGCAGATCACTTGCTCAGGCAATTGAGTCAATCGTGAGATGTCAAGTACCACACCAGATGTTGTTCTTGCACTAGATGCAATAAGTTGACATTTGATCCAATCCTGGAGAAACAGTCGGAAGCAGTTTTAGAACATAAGTGGATGTTCTAGGGATATGATAACGACAGCCTCATTCAGGAGACAGTTATCATTCCAAGCTTCCAAGGTGGCATGGACGACAAGGAGGTTGTCAGAGTTATAGTTTTTCCCTCTGACGAGGGGCAGTATTTTGGACAGGTGATCCAAGGCAATACTGAGGGTGGCATGGCGCAGGATACTGATTAAGTTCAGCTGACGATACAGTCTAAGAAGTTTGGATTTGGAGTTCATTTATGAGCTATGTCCCATCAGACATCCAGACACATTCTAAGACAGGTATTACTCATTTCGGGAGATGGGTTTCTCCGTGAACTTGAGATATAGAGAGACATAGAAAGAGACATCTAAGCGGATCCACTCACTAAGGTTATTCCTCGAACGCAATAGTTTCGCAAACGAGCTTTGTGAGACTGACTAGTAGAGAAGTTGGGTGTTCGGTATCACATGGGCTGTGAGTATGCGACATCGCAATAATTAGCCTTGAGTGCAAGTGGGAGATTGTTGGAGATAGTGCCCTCAGAGTCAATTATTAGGTCATGGGTACATGATTGCAATGATTGATGGAGGACCTATCCCGGTAGGACAGTCTTACTCGAGATGATAGTATGCTATCTGGTTTACCTTTATCATCGTGTACTGCTTTAGGTGACCTGACAAGTCACTATTGCACGTTGATAGAGCCCCTAGGATTCTTGCTTGACCACCAGCAGTATGAGGGCGATCATATACGTGGGAGCTGGTAGTCTATAAGCATATCCTTAAATGGTCCCTAGTCGTGTGAGTTTCGAGACAGGGCATCGATACTCCAGAGTAGACTAGTGTATACAGTCGAGACCCCGACGAGGGGCGGTGGCCGGTCTCACAAGCCACTGGTGTCAGTTGGATCACCTAAGATGTATACAGGTGCTCATTGGGTTATGAGTACACCGGACAGGACTCGCCGGGAACAGGCTAGTTGGTCATATACCAGACGTCAGATGGCAGTTCCCTGGTGACATGTGTGCAGGTTAGTTCATCGACCTGGGGATCGTCATTTGTCTCGTGTGAGTTCCCACTGTACTTTGATTACTACCCTACCACGGCTCAAAGGAGTCGTGTAAACAGGTTTTAGTTGGGTACAGTCCCGAGCCACATGGAGGCAGTGAGCGTATCTTCAGGGGTTCGTCTCTCCCGGTATTGCGGGTGAGGTCGTGCTGTGTCTAGGAGAGCCATTACACGAAGTCCTTGGCCAAGGCAGGAGATTTACTGGTAGGTATTCCAGTAGTATCTCAGGGTGTTCTGGGCTACACTCCGACACGACTTGTACCGCTTTTGGGGGTCTGACTTTTACCAACCCCCTAGGCCCGCCATGCGATACTCATAGACGAACGGACCGGACTGTACGGATATTGTCACTGACAGGCTCAGTAGGGTTGTCAGGCTGAGTTTGCTCACAGACGTCCCTTTTAGTCAATACCTGGTAGCCCGTTACGTATTGGCTTATACCTCTGACGTGCTAGTGGTTAAATCCACAACCAAGGTATTGACGAGTCTTTAGAGTCCCCCACATTCTGTTACTCAGCTTTCGGGCGAAAAGTTGTAGAGGCCGTATGGAGATATGGCAAGGTCCGATCAGATACGTGCGGTATTGCACGGATCAGGATCGGACAGTTTGTACTATAGGCCGTATGGATATATGGCAGGGTTCGATCAGATACGTGCGGTATTGCACGGATCAGGATCGAACGGATATTACTAGCCGGCTTTGGTATAAGCCGGATCCTAGTATAGTACAGTGTGAATTTTGTCTCATTGCATTTGTATTTCGGTCAGAATACAAATGCGGGTGTGTATGCACAGTATCGGGGTTTTTCCTGTAATTTATTACGGGACCAGTTTTATGGAGTTGCCAGTTTGCTTTTCGTTTCGGCCGATTTCCTTTGTATCGTTCATTGGCCGATGTTTGGTGGAGGAGGGCTTATTTGCATTGTTGCAAATAGGCAATTGTGGAAGGGGTCTTTTGCATATTGGTTGGATCATGATGGTTGCTCCATTGACCTTGACTTCTTGACCTCTTCATGATGGCTTGACCATTTAGGATCATCATGGTTGTTTTGGAGTGTTTGTTTTTGTTTGTGATGATATTGTTTTGATCATCACTCATTATTCTTCCTTGCATGATAGCTCACCCACTCCCTTGTCTTTCATTGACTTCACTCTATTCCCACCTACCACCATGAGGCATGGCCGGCCACTAGTGAGGGAGGGGGCTCCTTTTCATTTGGGTGTGGTAAAATGTTATTCTCATTCTTTTTGCATGCTACATTTTTCCCCCACCTCTCTCCAAGTTCTTTTTCCTCCACCACAAAGGCATATCCATAAACCCCAAATGAGACTTGCTCACTAGATATTCTACAGCAAATCTTGGGCACGTTGAATAGCCAGCTTCGTGCTCGAGTTGCCTCGGCATTGAGGTGGGAGCCCGTAAAAGATGTAGGCGATGTGGTGTACTTCCGGCGACGAGGAGGAGACGGGACATTCCGCAGGAGATCGGGACGACGACGAGAAGACCGGAGGACTCGGATCTGTCGGTATATCTCTCTTCCCCTTCTTGTAGATAGCTAGGACTAGTTAGTGGTTCGATCCGGGTATTAGTGCGCGGCGATTTTCCAGTTCAAGTAAAATTAAAGTTTATCACCGCTTCCGCATTTGGCCGTCGGATTGACGGCCGGGGCGCCGCCGTGCACTTACACTAGGGACCTTGAAGGATGTACTTATGGACTATCATGTCCCCACTAGTATGATCCGCATCATAGTCCAGGTAGTCAAGTACACATCCTAAGGGCTTTACCAACATGTAATAGAGAGACAATCAGTATACACGTTAAGGTAAAGAGTAACCAGATAGCATACTATCATGTCGAGCAAGAAAGTCCACCCTATATATGTCCCAGCATCCACTACAATATACATCCTATGTACAGTAATGGCTTCAAGGGCATACATATAACTAACAAAGATGAGTCATGGGTTCTCAAAGCTTCTCAAGTCATGACTCATTTTCCATTTCTTTTAATTCTAAAATATTTATCATTATCTCTTCTCATTTTTCCTCATGTGTGATTCTCACACATCCATGTCCCTTGTATCATCAACCATGATACAATTTATATATATATATATATATATATATATATATATATATTTATTTATTTATTTATTTATTTATATAAAGAGAAGAAAATCTTAAGTGAGTTTAATATTAGTTAACATATGTATATATCAAATATATAAATATATCAAATTATTAAATCAACACTTGATTCAATAATCCGGTTATATCATATATAACCCGGCTAATATCAAATATATATATATATATAAGATTATTAAATCAACACTTGATTCAATAATCCGGTTATATTACATACAACAGGCTGATATTCAATATTAGATATCAAATCAACACTTGATTCAATAATCTGGTTATATCATATATAACCGGCCAATATCAAATATAAACACACACACACACACACACATATATATATATATATATATTAATCAAATCATTGAATCAACACATGATTCACTAATCCGATTATATTATATATAACCTGGTTGATATCAAATATCGGTGGATTAGAATACGGTATCATATACTCGTATTCAATCAAGCTCCCGCACATATCTCCATACGTGCCCTACTTCGTTTCGCTTGAGCTAGGAAAGCTCTTTGTGGGACTCTAAAGACTCGTCAATACGCCAGCAGTTGGTAATGATCACATCAGATACCCACAAGCCGTCAGCGGTACTAGGTGGACGTAATGGCTATCCTTGAACGACTAGAAGATCAACAAGCAAACTTGTCCAAACTCCAGTAAAGCCTATAAGCAACACTTACCATACAGTCCGTTCTCTTCGTCTGATATGTCGCATATCGAGTCTGAGGGGTGGAATCGTCAGACCCCACTAACTTGATAAGTCATGCTGATGTTATAAGTCCACGTTGCTCATCCCGGTTCATACGGGGAGGCGAAAACGGCGAAAAACAATAATTTTGGCGCAAGGCAACATGGACTCAAAAGCAAGGATCTTGGCTAAACTAGAAACTAGTAAACTACTAGAGGTATTAACTACTATGCTGTATAAAGTATACCTCACGGAACCGGTCCTTCGGGTCTTCATTCCGCTGTCCCGCTCGCCCATCCAAGCTCCAAGCGTCGATCTGGACCTTGGGCACCTCCGCGGCCTTCTTGAGTCAAAGACGATCCACCCGAGAGATGTACACCGAGCTCCACCTCGAGCCGAGGCAACTAGGGCAAAGAGATTGCTAGTCAAGAAGGCCTAAGATGTGCAGAGGAGATGTATGGATGTGTTTGTCTTTGTGGGATCTTTTTCTCTCAACACATGGGATCAAAAGATGAGATCAAGAGGAGGAAGAAGAAGGAGAAACTTAGCAACCATGGAGCTTTTCTTTTTCTTCTCACTTCAAGAGAGAGAATGAGAAGAGAATAATGAAAAGATTAACCCCAATGAAAATGAACCATGGTTGCAATAATACACTAAAATCATCATTACCAATCCTATCATGATAAAGTTGATGGCACATTGAATTGACCATTATCATAACTCAAGAATTAAAAAGAAAATGAAAGAAGAGTGTAGATCTCTCTTGAAGGTCAATGGTCAACACGGTCAACGGGTCAACAAAGTCAAGAGAGGTCTAAGTGGTCAAATGGTCAATGCAATTAGCCATCACTAATCTATCACTAAAAGGATTAGTAAACAATGTCTCCGGCTCATAACGGTTTTGACCAAACGAATTGTCAAAACCCTAATGAGTGTGCCACATTACGGTTTTGGCCGAACCAACTGCCAAAACCCTAATGGGGCACCTCCTCCTTCATCGCTCCTCAAAACTGTGCATACACACCCGTATCCGCATTCCGTAGAATGCGAATGCACAGAAGACAAATCAAATCCATCTGTGCAATACTAGGATCTGGCTTAAACCAAAGCCCACTAGTATTGCCTGCCCGAACAGCATACGCACACAAGTGCACGTAAGTGATCGTAGCCCTGCCGTAAAACCATACGGCCTCTACACGTTTCGCTCAATGCAGGGAAACTCTCTGTGTGGGACTCTAAAGACTCGACACTACGCTGGCAGTGGGTTTAACCACAGACCGCAAGCGGCACTAGCTGTACGTAACGGTCCCCAGGTAGATGTCGATAAGAAGGCCGATGAGGTAAACCCATCCGAACTCCTACTGAGCCTGTATGTGACAATCTCCGTACAGTCCGGTCTGTTCGTCTGATACATCGCATGGAGGGCCTAGGGGGGCGGTGAACGTCAGTCCCCTAATAGCGGTACAAGTCGTGTCGGAGTGTAGCCCAGAACACCCTGAGATAACACTGGAAACCTACCAGTATATCTCGCTTGCCCTGGCCACGGACTACTTGTGTAATGGCTCTCCTAGACACAGCGCGATGTCAACCCCTAATACCGGTGTAACATTTCAAAAAAATAAAATACTATTTTTGGGAATTTTCATAATTTAATATTAATTTTTAATGAATATTTTAATAGTCGGTATAATTAAATACCGATAAATGGTGAAAATTCCGGAGAAAATTATGGAAATTATAAAATAGGTTATTTTGTGGAAATATGTCATTTTACAGTTTTTATGATGGATTATATGATGTTTTGGTGTTAACCGCGATTAAAAATCGCTAATTGGATTTTTGGTTTTTTGTGCAAAAATGTGCACATAACATTTCTACACTTGTTACACTTGTTTCATGTTTTGGACTCTTGATGGCTTAAGGTTGAACCATGTTGAGATGACCATGGTGGTTTGAACCAATTGGTTAGGTTAGTAGGGTTACTTAAGGGTTTTAGCTTGGTTAAGGATGATTAGGGTTAGGTTGACTTGTGTAGGAGAGTGTGGTGAATGGCTTGAGGGTGCTAACATGGTTCAAGAGTGAGAGAGAGCTGGCTAGAGTGTGCATGATCCCTCTCAACCTTCATTATCCCTTGTGTTCTTCCATACTACCTCTCACTCTCACACATTACACCACTTCAAAACAACTTCAGCCCATATATCATCAGCCTCAGCCCCATCTAAACATCAGCACACCTACCAGCCCCTAACCCCTTAGCCAATACCTACATCCTCCCATCAACTGATACACCCCATCAGCCCCTACAACAGCCCCCAAATGCTTCAACTTCAGCCACCAAACTGCTGCAACAGTAGCCCATTACATCAGCATCAGCAACATCATCATTTGCTGCAACAGCAGCTGATACATCAACTTCAGCCCCCCCCTTTTCATCACTTCAGCCCCCTTTATCACCCCATTAGCCCCCATATCAACTCATCCTTATTCTGGAACCATACATCAGCAGCAGCCCTTCAACACAACATCAGTTTCAGCCAGGAAAAACATCAGCTCAGCACACTTCAAACACAACTTCAACCCCAATTCTGCATCAGCTGAACTAATCCATTCAAGACCACACCACACCCCTGCATACTCCACCCCACACAACAATATACCCTCCCATAGCCACAAACTCCTGCTGCTGCAACTCCATGCTATAAAATAATTCCAAGCAGCAGCAGCAGCCAACGCAACAGCAACAAATAGCTACAGCAGCAGCAGCTTTGCATTTTCAGCCAGAGCAGCAACTTGAAATGCTACAGGGCACCTCAGCACCCCTCCTCCTTCCTTCATCCTCTCTTCTCCTTCATTCCAGAACTCCCTTGAGGTATAATCTCATAACCAAATTCCTATCTTGCAAGTTATAGTGTCTAGCTGATAATTTGCTGTTATATCCATGATCTAGTGCTAGTTTTAGTGAAATTGAGTGAGATTTGGCAAAGAGATGGTTTCGATTGACAGGGTAACCTTATTAGGTGTATTTGAGACTAGTTTAACCCAGAAAACCCCAGATCTCTAGTTAGTTACCAGAGTTGTTCGACTTGGTGTAAATTAGCGTTTTCGTCGATTTTGTGACCTTTCTGAGACCTGCTTTCACCCGGGACCTCCTAGAGTAAAATTGACTTGGCAGTGAACTGTGTAGGCACCCTGGAACCACTACCCAAAGTCCTAGCCACCATCTCAAAGTCCCGGCCGCAAATTTAATCCCCCTGGCCGCAATTTGCGTCCAGAGCAGGGTAAACTGCCTCGTTTTGCGTGCACAGCCCCTTTTCATGTAAAATTGACCCCCGGTATGTCTAGTTTTGACTGCTTCCTGTTAGGGTAAAATCTGGGTTGAATTTCATGAGTTGGCGTATGATTTACGACTCGTTTTCGTATGGATTTTGATATTCGATGATTCGTATCTGTCGGGTGGCGTTTGGACGTCAACGACAGTAGTGATTGGCTGTTTTTGCACACAAGGTCACAGGTTTTTACCTATGGGCGTAGAGTGCACCATTTTGGTTTCCGACATGGTTTTCATGAGTTTTAGCGTGTGATATCCTTGTAGGTACCCCACGTGGCGCCGAGGCGTTGGAGATGCAAATGGCGACATCGGCACCGGCATGCATAAAGAAAGGTGAGTAGATTTATATCTACGGGGAGAAGTCGGGTGGATGGCGTATAGCACCCTCGCAGTCCGTGGTGATGTATACGGATGCGTATACACACCAACAATTTATTATATGTTGTTGGGATTAATTATTGATGTTTAAATGGATATTGGTATATTGGATTGGTAAATGGTTACGAAACCCTAGGGTAGTTGGTGCACTTCACATACATACACACACATACATACTTGCATACATCCTTATGTCATATGTGGTTATAGGATCCTATGTGGATATGTGTTCACATGGATTTTGGAATATTGTGCTCACATACGGATTTGAGGATGACACATGGGATTGATATGAGTCGATGAGTTTGATCTGGGATTATGATATCGGTGATATGATAAAATTCATGATTGAGATACGTCTTAATGCTTTAGAGGATTTTGGGAATAATGACGCCATAGGAATGGTGATATAAATATATAATGATCGACATGTGATTATGATACACGATAGGATATGATATGACATGATATGACAGGATACTTGTGATAGGCCGCCTTGGGCGATGTATACTCTTGTGGTGATATATGATGATAATCTCGATTTATACTAGACTGTCGATCAGTAGCCAGATCTTGATTATAGTAATGATGTTATCATTATACTAGACATAGGTCAGTACCCAGATTATGATATTTGATAAGAGAATACTTGATGAATAATATGACAAATGTGATATGGACCCGTACCCAGATTTGGGGATGCCGTACGACGGATTTACGTATGAGCTGTAATTTGAGGTTTGATCCGCACTCTGGACTTGGGAATAACTGATTATAGAGGTATGGTATCGGATGTGACATATTCGAGGCGGGATCACCGACTATATATGTATATATATATATATATATATATGTGTGTGTGTGTGTGTGTGTGTGTGTGTGTGTGTGTGTGTGTCGACTCGGAGGTTAGGCGGTTTCCCTTACCTACTGTTAGCTTTAGCTCAGCCTTGTAGTGGTGCAGCTATGTGACTTTTATGACATTAGATGCAGTTTAGTGATCATGGTGTTCGGTATTTCAGTTCCTGCATATTATTATTGTTGCTCTGCATCGCATACTGTTGTGATTCATATTCTATTATTGATATCCTGCTGCTAGGACACCAGCACCATTACCGATGATGCGTATGTACCACGTACACTTATTTGTTGTCGCACACACATCTTCATCGGTAATTGCCATGTCACGAACACTTAGAAAATATTATTTCTTGATTCAGCTTGCTAGCTAGTAGTGACATGATATTAGTATGCTTGCCTTATATGTTAGCTTGACATTGTAGCTATCACTTGTCACTTCATGCATACTGTTATTCATTATATGCTGCATTCATGGATTCTCAAGCTTATATTCATGATTTTTCATGCTATTGATGATTGGATTCGGGTTTCCATAAGATTTTCTGGATTTGGAGGAAAACCGCAAAATATATATATAAACTGCTTTCTCTCTTTTTAAATAAATGCGGTTTTTCCATGATGTATGAGTCGTCCACCATGAGTTTTGCCGATGGATTTCGAGACCCGATTCGAGAAGTGGAGGAACCGTTTCGGGTACATGGTGGGCCCGGTGCGGTACCCCGGGGCAAGAAGATCGCAGGAGATGGCGTTGAGCCTGGCAGGGGAGCACGACCGACCGGTGATATTACCCGACATGTCGGATATCCGGAGGATACCGTCGTAGTCATGAGATGGATAGTAGGGGCCGATCTGGACTGACAGCGCCCTGGATATTATGATTGGGACATTGAGATTTGAGATATTGAGGTACAGAGATTGTGATACAGACATATCGAGATATTGAGATTTATGTTTTGTGCCGATGCTAGACACTGTTTTATGCTGATTTCATCATGATACCTCATTTAAAATACAGAGATCTCACAAAGTTATGAAAGAAGTTTTCTTCAGTACATGCATTCTGTTTCATGCATTCATACATCATTCATATGATATATATTGACACTTGATGCACTGGCACAGACACATGGTTTTACACTTGGGTTAGATATTTACACTAGCCATGGTTAGAGATTGCTGGTTATGTATTTGAGGATTATATATTTTGATTGTATGACCTAGGATTGCGTCATACATGCGATTTCTGTTTGTAGATCTTTTTCTACTCACGAATTGGCAACTCACCCCCGTTGTGCCCCAGTTTCTTGCAGGTGTTGCCGTACGGGTTTCATTACGGCTTTGCGGGAACTGTTCCTTTCGGGTGACTTGCTAGTAGGTGGGTTATTGTATCGTACCCATCATTATACATTATATATTATATTTCAGTTGTATCTAGAATTTCCATCAACCAAACATGTACTTAATTGAGATAGAGACCAGTGATATTTATTCTTTCGACCTTAGAGTCGCGTGTTATATTTCCTTGGGCTCTTGCTGGTTGAGTTTCTTTTTGTTGTGATCCTCGCCTTTAGGCGTTGTATATATTGTTGCATACAGGTTGATTTGATATGGTTCTTCCTACTCTCTACCACTTTTCTTGGTTTAGATTTCTGGGTTCGGCTTACTTAGAGTACGTATGCCTCGAGACGTTCGTAGTTTAAGTGCCGGTCATGTTCCGTACTTTCGGGTCGTAACAACCGGGAGAGACGAATCCTGTCTAACCGTCACTGCCTCCAAGTGCTTCGGGATTGCACCCAACTACTATCTGTTTGCACGACTCCTTTGAGCCGTGGTAGGGTAGTAATCTAAGTACAGTGGGAACACACTCGAGGCGAAGTGATAGTGTCAAGTCGGCGGACTAAGTTGTACTCATGTCACCTGGGAACTGATAACTGACGATAGGTATAATACCAACCAACAGTTCCCGACGAGTCCTGTCCAGTGTACTCGTAACCTAACGAGCACCCGCATACTATCTCAAGTACGACGTACTGACGGCTGTGGGACAGACCGTCTCCCCCGCTGGGATGAGAAGTGCATACGCTAGTCTACTCCGGAGTATCGATGCCCTGTCTCGATAGTCCTACGACTAGGGACCTGTATAAGGATGTGCTTATGGATTACCCAGCCCCCACGAGTGTGAGCGCCATCACAACGCTGGTAATCAAGCAAAGATCCTAAGGGCTCTACTAATATGTATATAAGCGATATGCTAAAAGAAACACATGCACATATTGAAGTAGAGACAAACCAAGTAGCATACTACCATTTTGAGCAAGATTGTCTATACAACTGTGAATATCCCAAGCTTCCATTAAGTAATATACAAGCTAGTATGATACAGTAATGGCCTCTAGGGCATATACACTAACAATCTCCCACTTGCACTAAGGCCATGTACTGGAGTATCGAAGACCTATCATCTCGATCAGCCGCTCGAACTGAGTCTGGGGTAGGGCCTTCGTGAGTGGATCTGCAGTGTTATTCTCCGTATTTACTCTCTTCACCTCGATCTCCTGGCGATCTACGATCTCCCTGATCAGGTGGTACCACCTCAAAATGTGCCTGGACTTCTGATGGGACCTGGGTTCCTTCGCTAAAGCTATAGCGCCGTTGTTGTCGCAATACAGCGGTATTGGATCAACAATGGTAGGAACCACCTGAAGCTCCGTGAGGAACTTCTTCATCCAGACAGCTTCCTTTGCGGCATCACAAGCAGCTATGTACTCCGCTTCCATAGTTCAGTCAGCAACGGTCTCCTGCTTGGAACTCTTCCAGCAAACCGTCCCTCCATTGAGGGTAAAGACATAACCCGACATGGACTTGGAGTCATCCTTGTCGCTCTGGAAGCTGGAGTCAGCAAAGGCCTCGAGCTGGAGGTCTTTTCCGCCATACACCAAGAACATCTCCTTAGTCCTTCTCAGGTACTTGAGAATGTTCTTTACCGCTATCCAGTGTTTCTCCCCTGGGTTCGACTGATACCGTCTTACAACGCTCAATGCGTATGCTACATCTGGTCCGGTACACAACATCGCATACATTATAGAGCCTACCACAGAAGCGTAGGGTATAATAGACATGCGTCCCTTTCCAAATCAGTCTTGGGAGACATCTCTTTGGAGAGGGTGATCCCGTGACAAGCCGGTAAATTACCGCACTTGGAATCTTCCATACTGAATCTTTTCAGTATGGTGTCGATGTACCTTGACTGTGAAAGTCCCAACATCCTCTTAGATCTATCACGATAGATCTGGATCCCCAGAATGTAGTTGGCATCGCCCAGGTCCTTCATGGAGAACCTCTGCGACAAGAATCCTTTGACTGACTGTAGCATAGGAATATCATTTCCTATTAGGAGAATGTCATCCACGTACAAGACGAGGAATACTACAGTTCTCCCTACAATCTTACTGTAAATGCATGGTTCATCTGGGTTTTTGATAAAGTCGAATTCTTTGACAGTATCATCAAAGCAGATGTTCCAACTCCGCGTTGCCTGCTTAAGTCCATAGATGGACTTTAGCAACTTGCACACTTTACCGCTGCTCCCACTCTGAATGAATCCTTCTGGCTGATCCATATAGACGCACTCTTCCAAATTTCCATTTAGGAAAGCCGTCTTTATGTCCATGTGCCAGATTTCATAATCGTGGAAGGCAGCAATGGCAAGAAGGATCCGAATGGATTTCAGCATAGCCACTGGAGAAAAGGTCTCGTCATAGTCCAAACCAGGTCTTTAATGAAAACCCTTTGCAACAAGTCTAGCTTTATAGGTCTCAACCTGCCCATCTACACCAATCTTCTTTCTGAAGATCCATTTGCAGCCTACGGGTTTTACCCCTTCTGGAGCAAAGTCCAAAGTCCAAACTTTGTTGGTGTACATGGACTCCATCTCGGCCCGCATTGCATCCAGCCATTTTACCGAGTCGCCGCTCTGAATGGCTTGCTGGAAGCTTGTAGGCTCACCATAATCCATAGTGCAATCCTCTCTATCCCCGTCTATAAGAAAACCGTAGTATCTCTCGGGCGGATGAGACTGCCTACTACTCCTGCGGAGTGGCGTAGGAATGTCCTGTTCTTTCGAACCCTCTGGTTCTACTAAGCTTTCAGTAATAGCTCGTGGTTCTGGAATTTCTTCCAGTTCTATTGCGCTCCCACTTATCTGATTTTCCAAAAACTCAGTTTCCAAGAAGCGGGCATGACGAGAAACAAAAACCTTTTGTTCCTCTGCGTAATAGAAAAGATACCCCTTAGAGTTCTTTGGGTATCCCACAAACTTACACTGTACTGAACGTGCTTCGAGCTTGTCCGCATGCTGCTTTTTTACAAAAGCTGGACATCCCCATGTCTTAAAGTGTTTAAGACTGGGTTTCTTCCCACTCCATATCTGATATGGTGTGGTAGGCACTGACTTAGTAGGAACTTGGATCAAAAGATATGCAGCTGTTTCTAGTGCATAACTCCAGAAGGATCGCGGCAACTCAGCCTTACTCATCATGGAACGAACCATATCCAATAGGGTTCGATTCCTCCTTTCCGATACACCGTTGTGTTGTGGTGTGTATGGAGAAGTAAGCTGAGAGAGAATTCCATTCTCTTTTAAGAAGCCCAGAAACTCGGCACTCAAGTATTCACCACCTCGATCAGATCTCAGTGTCTTGATACTTTTGCCTGTTTGTTTTTCAACTTCATTCTTGTATTCCTGAAATTTCTCCAAGGCCTCGGATTTGTGCTTCATTAAGAAGACATGCCCATACCTAGAGAAATCATCTGTGAAAGTAATGAAGTATGAATAACCACTTCGCGCATGTGTAGACATTGGACCACACATATCACTGTGTATGAGTCCCAAGAGCTCGCTCGCTCTTTCTCCGTGTCCAGTGAACGGAGTCTTTGTCATCTTTCCCATGAGACAAGATTCATAAGTGGCATAAGACTGGTACTCGAACGGATCCAAGTATCCTTCTTTATGTAACTTTGTCAACCGTGTCTCATTAATGTAACCCAGTCTACAATGCCATAAGAAAGCCTGATTTGTTTCCGGAGACTTTCTTTTAAGTGTGTTCTGGACACTGAAGACCTGAGCTTGATTCAAAACGTATATACCGTATTTCAATGTACCTGACCCAATCAGTACTTGATTTAGGTGGATGTTTACTACATCGCTTACAAAAGTAAAATCATATCCTTCCTTAGAAAGTAAGGATACAGATATGATGTTACAAGTCGCACCTGGTACATAAAAACAGTCACGCAGAATCAATATCTGCCCAGTTGTCAGTCCTAGATGATATTCCCCTACGGATTCAGCATACATGCTCATTCCGTTAGCAACCCTGAGAGTCATATCACCTTTCCTGATAACCCTACGGTTTCTCAGAGCCTGTAACGAATTACAGATATGAGATCCTGATCCAGTATCCAATACCCAGGAAGTAGGGTTAACTGACATACAGTTCTCTATTACAAACACACCCGAAGCCGAAGCCACAACATGCTTCGAATTCTGGCTACTGGCTTTGCAAGCCCTGCAATCCTTCTGTCCATGTTCATTCCCGTAACAATAGGAACAGCCCTCTTTTACTACATCTGTTCCCGAAACTTCTGCCCTTCCCTTTCTTTCTACTTCCCTGGTTTCCTTCAGGGTAGTAGGTAGAGACTGTTGAACTAAGTCAGCATCTGACCCGTTCTTCAACGTGGTCTTCAGGTCCGTGAGCTCGAAAGAGCTGGTCTCTGTAAGGACGTTGCCCCCTACAGATGACCCGATAGCCAACCTCGCTGGAAGCAATTCGTTCGCGGTCTCATATCTTGCGATACGAGATTGCTCTCCATATGAATCTTTGTTATGGAGGAAGATAGAAACTGAGTCCATCTTCTCGCGCTGCCTCTGGTATATACCATCAACTGAGGCTAACACGAGGCACTTGGCTTTCGCACAGTCTTCTTCCGATGTCCTACGAATATCAATATCCGTGACAGGGGAAACTGGACCTGAGACGGCAAGGGTTGGATCAGTCAAGAGGTGTCCCAGGTTGTCATGGGCAATGGACATCTGGACAGACCTTTGCCAGTCATAACAGTCAGATTCAGTCATTTTATTATCTAGATGTAACCTAGGTGCGGTCACTGGGTCGCTGCAATTAAGAGAGAGAGAAGAAAACACTTAGCATGATGCTCTTGCAAGTTTAGATTGGTTTTTAGTTTATCTAAACAGGATGGCTCCCACTGTCTCTCGAATCCCTCCCCAAACCATAAAGGAAGAATTAGTTGGGATCAATCTCACTGTACAATTCTTGCTTAACCGTTCAGCCAGGCCAGTGTCGGTACTTCGAGGGAGGTTTTCCAACGCTTTCGCGAAGTTCCTTAATTAAGTAACCTCTTTTCCCTGTGGGCGTAGCCCCGCTAACACCTTTCTAGACACCTACTTGGTTTATAGCATTGATCGTTAAGTGAAAGAGTTCCCGAGGAGTAGCATATACTCACAGTAGGATCGGGATCCAAATATCATCGTGTGATAAAACCGAAGGAATCCTACCAGAATCATCACACTCCAAATGGTATGCAGCGCTAGCAAGTTTCAGTACTTATGAAACTCCCGATGTGAATTTTTGCCCCATGCTCTTATGACCTTGACTAAGGCCAACAAATCATAAGTCACATGCCAAGTTCTACCCGTCGTTGTCCAGGTTAATTTGGACCCACCCGTATATACCCTTGACTATGGCCAACAAAGCAATACGACTGTCCCAAACCAACGCATTCTATCTATGCAACATATGAATACCCACCAGCTACCAAACACTGTGCCTTGA
The DNA here is from genome assembly GCA_030015575.1 of Agapanthus africanus. Taxonomy (NCBI): domain Eukaryota; kingdom Viridiplantae; phylum Streptophyta; class Magnoliopsida; order Asparagales; family Amaryllidaceae; genus Agapanthus; species Agapanthus africanus. Next base: position 447,060,241 of record JASDDO010000014.1, read on the forward strand.
CTAAGGCCAACAAACACAGCTTGAATACTGTTGAATATTCATATGAAACGACGGAGGGCTACGGATGGTTTTGGCGAAACCGTGAACGTAGTGAACTTGATATAGTCGATGGAACGAGATAGCTTTTAAAAGGAGTGGTTCAAGCTCCGCGTTTAAAATGCTGGTTTTTGAAAAGAACCGAGTGGTTTTCAAAGTGTTCCAACGACTTTTACTTGGTTTATTTTCTTGCATTAATTCCAATGCGTCCCATCATTTAATCCTACCATTGCAGAAAACAACTAAAATATGGTGTACGCTTATGCCATCCGCATTCGCCATGGGGCCCCGTCATCACCCGTTAGGTTACTTAACTAACGACAGAGCGGGGGCTGGACTAGCGCGGATGCAAAACATAAGCAACACCTAAATAGATATCATATATAGATATATAGCAATGATAGCCATTATAGATCACAGATGAACACTTTGGATATACTAGGAATCCGCGATTCGTTCGAGCCTGCAACAAAAAGCGGATTACACGGTCGCGATGAATAGCCAAACCCCACCCTAAACCCCTACGGGTGCAGCAAACTACCCGCCAAGTACCCGAAGCGAAGCAACCTCCCTCAACACCGTGAGTAGGCCACTCGGCACTTCGAGATACCCGGTAGTTTGTGCACCCCACTTTGGGTCTATCCTAGGAGCAAAAACAGTAAAAAGAAATTATACAATGACGGCTACAACCCCGACCCGGTTGTGCGGCCATACAAATAATATTACATCAATTTACAACTTTTACAATGAATGAAAGAAAAAGAAACTCTCATCTCACATCCATTCCCGGCTATCCATCCGCGACAATCCAACGAGTTCATATACACAAACCAACAACATTACAGACCACAGATATGTATAACCCCCACTAATCGACGTATAGCGATTAGCGGACGTTCAATACATATATCACATCACAGAAAATATGCATTAGCCAAAGTCTAGGGAATATCGATCAAAATACAGATTTGTAACCACCCGAAAATTCAATTTGTGCTCTGGAAAATCTGGGCAGAAACAACATATACTAAAAATCACAAAACTCCCAAATAAAAACACTGCAAGAAATCCGGTCCACGACCGAGTCAAATCGGCCGCGGAACCGCGGCACGAAGCATGTTCTTACCGCGGAACCGCGACGGTTTAGTCGGTTCAGTGGACCGGTTTTCTTCTGTGGTTTTAAAAAACCCCGAGTCGAATTTTCATGTATGTTAAAAAACTTTTAGAGCAGTATAAAAATTCGACAGAAACTTGGTTTTTCCGGCCGTGTTTTGCGACCTTTTTCCGATCGATATTCTAAACACTTTGCTAACTTACTAGTTTATGTTTAGCTAGGCTCTGATACCACTGTAAGTCCACGTTGCTCATCCCGGTTCTTATGGGGAGGCGGAAACGGCGAAAAACAATAATTTTGGCGCAAGGCAACATGGACTCAAAAGCAAGGATCTTGGCTAAACTAGAAACTAGTAAACTACTAGAGGTATTAACTACAATGCTGTAGAAAGTATACCTCACGGAACCGGTCCTTCGGGTCTTCATTCCGCTGTCCCGCTCGCCCATCCAAGCTCCAAGCGTCGATCCGGACCTTGGGCACCTCCATGGCCTTCTTGAATCGAAGACAATCCACCCGAGAGATGTACACCGAGCTCCACCTCGAGCCGAGGAAACTAGGGCAAAGAGATTGCTAGTCAAGAAGGCCTAAGATGTGCAGAGGAGATGTATGGATGTGTTTGTCTTTGTGGGATCTTTTTCTCTCAACACATGGGATCAAAAGATGAGATCAAGAGGAGGAAGAAGAAGGAGAAACTTAGCAACCATGGAGCTTTTCTTTTTCTTCTCACTTCAAGAGAGAGAATGAGAAGAGAATAATGAAAAGATTAACCCCAATTAAAATGAACCATGGTTGCAATAATACACTAAAATCATCATTACCAATCCTATCATGATAAAGTTGATGGCACATTGAATTGACCATTATCATAACTCAAGAATTAAAAAGAAAATGAAAGAAGAGTGTAGATCTCTCTTGAAGGTCAATGGTCAACACGGTCAACGGGTCAACAAAGTCAAGAGAGGTCTAAGTGGTCAAATGGTCAATGCAATTAGCCATCACTAATCTATCACTAAAAGGATTAGTAAGCAATGTCTCCGGCTCATAACGGTTTTGACCAAACGAATTGTCAAAACCCTAATGAGTGTGCCACATTACGGTTTTGGCCGAACCAACTGCCAAAACCCTAATAGGGCACCTCCTCCTTCATCGCTCCTCAAAACTGTGCATACACACCCGCATCCGCATTCCGTAGAATGCGAATGCACAGAAGACAAATCAAATCCATCTGTGCAATACTAGGATCTGGCTTAAACCAAAGCCCACTAGTATTGCCTGCCCGAACAGCATACGCACACAAGTGCACGTAAGTGATCGTAGCCCTGCCGTAAAACCATACGGCCTCTACACGTTTCGCTCAATGCAGGGAAACTCTCTGTGTGGGACTCTAAAGACTCGACACTACGCTGGCAGTGGGTTTAACCACAGACCGCAAGCGGCACTAGCTGTACGTAACGGTCCCCAGGTAGATGTCGATAAGAAGGCCGATGAGGTAAACCCATCCGAACTCCTACTGAGCCTGTATGTAACAATCTCCGTACAGTCCGGTCTGTTCGTCTGATACATCGCATGGAGGGCCTAGGGGGGCGGTGAATGTCAGTCCCCTAATAGCGGTACAAGTCGTGTCGGAGTGTAGCCCAGAACACCCTGAGATAACACTGGAAACCTACCAGTATATCTCGCTTGCCCTGGCCAGGGACTACTTGTGTAATGGCTCTCCTAGACACAGCGCGATGTCAACCCCCAATACCGGGAGAAACGAATCCTGTCTAACCGTCACTGCCTCCAAGTGCTTCGGGATTGCACCCAACTACTACCTGTTTGCACGACTCCTTTGAGCCGTGGTAGGGTAGTAATCTAAGTACAGTGGGAACACACTCGAGGCGAAGTGACAGTGTCAAGTCGGCGGACTAAGCTGTACTCATGTCATCTGGGAACTGATAACTGACGATAGGTATAATACCAACCAACAGTTCCCGACGAGTCATGTCCAGTGTACTCGTAACCTAACGAGCACCCGCATACTATCTTAAGTACGACATACTGACGGCTGTGGAACAGACCGTCTTCCCCGCTGGGATGAGAAGTGCATACGCTAGTCTACTCCGGAGTATCGATGCCCTGTCTCGATAGTCCTACGACTAGGGACTTGTATAAGGATGTGCTTATGGATTACCCAGCCCCCACGAGTGTAAGCGCCATCACAACGCTGGTAATCAAGCAAAGATCCTAAGAGCTCTACTAATATGTATATAAGCGATATGCTAAAAGAAACACATGCACATATTGAAGTAGAGACAAACCAAGTAGCATACTACCATTTTGAGCAAGATTGTCTATACAACTGTGAATATCCCAAGCTTCCATTAAGTAATATACAAGCTAGTATGATACAGTAATGGCCTCTAGGGCATATACACTAACAGATGTGTGGCCTATAACCTTTCGAGAAGATACTAATAACACTTATCAGTAAATCGCATCAGTCCTAGCCAGGGACTTGTTGTCATAGCCAATCGAGTATAACGCAACATCAACTCCCAATACCGGAAGAGACGAAACCCCTCATATCGCTCACTGCCTCCATATGACTCGGGACTGTACCCAAAATCTACCTGTTTGCACGACTCCTTTGAGCCGTGGTAGGGAGGAAATCAAAGTACAGTGGGAACCACACAAGACACTATGACGATCTCGGGTCTACAAACTAACTTGTACAAGTGTCACCAGAGAACTGCTATCTAGGAGTTCTCAGCGACTCATATTCAGTGTACCCATTCTCTAATAAGCACCTGTGTACAATCTTTGATGTCAAACACCAATGGTTATGGGACAACCATCGCCCCATATAGGGTCAAGAAACGTACACACTAGTTTACTTTGGAACATCAATGCCTTGTCTCGATACTCCCTCGATTAGGAACTATTAAAGGATGTGCTTGCAGAATATACAAGCCCCACTAGTATGATCTGTATCATAGTCCCGGTACTCAAGCCTATATCCTAAGAGCTTTATCAACGTGTATCAAAGAGACAGTATACTAAAACAAGTGTACATGCTAAGATAAAGAGCAACCAGATAGCATACTATCATGTCGAGCAAGAAAGCTCTCTATACATATGTCCAAGCATCCACTATAATATACAATAATGGCCTCTAGGGCATACATATTCCTATATATATGTCCAACAATTACAATAATTGGCTCTAGAGCATACATATCTAACAACTAAAACCTGTTTACATGACTCTTTAAAGTCGTGGTAAGGTGGTAATCTAAGTACAGTGGGAACACTCGAGACTAATGACGATGTCAGGTCTAAAGACTAATTTGTACCTATGTCACAAGAGAACTGCTATCTGACGAGAGGTATATTACCATCTAGAAGTTCTCAGCGAGTCTAGTGTAACTCATAACCTAATGGGCGAGAGGTATATTACCATCTAGAAGTTCTCAGCGAGTCCGTCCAGTGTAACTCATAACCTAATGGGCAGATGTATATTATCTTTGGTGCCGGACACCAGTGGTTGTAGGACGGGACACCTTCCCTCACAGGAATAAGAAAATATACACTAGTCTACTCCAGAGTATCGATACCCTGTCTCGAAACTCCAACGACTAGGGATAATTTAAGGATGTGCTTATAGACTATCTAAACCCCACGAGTATGATCGCCATCACAATTCTGGTAGTCAAGCAAAGATCCTACGGGCTTTACCAATATGTATTCGAGATGCGTAATATAAATAGAATATATACACATGTTGAGGTAAAGACAAACCAGATAGCATACTATCATATCGAGCAAGACTATCATGTACATATATATCCCAAGCATCTACATGTAATATACAATCCTGTACTATACAATAATGCATATCCAACAAGTTTTGCAAAGTTTCAAGTCAATCTCTTTTTTAAACCCTATTTTAAAACCAAACATTTACTTCAAAACGATCCTAAAATTTGCAAAACCTTATTTTTACAGAACCGTGGATCCTAGAGCTGCAAGCCGTGGATTCGTTTTAACTAAAAAAAACGGGTGTTTCAAAAAAATTTCGCTAAACCAGACAAAATAAACAAAATTAGGATTTGAGATACAAATAAAAGAAAAGAGAACGCTGCATCCTCTTGGTTTAATACTAAAGTTCCTTGATTATAGTATGCATATACACACAACGAAAAAGAGGACGCTGCTTCCCCATGGTTCATATTAAAGATTCCTTAATCGCAGTTAGGATTTTACTCATATAGTGAATCATTTTAGTGATACATTAGATAACCTTGCCAAATACCAAATGCTTCCTCTCTTCCTTATGGTTTAATACTACTAGAAATCTACCCAACGCGTAACGCATGGGATCAAACATGATTCAAGATATTTTTTGGATAAATTAAAGAAGCAAATAGAAAAACAATATGCATTCATTTTATTAAGAAAAGGTTAGCATTATTTAATAAAATAGACAAGTAATAAGAAATCCATAATATGATTATTATTATTTTTTGAAAGTATCCAATAAAATTTTAAAACAATGATAATTAAATGATGAAAGTTGAGCATCAACTTTTAAAGTAGCATAATTCACATAAGCAAATGTATTTAATGGATTATCCAGTAAAAATATTTCATTCTATTATGCTTGATTTTTATAAAAAAAAATTGTATCAATATAAAAATATTATTAGTCCTCTGGAAAAGTTGCACAATTTTTTTTCTAAATTAATACCAAATCATTGCTTGCCTAACAGCATTCAAGGAAAAATTAAGGCAAGAGAGAAGGGAAGGACAAAAAAATAAAAACTTGAAAACCAAATAATATAAAAACCAAAAACTGTCATTATTTTTTTTGGGGCCCCTGTGAACGAGCTAAGAAAATAGGGAAATGAATATATGAAAAGATTTTGGTATTTTTTGGACACTAATATTATATACTTTGTAAGTTGTATGAATAACCCAAGAACAATTATGATACCTAAATAAATATCATGTTTTATGTAAATGCCATAAAAAATTTAGAAAATAAAACAAATAAAAAATAAAAGCAATAATACACCATATAATTGTTCTCCTTATTGGGCCTCTTATTGGGCCTCACATGAACCCAACATGAAGGCATGGGACATTTAGAAAACTAATAGAAAAATGAAAAAAACCGAATAAACAAGGGCAAAAAAAGGAAAGTGGAAAATAGTATTGGAGAAAGATGCCCATTTTGCAAAAGATTCATTGCATAAACCAACTTTATAATAATAATAATAATAATAGAAATAGATAGATTCCTTGGTAATGATTAGGATCACTTGTATAGTGAACCATTCAGTGATACATTAGATAACCTTGCCAAATGCTATATCTACTGAACTACCCAAATGCTTTTCCCATGTATTGATATATAAAGTTAGAAACTTAAAACTCCCAATAAGCCGAGCAAAGAGTGAAAGAGAGAATAAAACAGAAAATGATCAGTAGACACCCAAAGAGAGTCCATGCCGCTGGGAGAAAACTTGGATTTATCTCTATCCTCATCTTGATATCTCTCTATTGTCCGCATTAAATACTTGGTTATCATCTGGAATTGACCACCGTAGTTTCCTTGAGAGGAGGGAGATGCATAAGTGGAAGATGTGACTTGAGAGCAATGTGGGCTGCTGCTGCTCCCGCCGCTGCAGCTGTCTTCTCTTTGAGCCTCCCAAGTTCCTTTCTCACCTCATTTGCAAGCTTAATCACATAATCATCTTCATGACCTGCACCACCTTTCTTCTACTTAGTTTACTACTCCACAACAAACAATTCTAACAAGGAAACGAAATCCCAATAGAATATCTAATAATATAAATTGTGTTAAAAAAGAAAATATCTAATAATATCAAATTACAAAATCGCCACTTGATAGATATAATTTGCCCAACTGCATTAATAAGTCTAGCTGCAATCTATTTCCCTTGTACAGAAGCACTAGCAGTGGATTTGAACAGAATATTAACCCCACAGGTTTTCCAAGTAGAAAGGCTACTATTAGGTTTTACAAGATGCATCGATTCTCTTTGGCTATCTTTTAAAAAAGAATCGGTGATCATAGTTGAAGACAATTTAAATGGGAAAACATGCGGGCTCTTATATGAACTTTTTCTTGTCATTTTAAAATCATAAAAGAAATTCATTTGAAGTTTTCAAAAGGAGAGATCAAGATCATGTCTGAATCACCATAGATAGTAAAAAATAAGATATGAGATGCTCATACCGATATCAAACATTGCCTTCTCTAACAAAAACAGGTACTCTCTGTTGTTCCCACATGGTCCATGAGCAGTAGCAATTTGCCTGAAACAAATAAGAGGAAGCCTGCTTAAGGGGAAGGGGAGGGGGGGATAATGATGACAGTCGAAACTGGCCATGCAAAGGAAGATTTAGAAAATGATACATGCATATCTGTGCTGCTTTTACCTCGCCATCTCCTCCAAGGGGGCTGGCCCTAAATAATATTTGTTGTTTTCCTTGTCAGGAGTCGAAGTGAACCTGTAGAAATAAGACATTTTCAGAAAGAAACTAGAGGATGCGTAAAAATATATAATTGCATGAAAAGAAACAAGAATAAAGTGCAATTTTGCAGGCAAGTTACGCTTCTTACACTAGAACTCCAGTCACAGCTGGCATGGCGTCTTCTCCCTCCTGATGAACAAATGCCCAAAGCATATGAGAAGGAAGGATATGATGACAAGAAACTACCTTCTTTAAGTCCTTAGAAATATAGATACATCGGGAAAAAATGTTATCTTAAGGATTGCCTTACATATCAACAATGGAGAATTTGAGCTCACCTTGTAGAAATCTACAGATGATTTTGTGTCATACTCGCACTCTCTTCTCTCCAGATACTGAGAAGATAAAAATATCCAATTATAACTTGACAGCTGAAATAACAACATTAGAAACAAGATCAGGGACAGAATGCATCTGTAATACCTCCATTGCCGCTCTTTCCCTTTCTACGCCTCCTTTGACATAGAATGCAGCACCCCACTGTTAGAGAAGAAATCATGTTATGCGTGCGAATAGATTCAGTATAAGAATGTAAATACATCCTTTTACGAAACAAAAGTACATGAGTGATGAGGCTGCTAACTTAATGTTGAGTGCACTTCTGCCAAAAGAAAGACAACAATCTGTCAACTTAAAAATAGAAAAGATGCACTGTTGCCTGATAGGCTCACATCTCTTGTAGTCATGCAGAGCTGCCTGCTCTGCCACCCTTTGTACATGAGTGTAAGTGTGTGTATGCGTGTTAGGGAGAAGAGGGGGTTAAATTTTGGTCTTACCTTTGTCTGCAAGCCTTAAAATTGAGCTAATTATGGCAAAAGGCCTCCCTTACCTCGATAATTTATTCGGTATCATTTTGACACTGCTAGTAGACAGATTTGTCATAATGCAGATAGAACCTTTGTCATAGCTAAATCCCCTTCAAACCAAATGAAGCGGCATTTTTTTATAAAATGCAGATAACTACTAATGGTATGAATCATCTTTGAAGATGGTCTGACAGATAATTTTTTAATACGGTGAATGTGTCCTATATAACATAATATGATCTTTTCTTTTGTCTATCACAATAGAGAGAATAATGACCTGTCAAGCTCCCCATCTTATCTGGGGTATACATATTAAATTTTTAAGAGTTCAGAGTCACTTTTTTGTAATGACAAGTCTGGTTAATAGCAAACCTAAAATATACTTCAGTTAATTCTTTCTATTTAGGCAAAATTGCATTGAAAAGAAAACCTCGGTTTCATACGATTTGCTGGAAGTGAAACCCACCAAAACATACACTTAACAACACTGACTTTAAAAAACTAGGGTTTTTTTTTCGGCGCCCTCAAAACCAACTTATTTCTAAATATCACCCCCATAACATATAAGTATCCAAAAATTACCCCCAAAAGGACCAACATGGAAGTTTCGACAGTGAACTTATCTCGGGTGGCTGGAGGCACAAGATGGTTGTTAGAGGAGAGGCTAAATGGGCAGAGAACTGATAGGTTAGGTTATAGTTGAGTGGCTTGAGTGGTTTGTATATACCTGTGTTAGGATTGTACTAGTGTAATGATTTTTAATCAGCATGTAAAAAGAATTACCCCCAAAACAAACAAGTTATCCCAAAACACCCTCAAAACATTGTGATTGTGCTAAAATCACCTCAGTTTGTTAACTCAAATTGGGTTAGCTTAGCTTGAGTTGTGGGTTTATAAAATAGAAAATCACAATCAGCTTATTTTTCTCTTATTCTACTCTCTAAAGGTTTCCTTTTCTTTTTTCCAAATTCACTTTATTCAATCCATCACACTGTATAAAACCCTTGACTACTTGTCAAAACCCACCTTTACAGCCATTAACGTTGGAATGACTATTTTCATTATTAAGAATTATTTCATCTGAAAATTAGCTCATACGAGAAATTTGGATAACTTGTAAGTTTTAGGGGTATATATAGAATATCAAAGTATTGGGGTGACATTTAGAAATAGGCAAGTTTTAGGGGTAATATATAGAAAAATTCATAAGACTTATAAAACTTTAGTTGGGTTTGAAAGCAAAAAAAATGACTCTAATGATATAAATAAGCCAGTAAAGTTGTATGCGTAAATGCACGTTCATAAACATAAGGTGGTTTTCTACTGATCTGGCAGAAGGGGAAAATTGGGAAGGGGAGTTCCTGCAAATCAATGTTCTAAATTTCGGATGTCAGTGTCATGTCGGACCGAAGATTTTAATGCCAGATATCAGATTTTGTAAAATGTCGAATGGTATTATCAAATATCGGATTCTATATTTTTGCAATGTAAATGTCACTCATATAACTTATTGTTTAAAAAAATATTAACTTGTTCAGATTTTTAGTTTTGTTAAATTTATATCTATCTCAATCGCTCAGTGAAAAAACGGTTGCCAATTAAGCGAACGATCGTAGGTTCGAATCTTACGAGTGAGATGAAACGAGATTCGTGCAAAGTAAGTTAACGTGCAAATCCCAAAAACCAAAAAAAGAAAATTACCCTCAAAATTTCTCATAACGGTAAATGTCAGCCTGAACGCCGACATCACAATATTTCAGTCGAAATCAAGAAATGTCGGCCAACATTCACCAAATATCGTTACCCCGAATTTTTCTTACATGTCTATGTCGTTTATATATATATATATATATATATATATATATATATATATATATATATATATATATATATATATAAACGGGCTATCAGCTTAGCAACTGATATTAATTTATCATCTAGCGTGGCGGTTTATCATTGATTGAAGAAAATTTGTAGGCCTTTATTTTTATTATTTGCACCACTCTCTCTCCCCCTTGTGTGTGTTTGTTTCTTCCTTCAATTCCCTCCTCCAAAACGTTCTCTTCTCTCTCTACTCACTCACGGATTCATCACTGCCCCTAATTCGACCGGCTAAAAGAATTAAAGAGATTTCACATATTTTTACATTACCTGTCAATTTATGCTTTGTTTAAGAGGAAGAAATAGATCCATGAATTTGACTAATTTGGGGAAACATGATTACTGAAAACATGATAAGAAATTTTGGGTCGCCATGGCATTTAGAACTTTGAAGTTCGGTATGTTTTGTGTTTTGCATGGATGCATCTAAATTTTTCTGATTATAGTTGATAATAATCTCATTCAAAAATTCTCTTCCAAAATTTATTTTACTCTAAAAAATAGAAATGAATACAAATTGTTTTGCATATGAAATAAACCATTTAAACATCATCCCAATTCACATCCAGATTCCAAATTATTTAATATAGAACAAAAGCTCTCAATCTATGGAAATTGCATGCAAGTTATTCTTGTTCACATAAATTTCGTAGTCATTGAATTACAAATCCAACCTGAGCGAGTCAATCTATCTCTTAATGACACTAATCGATAGAGAAGCACTAATGCCTTTGCGATGGGGTTAAGCATTGATGGTTTGGGCTGGGAGAAAATTAGAGCAAGAGAAAGAGAGCTCGGTAAGAGTGAGAAAGAGAGAGAGAGGGGTAAATATGTTTCCAAAAGAATTTGGGGAAGAAGGGACGCTTACGGGGTCTAGTGTTAGGAGGTCATATGTCACTCAAATGGTTTGTAGGGGGAGTGTGGGTTAACAAGTTTGCGTGAAGTTACCGAGAAAAATCGCATTCATTTCTCTGTCCAATTAGATTACGCCCACTATTGTGAAAAGCCTTCTAAAGCTACGCATCCCCCGCTTTAGTAAAAAGCGGTCATGAAACGCTTCGCTTTTGTATAGAGTGGGTATTGAGCCTTTGTGCTGCTATAACGGCTCGAACCCTCCCTCTTTGACTTGCTCTATATGCTTGAAAATTTTGGTTAAACCCGCTCTTTAGCGTTCAAATGGGCTATAGCTCTTTTTCTAAAAATTATAGATTTATGTATCATCAAATAATAAAATGACCGAATCTCATTATTGTCTTTAATATGTAAGATATATTCTCTCTTTTAGACCTTATATTGATGGCAAAATATTATCGTCTTATAATGATTCAATATATTTCTACTATTGCATACAAATTTTATAATAATAAAACATATTTTTAACTTTGTTTTCAAAGGTTTCAATTAATCTAGCTTTCCATCATTATTTTATTTCTTTGTTAGAAACTTCTCAGCGCTTTTTGCCACAAAATCCCCGCTAAGACCAAATCCCCGATCTTCCACTTTGCTATGCTTTCCTCTTTCCACAACATTTATGCCAAATTAGTAGAAGCTGATAAAAGTTATGAAAGATTAATATTTGGAAAAGTATCACAAAGGCATGCAAGTACTACAAGTAGAAATGTACGTGTATAAGAAGAGTATGCAAGAAGAAACCATTTACTGTGATAACCGAATATCAATCTGTGTACTCAATCTCCATTGCAATAGGCAATTAGGCACTATTAAAGCAAAGAAGCATGTTTCATATTATTCACACAATGCTATAACATATGAAGAATGCTTCTCATTATTATGCACGGACACAGGACTTATGCCAGTAAAAAACATTAGGTATGCATTTCGGTTTCTAATTTTAGTACATGAATTAAACGATTAGTTCTGCACTAACACTGAGCAGTATAATGTGGGAATGATCATAGTATGTGTATAAGAGATGCTTACGCAAACTGATCCTTCCTTGACCTCCAAGGTGCAGGTTCTAGCTGGATGTTCAGGTGTGCCTCTGTGATCTATGCATGCTGAATAGACACGAAAAAAATTATATTAGGTTTCTACTCAGTTGATTTATGAATTGAAAATGGATCACCTACGGTCCTACACAAAAATCAGTTAAACAAGACCTTACCAAGATCAAACACACGCCTGTAGTCCTTGATGTATCCAATGATTTTCTCATCAAAATCAAAACCGGGATTCCAGACAATTGATCCATAACCAAAAACCCAGAGCACCATTTTCTTTTTCTTTTCTTTTTTTCTATTCCTGCAGGATTTCAGACAACTATACAAGTCATCAAAAATTAATTTAAAAACTCCTATAAGAAAAAACTGACAATAGGATTCACGGACTTTTATAACTTTACAAACAGAGCAATGGTTACCAAATAACAATTGTTACTACCCAAAGGTTGGCTAGATTCATAACAGAATCCGTATGTGCCACAAAGGTTGGCTAGATTCATAACAGAATCTGTATGTGCCACCAAAAGGTTGGCTAGATTCATAAATCATAACAGAATTTATAAATACCACAAAAATGTTGATTAGATTCATACCAAAATCTGTATATCTGCCAGAGGATTTGTCAGATTCATAACAGAATTTATAACAGAATCTGGACATCCCAAAAATATCCCTTTGCATAATAAGTCACAAAGGAGGAAGAATCCAATAATTCAACAATAGGATGTTGGCAACAGAAGCCTGATCATGTAAAATTCCATAATTAAACAAATCATAACCCTCCCAGAATAGCAAATTTCTTCAAAATAAAGTTTTAGGATGCCTTAAAAAGGGAGAAAAATGGCACATTGATCCTTGCAGAATTAATTAAAAATTAAAAGCAGTAATTTGGGGGAAACTGAATCTAAACCAAATAAATGAGATCGAAGGCATTCTGCAAACAAAAAAGAAGTAATATTTCAAACGATTTCTCACCGAAGAATCAAACGAATCGAGGGTTTGGGATGCTAATCCAGCGATTTAGGAATCAGAGTCCGCAATGGCGATTGAACGAGAAAGAAGAAGAGGGAGAGATTTTGGATTGAAAGAGATATAAAAGATTAGGGTTTGACGAAACCCTAGATCTTGAGCGCGTCTCTCTCTATCTGCTTTCTCTCTCTTCTCTCTCTTTCTCTTAGAACTCGGTTTGGGTTTGAGGGGAAGAGAACGCTAAAATTGGATGGATTATATAACCAAGAAAAGGTTGGATGCCACGTATGTATGGCATGCGGCTGCATGATCTTATTACCATTACCTTCTTAATTTTGACATTTAGTTGAGTATATGGAAAATTAAAAAATTCTTTTCTAGTAATATTTTTCCCTGTCATGCGGTGTAGAATCTACATAGCCTGCAAAACCTCTTGATGGATACAAAGTGAGGTATAGAGCGTAAAGAGAATGGTCAACACATTACCAAAAGGGGAAGGAGGCCTATCAAAGTCACTGTAACGTTTAAAAAATAATTAAATAAATAATTAAATGAATAAAATTGTTTAAGTGAATTTTATGATTTTCGGTAAAGCAAAATGTATTTTTCGTAAAACCAAACCGCAATTGTTTTTCATTATAAATTCAAAAATACCTATTTAATTATGTAATTACTAGTAAATAGTGTTTATTTAGCCACTTATAAATTTTTAGTTTAATAAAATATTTTTCCTAAATTAATTATTTTAAATATTAACATAAGCTTTATTTTTACACTAAATTAGTGTAAATTACAAATTTAAATGGTTTTAATTTGCAAAAATGAACCATGGCATGTTAGAATTTAGTATGTATCATGCAAAAATTATTTGCAAATTTTTGCTATTTTCTAGAGTTTTCTTGAGTTGCTATAGTGAAGGAATAAATAAATAAATAAATAATTAAAACCATGAAAAGACTTTAAATGATGATTCTTTCTTGAAACTTCCACACTTTTCTTCACTCTTTTCTCTTGCTCCCTCTCCATGGCCGGCCACAACTCATCCATGGCAGCCCCCCCCCCCCCCCCCCCGCATTTCCCACTTCATTTTATTTCAAAATTCATCAAAAATACTTCAAAAATCCAATTAAAATTCCACAAAATCCTAATTATTTCATACCCTTTATTCTCTACTCTTCTTTATATGGATTTTGGAGTGGGAAAGCATGTATTTTTTAGGCTCATTTTCAAGTTTGGACATGAGGTTGTGGAGGTATAAATTCTTCTCTTTTGTTTTATTTCTATTAGATATTTCTTTTTAAGCATAATTAGATTAATTAGATTAATTCTAGTTGCAAATTCTAAAATTCAAGTTAGGATTTGCAAATTCAAGAGGTGGTTTTTGTTAATTAATTAGGGTTATAATAGCTAGTTTAATATCTTTTAGAGTGGAAAATTCCTGCATGGTGGTGGTATAATAAATTGTTTATCGAAATTGTTTTAATTAAACTATTTAGCTAACTAGATTTTTCTAAAATGTGTTGTGGGTAAAATAAAATTCTTATTAAGGGTGTTATCATTAGATGGTAATTTTAGTGAGAATATTAGCATATTAATTGAATGAAAAACTTAGTTTGATCACTAGATTACTTTGATAATTGGAAAAATAGTAATAAAATGCTATTATTTTGCAAACTAGATTTTAGGAATTTCTAAATAAATGCGATTAAAAGTATAATATTGGTTTCATTATATCATTATCATCATAAATTGTGGTTTAAGTCATTAGTTTATGCAAAATCATGTTTTGAGGTGGAATTGTGGTATTTTGCTTGGAAAATGTTAAAATTGTTAAAAAGTTGCAAACTAGAAATTTCAAATAAATGCAAAATTGTGTAATAAAAATATAGTAATGGTTTGTATAGTCTAGTAATGCTATATAATGAGTTTTATAACTATTGGTTTCATTTAAATGTCAAGTTTTGATGAAAAACGGTAAATTGGCAATTTCGGTTTTTGCGAAATTGGGCGGTTTGATGGATTTTAGGGTTTCGATGGATTTAATCGTGTTTTATGGTATAAGTAATGTGTTTTAAAACTATAAGTTGTTTGATTATGTTATCTCGATCCATCGGAGTTTGTACGCCGATATCGAGCGGTATTTGGTTCTTTTGCGTGGACGGGACATAGGTTTTAACCTGTGCTTGTTCCTTGTATCGTTTGACTTTTGTATGTGATTCGGTTTACGATGCTATTTATATGCTTGCGTTTAGGTACCCCTCATGTGGACTGCGGGCGATGAAGAGAAGGATGGCGACACCGTCTTCGGCAGACAAGGACCAGGTGAGTAGATGCATATCTACGGGGGGAAGTCGGGTGGATGGCGTTTAGCACCCCCGCAACGTAGAATAGGAATAGTACTTATTGACATTAGGAAACCAGACGTGACCCTAGTAGGACCCTAGTATTGACCCTAGGCTGGACTAGACTGATTTAGGAAAACCATATCAGAGGATGAGTACCTTGGAAGAGGTTCGTAGGTTTCAGATAGAAACACACCCACGCACACACTGAAACTCGACATGGGGTACGTGTATGTGTATATATATAGAACTAGGTATAGGTATATACATATATATACAACACGTATAGGTGATTCATTGATGAGATATGATATCCGAGGTATGATGAAACAGTATAACTAGGCTTGATGCCGTGATTCTTGACTATACAGTCGTAATAAAGTGTTAGCGGATCATTAGAGAATGAGATAATGAACATGAATATATAAATTATAAAGAGTGGTGGTGATATTGATGTACATGGGACGCTAGAATAGTACTCGGACTGTACCTTGTGACTGAACACGATATGATATAGGTATAACTTGATTACGACATTATATTGGTGTGACCTGATGCCGATATCATATAAGTATGACCTAGTGTTCATACCATAATATTGCATTATTATATTCCCCATTCTTATTCATTTAATAAATAAACAGGTGCTTTTAATGCATGTTTGCTACATATTACAGGTTACAGGTTCTTGAAGCGAAAACAGTGAAAAAGACAAAAGATGATACAAAAAGTGGACTTTGACCAACAAACATAAGACTCTTGATCAAGCCTACATCAAACATAAAAATTCACAGAGTACAAGGCAATGCAAGGTCCAAGATTACAAAGCGAACGGTTAAAAGTCCACCGCAATTGTTCACTGGAGATCTGGATGAAACATAGAAGCTATTTTAATAAAGAACCAAATAATAAGGAAGCCCAAAGATCCAAGGCCCAATACTTTCCTTTAAAGAGACAGAGACATCAAATTTTACCAAAGCTTGAAGTCTACTTTGACTAGGTCTTCCTAAGGATATTTTGGTAAATGTAGACTTGCAAATCAATTGTAACCTAGGGTTTCCTATTCTCTATAAATAGGAACTCTACTCATTGTAATTTCTTATGCCTCCCTTTAATGAATAAAATTTACAAATCTTTTAGAGAGCATCGGTGCCTCTCTTCAATTCAGAAATCCAGATCTGACAACCCTGCTTTGATGTTTGGAGAGAGCCATCTGTAAGCAATTTATTTTCTTGCCTTAGTGTAGATTTAAATTCTTTGCCCTAGGTAAATTTATTTTCCTGCCCTAGTTATAACTTTTAATTAATTGCCCTAGGATAATTTAGATTTTTAGATTTAATAATCTGTCCGAACACCTTTCGGAATTAACTCGTAAGAACGAATCGGAAATTCACAACATCCCTGTGGACCGACCCGTACTCACCGGCTAGCTGCAAAGCGACGCCGTTCTTGATTGCGGTTACAAATATTTTTGATCTATCTTTTAGAAAGCGCAAGCACGCTAAATCACACCAATCAAATGGCGCCGTTGCCGGGGATGGCGTAGAATTTTCTTTTCGCAATTTCGGGTTAATCATAAAATTTAAAAATTCATAAAAATCTAAAAAATCCAAAAAAATATAAAAATATATATCATTTGTTATTTTTGGAAAGGATACTTTGTGGTTGAATTTTTGCAGGATATACAAATTCGGATCTGGAGATTTCCAGAAAGCTAAACAGAAAACGGGATATCGGAACAGAAGAGATTTTAAACAACATAACAGTGATTTTTTTTTGGAGCATTGAACCCACTAAACCGCCGCCTTTCCGCAGCCATAACATGCTTTAGGCCGCGGAACCGCGCTCTCCTTGACGATTTGTCGTGTGAAAAAAATTTTTGGGATCCGCGCCGACTTTTCCGCCGCGTAACCGCGGTGGGAACCCCTATTTGGCCGCGGATTAGCTGCGTTCTGGTGACAACATCTTCTGAAAAAATTTCTGTAAGCTTCCCTGTTCTTTCTCTGCAAATATTTCCATATATTTTCTGAAAATTCCTGCAGGATTCCGTGAGCTATAAAATATATTCCCTTCCAAATAACGATCTTGTGCAGGATTTGTGGGCCCCGCTTGAACTAAATTGATTGCAAGAAATATTTTGCTGTTAATTCTTTCCAAATAAAGATTCTTGTGATATGTTTCAAATAATAACCAATTGCAAGTAATATTTTGTTGTTGCATATCTTTTCTATAAAATATTTTGCTGTTGCATATCTTTTCTCTAAAATCTTTTTGCAAAAAAATTTTTCCAAATAAAGAGAAAGAAAAAAATGAAAAGAAAAAAGGAAAATTTTTATTAGAGAACTTGCAAACTTTAGCCCCAAATAAATCCTTGCACCACAAACATTCTTTCTTTCCCCTTTCTTACAACATGGGTACCCCACATAAAAAATCATTAGCCGAACTTTGGTATCCCGAACCTAATTTTGCGTCATATGTCAATGTGTTCGGTCAATTTAAAGACGATCCTTCCATGCCTAAAAAATCTTTGAAAGATCACATAGAGGAGTCTAGGAGAAACAGTTTGACTTTTCAACCCACTTTGTGTCAACCTAGTCAACCTTTACCACCTACATATGTTGACACCACTTTTCCAAGTCCTGCTGTAACTCTTAGGCCGATGTCCATTGCTGAGCATATTGCTCAATCTCGCAGTCGATCTTTCACCCCTCTCCACTCATCTAGTTCTAGGGTTCCGCACGATTATTCACCTTTCTATCCATATGTTGACCCTACCCCTACCCAACCACCCACTTCCTACCAGTCATACCCAACCTTCCCACCCTCACTAGACACTGCTTCTACACAGCCTGTTGGGAGTTTCACATAAACAAACAATTTCGAATCTTTTACTGAAACCCCCTCACCACCTAAGTCTAGTTTGGAAGAGGCGTTGGAGGCGTATATCGCAGCAACAAACAAAATGGTTAGGAATGTGGAAGCGTTCGTGGCCACCCTTATGCAATCTAGTGAACCGGTAGCTAGTGTCCCGCTAGCTCCAAATTTTTCAATGTATGAGGCGGCAGTTGGACAGAGTGAGAATGAGAGAGGATTTTCAAATCAAACCTACCCTTACCCAATTGAAGCCCACAACTCCTCTTTTCCATCGATTGCCCTAAATAGTTCACCTGTTGAAAATAAAGATGAGTTGAGCGAATTTGTAGTGTTTGATTTGCCAGATTGTGAGGAACCCCTTTCGAGTGAAACCGCACCTAATCCTTTCGATCTTTACACCTCCACTCTAGAACCTAAATCGATATATATCCATGCTTTTGAGGAGGTGTCTAAAGAGATTGACTTTCACTTGATTGAGGATATAGACGCCGGGAATATTTCGGATGATGAACCTGTCGATTTAATTGAAATTTTATGTTCAAATCATCATCCCGAGTTATTAAATGTTTCTCCCGAATCTCATATGCGTCTTGATTTTGATGATAATGGCATGGATGAGTTGAATATTGTAGAGAATTATGAGGATAATATTGAGGAGAGTAGTGAGGATCATATTGAGGTTGAACCATTTTTCTTTGATGTGTCGGATTTTCCAATTCATCCTCTTGAACCTTTACCTAAATCACCCTCCCTCTTTTCCATCGTTCCGACCACACTTCATTTCACGCTTGACGACTGTGAGCTTGAGAACCTTTCCTTTGAATCTGACACAGTTGCCACAGCCGATGACACTTACGAGTGTTTCACTTTTTCGGACGATGTTGAAGTCTCACCGCCCGAGTTTGAGTCCTTTGCATTTTCAGATGAGTTAGTTAATCCTTCAGACTCGGTTGCTTACAGTCGTTTCGAACCATTGATGGAATCTTTCCAGTTCGACACAGTTTACTACGGTGAGAATGAGACTATCCCTAATTCACTCCCTTTCGTCTTTCCCATTGTTCCGACCGAACGAATGACCGTTACGCTTTCTTCTCCTATACCAAGTTCGGTGTACCCATGTTTTCTTGCGAATCTTGAGGGATTTGATCCCATTTCTCGACGAGTTGATAGGTTAGCGCAATCGCTTTTAACATATCGGTCATCACATATTGCGCTAATTTATTCACTCAATTTACACCCTCAAGATCGTACTCCATTTTCTTCTTCTTTTCGCCATTCTTCTCCCCCACCGAGACCATATTCTACCATTCTTCTTTTCACACGGTCTCGCGTGTTTCTCATTTCTTTCCTCCACATCCCATTCTTGCACCAACTATACCATTACCACGATAAGATTTTTGAATGGTTGGTGTTAACCTTTGGCTTGTGTAAGGCCAAGCTTAAGTTTTGGGGAATCTTTGTATATATGTATATATATTTTTGTTTTCTTTTTCTATAAAAAAATTAAAAAAAAAATTCAAAACATTAAAAATATAAAAAAAAAATTATAAATAAATAAACAGGGGAGTGCCGGTATTTTGACCCTCTTGGTTTAGCATGACAGTGAGGACACTGTCAAGTTCAAGTTTGGGGGTATGCTCGGTACGTCTTCTTCCTTCGCATTCATTTGTACATATTTTTGCATTTGCATACTTATTTGAAAACCCATAAAAATTGAAAATTTTCAAAAATTATAAAAATTATTGTATTCAACTTTGGCTTATTTGACTAGAGTTTGACAGATAGGTTAACTAGTTAGGAACAACTAGATCTTTGACTTAGTAAATTAAAAACCCTAAAAATAACCTTCCTTAAAGTTTAACGGTAGAAAGTATATGCTTTTGTAGTTTATTTAGAAATAGGCAAATTTTGGGTTCACTTCTTGGGCTAAGTCGAAACAAGGAAGAGTATTGATGTTCTTATTAGAGTATAAGTTTGAAAAATAGTTCCTAGCTTAAGTCTAAATTCTGAAAATGTATACCCTACAAATTGCACGTTCACGCACCTTGAAACTTGGAATAGTAGAAGAGACCTTGAAATGCTCTTGTCTAAAGTCCTTAGTATGAAAAAGTGTGAATAAAGAAAAAATGGACACTGGTTTTTGTGATTATTTAAGGCTGCAAAAATAGAAAAATATTTAGCGAGGGTGCTTCATCACCTAGTGCCTTAGACCAACTGGTTTGGGAGTCACTGCTAAAGCCTTGGGTGTTGCAAAAACTAGGAAGTACGCTTTAAAGTGCAAACGCATTTTGTAATCGGTCGTTGGTACCTCAAGAAGTATTAACGGTCGCATGAAGGATGTGCAAGCAAATTTCATTTAAAAATTCACCTACTAATGAGTACTTTGGACAACAGACGAGAGTATGATTGCTTGATTTGAATTTCCAAGTGTAGGGGTGATTTATACACACACGTGGGGATATGTGATTGGGATTTAGATAAGAGAAAGGAGTGAAGAATAGAACTTGTGTCTTTAGTAGAGTTGATAAAAATTCCTAAGTGGAGATGTAACCCTAGAAGGAAAACTTAGGAAATGCCGAAAGCTAAGTAGATCTGCATGATATATATAATCTTAAGTTAAATGATGAGGAAGTGTGAAGAATATGGGTGGATAATTTGCGAGTCAAAAGATAATAGAATTCCTTGTTAGAAAACCTAATTGGAGAACAAAAGTTAATGGGCCGAATTGATAGGATTTTGTGGGTAGTATCCGCTGAAAACCCTCAGGAGACAACACTCCTCCTACTAGGGACACCTAGAGGTTTAACGGCTTGTTGCACAAGCTCAGTGCAATCGCGTTTCCCTGCGAAAGTGCGGCTAGGTTTGATTTTTATCGAGAATAAAAAATTAAGTTTGCTCGAGGACGAGCAAAAGATAAGTTTGGGGGTATTTGTTCATACCATAATATTGCATTATTATATTCCCCATTCTTATTCATTTAATAAATAAACAGGTGCTTTTAATGCATGTTTGCTACATATTACAGGTTACAGGTTCTTGAAGCGAAAACGGTGAAAAAGACAAAAGATGATACAAAAAGTGGACTTTGACCAACAAACATAAGACTCTTGATCAAGCCTACATCAAACATAAAATTCACAGAGTACAAGGCAATGCAAGGTCCAAGATTACAAAGCGAACGGTTAAAAGTCCACCGCAATTGTTCACTGGAGATCTGGATGAAACATAGAAGCTATTTTAATAAAGAACCAAATAATAAGGAAGCCCAAAGATCCAAGGCCCAATACTTTCCTTTAAAGAGACAGAGACATCAAATTTTACCAAAGCTTGAAGTCTACTTTGACTAGGTCTTCCTAAGGATATTTTGGTAAATGTAGACTTGCAAATCAATTGTAACCTAGGGTTTCCTATTCTCTATAAATAGGAACTCTACTCATTGTAATTTCTTATGCCTCCCTTTAATGAATAAAATTTACAAATCTTTTGGAGAGCATCGGTGCCTCTCTTCAATTCAGAAATCCAGATCTGACAACCCTGCTTTGATGTTTGGAGAGAGCCATCTGTAAGCAATTTATTTTCTTGCCTTAGTGTAGATTTAAATTCTTTGCCCTAGGTAAATTTATTTTCCTGCCCTAGTTATAACTTTTAATTAATTGCCCTAGGATAATTTAGATTTTTAGATTTAATAATCTGTCCGAACACCTTTCGGAATTAACTCGTAAGAACGAATCGGAAATTCACAATATCCCTGTGGACCGACCCGTACTCACCGGCTAGCTGCAAAGCGACGCCGTTCTTGATTGCGGTTACAAATATTTTTGATCTATCTTCTAGAAAGCGCAAGCACGCTAAATCACACCAATCACCTAGTCACAATATGATACATATGACATGATATTTCTGAGGATAAACTAATGATGCTTATCATGATGGCAATGATATATGATTGAGGTATGCGATCACAGTTTAGCACCTTGATCATGAGATGTGTTGATGATGACATTATACGAATGAAGAGACACCTAGGAGATGAGATACTTGACCGTACCCCGATATTGGGATGCCGTACGATGGATGTTACCGTACGAGGCTTAGATTTGATGATCGATCCGCACTCTTGATTCGAGGAAGCCGTACTACGTACGTGACGTTATGGAGGCAGGATCGCCGACTATTAGAGATATTGATTTAGACCTTAGGTAGACTCTAGTTTCTTACTGACTAGTCTATTAGGTTTAGTTTCTTAGGATGTTAGATGGACACTGGTTTAGGTTCGACTCACATAGTGGTAGTTGTACTCGTATCTCGCAGAGGAGTGGATAATGCACACATGTATTTACATCCATATTATAATCATCATGGTGCATGTTCTTTTATATGTTGCTATAATCAATATAAACTTTACCTGTTAGGACACCAGCACCATTACCGATGATGTGCATATTCCACGCACACTTATTTGCCGGCTCACACACATCATCATCGGTAATTGCTATGTCACGTACACTTTAGATCATATTATCTTTTATTGATAGAATCAGTTAACAACCAAACCGATATAATATTGTGATCACTCCCTGATGTTAGTATAAGACATGATATTCATTACTTAGACATTCATGCATTCATATTTTCATGTTATCATGCAGTATTATGGGCATATGCCGACACTTATCATATAGTTACTCATGATTTTGAGATTTGGATTTCTATGAGATTTCTTGGTTTTTGGGGAAAACCGTAAAAAAAATATATAAAAACTTCTCTCTCTCTCCTCTTCTCTTTTTAAAATAAGATGCGGTTTTCTCGTGATGTATGTGTCGTCCACCATGAGTATTTCATGTTTTCTGTTGGATTTCGAGACCCGATTCGAGGAGTGGATGAACCGTCTCGGGTACATGGTGGGCCCGGTATGGTACCCCGGGGCAAGAAGATCGAGTTGTAGACGATGAGCCTGGCAGGGGAAGGCTACCTACCGGTGATGTCTGGCGCGTCGGATATCCGGAGGATACCGACCGTTGTCGTGAGATTTGATGATATGGGCCGATCCGGACTGACGGAGCCCGAGATATTGAGACTTGAGATTACATGTGTTGTGTCGATGTTTGACACGGATTTCCATGGATTTCATTATTGAGATTTCAGATTTCTTATACATATATATCTGGATTTCAAGATTTGTTACTGTACATTTATGGTGCATGCATTTCATTCATATGACATAGTATTATATGAGGTACTGACACGACACGGAGTAGTTGCACTTACACGTAGTATTACCCTGCTATTACTAGATGTTTGGGATATATTAGTGCATTATTATGACCCAGGATAGCTTGTGCATTCGATTTCTTTTCGTAGATGTCTTCTACTCACGAGTTGGCAACTCACCCCCGTTGTGCCAAATTTTATTACAGGTTTCCCGGGCAGCTTGTTGGCACATCTTTTCTTCAGGGTGATTTGCACGGTAGGTTGGTTCACTTGTATCCGAACCACCATTGTATATTTATTCATTCATTTGTATCTAGTAAGCTCCATTAACCATATTTGTATTACTTGATAAGTTATTGGACCAGTCTTTTATTTCGACCTTAGAGTCGCGCATGTATTATTCTGATCTGGTGGTTTTATTTTCTTTTGAGTTTTGAGCCTCGCCCTTTGGCGTTGTATATTATTGTGTTTGTTGTGGTTGTTTCCGCCTGTTGGCGTTGAGCTAGCACCCGTTTGGGGATGCTTTTTATTGTTTATTCATATTATACTTGTTGTACCCGTTTGGGGGCCAGTTTTTACAGAGGAGACTGCCGAAATTTTTGGTAAAATTTGCTGATGTTTTTATACTTGTTTTCTTTTCTTCTTTTTCTTCTTTTATGGTTTAGATTTCTGGGCTTCGGCTTACTTAGGTCACGTGGCGCCTTTAGACGCTTCGTAATCTAAGTGCCGGTCACGTTCCGTACTTTCGGGTCGTGACAAAGTTGGTATCAGAGCGCTAGGTTTAACCCGGTATAAGTCTCGGTGACCCTTGGTTGATGGAGTAGGCGATTTAGGTAGAGTAACGTACCGTGGGTATGGTCCGCGGCATACTTACGATACGCTACTCTGCTTAAGGAGCCTTAGGATGTACATTTGTTTGCACTGTATTTCATTCGTTTCTTTGATCTATCTTCGTCGATGTCGGAGGGTGGTTCTATTACCACGGGCGCACGGGCAGAGGGAGCTGCGGCTCGAATGCGATAACCATTAGAGTATTGGTTATTCTTGAGGATTGAAGGATTGCTTAGCGTGCGGACGAAGGGTATTCACAGGCCGTCCGGATGAAGTTAAATGGTTCGAATGATTATCAGAAAACCATTTTCCCAAGTTTAAGGTATTCGGCAGAACATGCAGGTATTTCGATGGACCCTCTAGAAGAATGAAACCCTAACTCGACATTTGACCACGAGAACGCCCTTGAACCTTAGGGTTTACGGCAGTTCCGCGGTACCATTAGTGAGGCTTGGGTTTGCCCTTCTACGGCTGGATCATCGATGCTGGGGTATGTACCGGATATTTTTAAACTGTACTTGAGTGTTGAGCTCTCGGGGAATTATGGGATTTTGATGGATCGATCGAAAAGTTTAATGTAGTCCGGATATCAAGTGAAGGGATCGACTATGTGGGAGACTCTAGACATGAGTATTGCCGTTGGTAGCGCAGTCAGCACACCTATGAAAGAACGAGTTCGAAGCAGTCGACATCAGAGGAAAGAGGCGCACATTGACGATAGTGTTTACGATTGTGATTTAGTGATTTGAATTTCCTATTTTTCGTTGATTGGATTTTTGTATTTTGAGGACTTTGTTCTACGATTGGAATTTCCTGTGTGTACTTTCATTCTATCTGTGTTTCATATATCAGTTGTATTGATGTGGTTTAGTACGCACCCAGTACACTTGATTTGGTTTTATATATTTTGAGATTTTTGATTTGATTTCGTGCATATAGGTTACACATGATTTTGATATATGCTTCGACCTAGTTTTTATCCATTTTCGTACTGATTCGAGTCTGATATTCGATGTATGTTTTCGTGCTCCATGTGCACCTGATTAGGATTCTTGCGCATACTTGGCGCACTTGATGCTATTTTGTGCACACCAGATGCACTAAATCAGGGTTTTGTGCAGATTAGATGCACCTGATTTTGAGTCGTGCACGCCCGTTGCACTTGACAGATGTTTTTGGTGCACACCTGTTGCACTTAGTTTTGTTTTGTGGGTATTCATGGTTTCTGCATTTGGTTTCGATTTCAGTGCGCACCGGACGCACATGACATTTTATTGATGTGATTGGGATTGATTTCAGTTTGAGCAGTATATTTTCATAATCATTATTATTTGATTTAGTAACCAGGCGGGACGTGTATGTTAAATAAAAGATATATATATATATATATATATATATATATAGTTATTTTTTTTAAATAAACGTCCGCTACTTATGCCGTGACACGTGCATCACACGGCAATTTTCAAAAAGGGGTTTGCATATTTCCTTATCCGGATATTTGTACGGTTTCACTATGATGCACACTATATATAAGTTATAGATTGATGTATATTATAATGGTTTTCATATTGGGTTATGATATTTTATTCTTGCCATAACTCCGATGATTGCGTTATGCTTGACGGAGTTGATTTTTGTTATGTGTTGATGATTTCGGAGCCCCGACGATTTGAGTGTTTTGCTAAATGTTTTAGTATTTGGAGGGGGAATTTTAATTTAAATTCGGGGACCGAATTTCTTAAAGGGGGGAAGATTGTAACGTTTTAAAAATAATTAAATAAATAATTAAATGAATAAAATTGTTTAAGTGAATTTTATGATTTTCGGTAAAGCAAAATGTATTTTTCGTAAAACCAAACCGCAATTGTTTTTCATTATAAATTCAAAAATACCTATTTAATTATGTAATTACTAGTAAATAGTGTTTATTTAGCCACTTATAAATTTTTAGTTTAATAAAATATTTTTCCTAAATTAATTATTTTAAATATTAACATAAGCTTTATTTTTACACTAAATTAGTGTAAATTACAAATTTAAATGGTTTTAATTTGCAAAAATGAACCATGGCATATTAGAATTTAGTATGTATCATGCAAAAATTATTTGCAAATTTTTGCTATTTTCTAGAGTTTTCTTGAGTTGCTATAGTGAAGGAATAAATAAATAAATAATTAAAACCATGAAAAGACTTTAAATGATGATTCTTTCTTGAAACTTCCACACTTCTCTTCACTCTTTTCTCTTGCTCCCTCTCCATGGCCGGCCACAAGGCAGCCCCCCCCCCTCCCATTTCCCACTTCATTTTATTTCAAAATTCATCAAAAATACTTCAAAAATCCAATTAAAATTCCACAAAATCCTAATTATTTCATACCCTTTATTCTCTACTCTTCTTTATATGGATTTTGGAGTGGGAAAGCATGTATTTTTTAGGCTCATTTTCAAGTTTGGACATGAGGTTGTGGAGGTATAAATTCTTCTCTTTTATTTTATTTCTATTAGATATTTCTTTTTAAGCATAATTAGATTAATTAGATTAATTCTAGTTGCAAATTCTAAAATTCAAGTTAGGGTTTGCAAATTCAAGAGGTGGTTTTTGTTAATTAATTAGGGTTATAATAGCTAGTTTAACATATTTTAGAGTGGAAAATTCTTGCATGGTGGTGGTATAATAAATTGTTTATCGAAATTGTTTTAATTAAACTATTTAGCTAACTAGATTTTTCTAAAATGTGTTGTGGGTAAAATAAAATTCTTATTAAGGGTGTTATCATTAGATGGAAATTTTAGTGAGAATATTAGCATATTAATTGAATGAGAAACTTAGTTTGATCACTAGATTACTTTGATAATTGGAAAAATAGTAATAAAATGCTATTATTTTGCAAACTAGATTTTAGGAATTTCTAAATAAATGCGATTAAAAGTATAATATTGGTTTCATTATATCATTATCATCATAAATTGCGGTTTAAGTCATTAGTTTATGCAAAATCATGTTTTGAGGTGGAATTGTGGTATTTTGCTTGGAAAATGTTAAAATTGTTAAAAAGTTGCAAACTAGAAATTTCAAATAAATGCAAAATTGTGTAATAAAAATATAGTAATGGTTTGTATAGTCTAGTAATGCTATATAATGAGTTTTATAACTATTGGTTTCATTTAAATGTCAAGTTTTGATGAAAAACGGTAAATTGGCAATTTCGGTTTTTGCGAAATTGGGCGGTTTGATGGATTTTAGGGTTTCGATGGATTTAATCGTGTTTTATGGTATAAGTAATGTGTTTTAAAACTATAAGTTGTTTGATTATGTTATCTCGATCCATCGGAGTTTGTACGCCGATATCGAGCGGTATTTGGTTCTTTTGCGTGGACGGGACATAGGTTTTAACCTGTGCTTGTTCCTTGTATCGTTTGACTTTTGTATGTGATTCAGTTTACGATGCTATTTATATGCTTGCGTTTAGGTACCCCTCATGTGGACTGCGGGCGATGAAGAGGAGGATGGCGACACCGTCTTCGGCAGACAAGGACCAGGTGAGTAGATGCATATCTACGGGGGGAAGTCGGGTGGATGGCGTTTAGCACCCCCGCAACGTAGAATAGGAATAATACTTATTGACATTAGGAAACCATACGTGACCCTAGTAGGACCCTAGTATTGACCCTAGGCTGGACTAGACTGATTTAGGAAAACCATATCAGAGGATGAGTACCTTGGAAGAGGTTCGTAGGTTTCAGATAGAAACACACCCACGCACACACTGAAACTCGACATGGGGTACGTGTATGTGTATATATATAGAACTAGGTATAGGTATATACATATATATACAACACGTATAGGTGATTCATTGATGAGATATGATATCCGAGGTATGATGAAACAGTATAACTGGGCTTGATGCCGTGATTCTTGACTATACAGTCGTAATAAAGTGTTAGCGGATCATTAGAGAATGAGATAATGAACATGAATATATAAATTATAAAGAGTGGTGGTGATATTGATGTACATGGAACGCTAGAATAGTACTCGGACTGTAACTTGTGACTGAACACGATATGATATAGGTATAACTTGATTACGACATTATATTGGTGTGACCTGATGCCGATATCATATAAGTATGACCTAGTCACAATATGATACATATGACATGATATTTCTGAGGATAAACTAATGATGCTTATCATGATGGCAATGATATATGATTGAGGTATGCGATCACAGTTTAGCACCTTGATCATGAGATGTGTTGATGATGACATTATACGAATGAAGAGACACCTAGGAGATGAGATACTTGACCGTACCCCGATATTGGGATGCCGTACGATGGATGTTACCGTACGAGGCTTAGATTTGATGATCGATTCGCACTCTTGATTCGAGGAAGCCGTACTACGTACGTGACGTTATGGAGGCAGGATCGCCGACTATTAGAGATATTGATTTAGACCTTAGGTAGACTCTAGTTTCTTACTGACTAGTTTATTAGGTTTAGTTCCTTAGGATGTTAGATGGACACTAGTTTAGGTTCGACTCACATAGTGGTAGTTGTACTCGTATCTCGCAGAGGAGTGGATAATGCACACATGTATTTACATTCATACTATAATCATCATGGTGCATGTTCTTTTATATGTTGCTATAATCAATATAAACTTTACCTGTTAGGACACCAGCACCATTATCGATGATGCGCATATTCCACGCACACTTATTTGCCGGCTCACACACATCATCATCGGTAATTGCTATGTCACGTACACTTTAGATCATATTATCTTTTATTGATAGAATCAGTTAACAACCAAACCGATATAATATTGTGATCACTCCCTGATGTTAGTATAAGACATGATATTCATTACTTAGACATTCATGCATTCATATTTTCATGTTATCATGCAGTATTATGGGCATATGCCGACACTTATCATATAGTTACTCATGATTTTGAGATTTGGATTTCTATGAGATTTCTGGGTTTTTGGGGAAAACCGTAAAAAAAATATATAAAAACTTCTCTCTCTCTCCTCTTCTCTTTTTAAAATAAGATGCGGTTTTCTCGTGATGTATGTGTCGTCCACCATGAGTATTTCATGTTTTCTGTTGGATTTCGAGACCCGATTCGAGGAGTGGATGAACCGTCTCGGGTACATGGTGGGCCCGGTATGGTACCCCGGGGCAAGAAGATCGAGTTGTAGACGATGAGCCTGGCAGGGGAAGGCTACCTACCGGTGATGTCTGGCGCGTCGGATATCCGGAGGATACCGACCGTTGTCGTGAGATTTGATGATATGGGCCGATCCGGACTGACGGAGCCCGAGATATTGAGACTTGAGATTACATGTGTTGTGTCGATGTTTGACACGGATTTCCATGGATTTCATTATTGAGATTTCAGATTTCTTATACATATATATCTGGATTTCAGGATTTGTTACTGTACATTCATGGTGCATGCATTTCATTCATATGACATAGTATTATATGAGGTACTGACACGACACAGAGTAGTTGCACTTACACGTAGCATTACCCTGCTATTACTAGATGTTTGGGATATATTAGTGCATTATTATGACCTAGGATAGCGTTGTGCATTCGATTTCTTTTCGTAGATGTCTTCTACTCACGAGTTGGCAACTCACCCCCGTTGTACCAAATTTTATTACAGGTTCGATGTACAGGTTTCCCGGGCAGCTTGTTGGCACATCTTTTCTTCAGGGTGATTTGCACGGTAGGTTGGTTCACTTGTATCCGAACCACCATTGTATATTTATTCATTCATTTGTATCTAGTAAGCGCCATCAACCATATTTGTATTACTTGATAAGTTATTGGACCAGTCTTTTATTTCGACCTTAGAGTCGCGCATGTATTATTCTGATCTGGTGGTTTTATTTTCTTTTGAGTTTTGAGCCTCGCCCTTTGGCGTTGTATATTATTGTGTTTGTTGTGGTTGTTTCCGCCTGTTGGCGTTGAGCTAGCACCCGTTTGGGGATGCTTTTTATTGTTTATTCATATTATACTTGTTGTACCCGTTTGGGGGCCAGTTTTTACAGAGGAGACTCTGCCGAAATTTTTGGTAAAATTTGCTGATGTTTTTATACTTGTTTTCTTTTCTTTTCTTCTTTTTCTTCTTTTATGGTTTAGATTTCTGGGCTTCGGCTTACTTAGGTCACGTGGCGCCTTTAGACGCTTCGTAATCTAAGTGCCGGTCACGTTCCGTACTTTCGGGTCGTGACAGTCACTTTCCTAGGTTAAGGTAGGAGAGGTTTTTACCGGGTCCCCAGGGTGACGACAAGTGGTCAACGGGTTTTCAGCAAACAATGGTTGGTCCGTGGGCAATGACGGTTAGAAGAGCAACAATCATGATAGCAACCGGTCTGTGAATGGCTATCAGTGGACGAGCGGGGGAGGTGGGTCGGCAGGCAGCAGATGAGAGGTTAATAGACGGTGAAGGCATGCAGTCAACAACGGTCAGTCTACAAGCAGCGGATAACTTCAGGTGACACTTGCGATAACCAATAAATGGGCGGCCGCAAGTGTGTGGCGGCTGACCGAGCAACGGCGGGTGACGAACAACAACCAAGTTTTTGGAAAACATCGATACAAGTATAACGTTTCTGAAATCGTTAAATGAATTTTTCCGTTTTAGGGTAAAATAGTCGGTATTTTCCGTTTTAACCCGATTGTGATCAAACTTCCGTATAAATTTGCCGGCACCTAATTTAGTTAGAATAAAACTAGTGCGCGGACTTTGGGGGTCAATGGGAAGTTTTGGTTCACATAGAATTTTTCCCTAATTAAATATTATTTTAATCAGTTATTTACATACTTAATAAGTGGTATTTACATATTGGATTTGGTTAATTACTTCTAATTTGAGTCTTTGCTAAACTAATCAAGCTTAAGATAAACAAAACCATCCATGTTTATCTAGATATTTGTTATGACAAATGGAATTAATTTTAAAAAGAAAAGAAAGAAGAAAATGTGGCATTTTGCATTTATTATCATTTATTGATGTTTCTTGCTAGAATTTTCTACACAATTTTCACAAAAAACCCTCCACCTTTGCCTTGGCCGACACTAGCTCCTTGTTGCCCTCTTCACTTTCCTTGCTCATTTCTTCATATCCAAGCTCCAAAAATTCATCAAAAATCATGAAATATTCACACAAACTCTAAAATAAACTCATACCCATTTTTCCTTAAGCCTAAACTAGCATAGATCTTCGCTAAAGACATCATTTTGGAGGCTAAAGTTTGGGTTTTTCCTAGTTGCAAGTTTGTGTTCTTGAGGAGGTATAATCCTAACCCTAATCCATATTTGTTATTTAAATCTTAAAGCTTGCTTATTTAAATGTTTAATATAGCTTAAAAGTTCATGTTTAGTTGATTCATGTTGAGTTTGTAAAAATCAAGTTAGGGTTCTTATGTGTTAAAATGGTTAATCTTGAAGTGTAGATTTTGAAAACTTGATCAATTTGTGAGAATGATAATTGTTGTTAATTCCTATCTTGTCTAATTAAAAGTTTAGCTTACTACATTTTTACTAAAGCTTAATTAAGCAAGTTTAAAAATATGGAGGTGGTTTCGATAACTTAGTTAAGCTATTTTAAGATGTTTGAAATGGGTAGAATTGTTAAATTTCTAAACTTTTGCTAAATTGCGGTAAATGATGCTTACTAGGTTTTCGGGAAAATTTGACGTGAGTTTTAATGGAAGTGAAGATGACGTGAATATTACTATATACGATAATTATTGAGTTGTAAATGAGTTTTGGTACTATTGAGTTTTTGGTGTGGCAGTTTTCATAAATAGCGACCCTAGTTAGGGTTTTGGCTATGTTTTCTGGTATTGGGATTTCTTGGTTTTGCGACTGGATTTTGTATTTGGTCGTTGGATGTTTGTATGTCAACGACGAGGGTTGTTTGGTTGGTTTTGCATGTGTAGGCTATAGGTTCTAACCTATGAGTGCACCGCGTACCGTATTTGGATTTCGGAATTTGATATTAATAGCATTGCGATTTCATATTGATTGTAGGTACCTTCGTGTGGATTTCGAGACGACGAAGCGCATCGACTACGGCTAAGTGAGGAGTTTAGCAGGTGAGTAGATTTATATCTACGGGGAAAGTCGGGTGGATGGGGTATAGCACCCCCGCAAATATTGATATGGAAGATCGTTTGAATATTATATCCTGATAAATGATATGCGACTGACATGATTATAGGATTTGCAAAAGATATTATGATAGAAGTGGACACTAGTGAACATATTGACTTAGGAGAAAAGGAAATGATAAGTGAATCATGATAAGTACGATTTAAAAGAGAACAAGTGTGACGTTTATTTAATGTGATGCGAGATATTAATATGATGAATGAGTATACGATGTGATATGATGACTTAGTGTGATATGTCGTTATATGGATTCGAGTCGAGATGTGATTATTGATACTTTTGTAGGTCCCCTGATACGAGTTTGACATGGATTTGAGCTGAGAGATAGGTATATATATTTATATGGATAACGATTGCATAATGAGTGATATGACGTACGAGACTTAGATCCGTACCCCCGATGTTGTATAGGTTGATAGAATCCCTTTTCGGTTAATGCCGTCGTACGTTAGATTACCGTACGCGATGAGTTTTACTTGTTGATTTATCCATACCCTTGATTAGAGGATGTCGTACGATGGATTGTACCGTACGTGATGTTGTGAGGCTGGATGCCGATTGATAGATTCACCGACCCGGTCTTGTTGATATGTATACCTTATAGCATTTGATTCACTATATACATTGTGCTGCATTCATGCTATTCTCATTGCATTTCTTATGCCTGTGCTAGTACACCTACACCATTATCGATGATGCGTATGTTACACTTACACAGATTGCCGGCTCACGCACTTCATCATCGATAATTGCTATGTCACTTACACAGTAGAATTGCTATATCATGCTATGATATACTGCCATGTTCACATCACTATGCTAGGTTGCAAGATATACTGACATGTACACCCACATACTTTGCTACAGCTACATGTACATCATGCATACATACTGACATGTACACCCACATATCTTGCTATAGTTTCATATACCCCTAAGTGGTATTGTTTTGACATGTGACATTGAGACGTTGATTATTGTGCTATTGCGCTTATGAAATACATCATACATACTTGTTTACATGTAGATACTTATACCTTGCTACTATAACAGGTACACCTCATATGATGCTGCACTTGATTTCGGAGATTTGGGAACCACATGATATATTTTAAAAGCTGGATTTATTTAAAGAGCGGTTTTCCCTTAATATGCTCATATTGCGGTTTTATGTTGCATATATCTGTTTTCATGGATTTACGCATTGAGATATGGATTTCATGTGATTTATGGATTTGAGAACCGTGGGAGTGTTTCAAGAAACTATTTATTGTTTGAAAACCCGGTTTCTCTTGATATGATATTTTAGTGCGTCCACCATGAGATTTCTCGGTTCTGAGCTTTGTATTATTACCCGATACGAGGAGTAGACGAGGTCGTGTGCGGGTACATAGTGGAGCCCGGTACGGTTCCCCTCGGCAAGATGTTCGTGGTACAGACGATGAGCCTGGAAGGTGGGCAAGTACCTACCAATGATTGTATTTGGACTCGGCGGTTATCGTGGGGATACCGACCGGAGTGATGTACGGACATGCCATCAGGGCCAGTCGTGGTGACGGCGCCTGAGACATGAGGATTTACGTGTCGATGCTAGACACGAGTTTTATGATGTTTTCGAGTGTCGATGTGGACACTCCGGTTCTATGATTTTGTTGTGTCGCGAGAGACACACATTAATTTATATCCTCATTCTACCTGCATATGCTTTTATGATATTTACATGCAGCAGTTGTTGTGTCAGTGGGTGACACATGGACGAGATCCACCTGCATACATGCATTGATTATATTGTTGGACGAGATCCACTGCATACATGCATTGATTATATTGTTGGATAATATCCACTTGCTGATAGGCAGTTATTTACGTGTTGGCACATATGCAAATACGGTCACCCTAAATATCATAGTATTACTTTTATGATATAGTTGACCTAGGAATCGTTGTTTATTTCGATTTCTACTTGATGATGTTTTTCTATTCATGAGTTGGCAACTCACCCCGTTGTTCCACAGTTCTTGCAGGTTGACCGCTTGGATCAGTAGCGGCATCGCGGGCACACAGCTTGCTTTCGGGTGTTTTGTTTTGGTAGGTGGTACATGTTGGATCATGCCCCTCTTGTATTCATTATTCATACTGTATCTAGTCACTCCATCAATTCAGAAACTAGTAATTCTATATGTTGCAGACTTAGAAGACTTGTAGTTGCCAGACTTGAGCGATGGGTTTTATGTTAGCTTTTGGGGTTGATGCCTTGCTTTACTTTTCCTTGTGTGGATCTTCGTCGTTGGGCGTCGTATACTTGTTATTAATACTTGTGGTGGTTGTTTCCGCCGTTGGCGTGATTTGCTCCCGTTTGGGATGCTTTATTATTATTCTGTGTTGTACCCGTTTTCGGGGTTAGTTTTTACAAAGGAGGTGCTGTCATTTTTTTTTTCAAAAGACAAAACAGGATTCATTGTATCTTTATTTCTTAAAAAAATTTAGATTTCTGGGTTTCAGCTTACTTGAATTACGTTACGCCTGTAGACGTCGCGTGATTTAAGTGCTGGTCGTGAGCTAATATTTTGGGTCGTGACAACAAGCCCGCAGTGGCATGGTGTACACAGGAATCGTCGATATCGCAGGTGATTTAAAAGTTATTTTTTATTTTTTATTTTTATACTAAAACTTGGAAGACATAATTAAATTCCAATACTAGCACTGAGAAATGCTGGTTTTGACTAACCCTAGCTATTTAGTAAATACCAATTCAAATGATTTGACCAATGAGCAATAACTCAGTTGGTATGACATTTTCCTTTATGAGAAGAGTACAGAGTTCAATCATCATGATAGGTAAATTCGTCGGTCTCCTAGGCATGCGTGTGTGTTGTGTGCATGGGTTGTCTTACGGACCAGTTCCAAAAGATAAAATCAAATGATTTGGAACTACCAAAGTATTTGAAAGACTTAATTCCAAAAAAACTACCAAATATTTTGGTCAAACTATAAGAAACTACCAAATTCTTTTTAAATATACACGAAACCAGCACAAAACTTTCAAAAACTGCTTCAAACTAC
This sequence comes from Agapanthus africanus, assembly GCA_030015575.1. Taxonomy (NCBI): domain Eukaryota; kingdom Viridiplantae; phylum Streptophyta; class Magnoliopsida; order Asparagales; family Amaryllidaceae; genus Agapanthus; species Agapanthus africanus. The sequence continues at coordinate 447,096,081 of JASDDO010000014.1, forward strand.
CTCAAAACTGTCAAAAACTATGAAAAACTACAATAAATAAAGTGTCACGTCAGCAATAATTGCAAAACATTACCAAAAATTTCCAGGACAGAGAGAATTTGAAAGTTTTTTTAAACTAAGCTTGCTTGAAATTCTGGATTTAGATTTTGGAATGACCTAATACTAACTCCGAGTAAAGTTTGTTGCAATTCTACCGCACACTATTATCTTCACCTGTTATTGCGGTCCATGGATCAACAACTTGTTTCTAGCTCAAACCCGATAAGATCCATCCAGATCCGATATCTTACACCTTGGACCATTCGACTGCCAGCGACCCAAAAATGTCACATGGTTTCATTTTTGGTCCAAGGACCAGAAACCCCTGATCCCAGTGCGTGAGTTATTTTATATTACTACTTTACTTTTGTATTTTACTATAGTAATATAGTAAGGAAATTTCTTCAGTGCCTCCCCTTTTGTCTTGAAAAGTATATTCAAAAAGTTTTTAAAAAAAGCCTAATTCCGGAAGAACCAATATAAATTTGACACGTATACGTAAACCCATCTCCGTCCTCTCTTCCAGTTTTTCACAGAAAAGTTCTTTCTTTAATTGTTTTTTTTAATCTTAAAAGATTGTTTTTCATCTCAATAAAACCTATCAAACTGCAACAAGAGATTATGTTGCAGATTCCAAATTAACACTGCCATCTCCATTAAATTCCTCACCAAAAATCATATACATCAAAGTCCTGCAACTTCTTCAAGTGCAACAAACCTCTCTTTGTTTCGACGGGACCGCCGCCGCTTGTTGCACGGTACGAGCTTGCTACAGCCGTTGTCCCATTATCGACTGAAGATGGGGAGGAGGGAGACGACGAGTGATAAGGCTCATGAACGGGAATTTCTCAGATTACGACACGTAGCAGATAACGTGTCATCCACGTAAACCCACTAGGCTCCTGGTGGTTGCGGAGGTAGAATCAATCTCGTGCATTGGGGACTTTCCTCGGGGTCTCGTCTCCGAGCTTACATTCCCATTCCTCGGCCCCGAGCAATCCAGCAGCCGAGCTTACACCCCCTTTGCTCGTCTCCGAGCTGTTGCTGGGCTGAGCTTCTTCGGCCTCCCGGCTCGTCTCCGAGTCATCCACCGAGCTGAGCTTCCTCGGCTTTCCCGATCAACCGAGAGCGCGGAGCCCAAGCGCCCTCGCCAAGGCTCCGTGTATCTCGCCAAAGCGAGATATCCATCGCCCCACGTTCCACGTCCCAAGCTGGCGCGTCACTCCATTAATGAGCGTATCCCGCCATTAATGGACGGATCCCGCCATCGACACGGGCGTAACGCAGAGGCGTAACGAAAGGCGAGAATCTCGCACCGGCTCGCTCCATACGACCGCTATATAAACCTCTCTTTCAGACGACTCAGGTAACTGAATTTGATTCTAATACGCTGCTACCCTGCTCTTATTCCACGGTACTAACTTGATCGTTGGAGGGTTCTACGGTGGTTACCCATCCCGGGACTTTCTTTATAGCTAGCTCGGCGTCAACAACTGTTAGTTGTATGTATGTCCTAGAGGCCAGTATTGTACAGATGGTGTATATTATATTGGATGCTTGGACATATATAAAGAGGACTTTCTTGCTCGACATGATAGTATGCTATCTGGTTGCTCTTTATCTTAACATGTATACTTGTCTCTTGATACTGTCTTATAGTTATATGTTGGTAAAGCCCTTAGGATGTGTACTTGACTATCCGGACTATGATGCAGATCATACTAGTGGGGACAGAGTAGTCCATAAGTACATCCTTTAATGTTCCTAGTCGTAGGTATATCGAGACAGGGCATCGATATACCAGAGTAGACTAGCGTATACGCTTCTCGACCCATGAGATGGGCGATGGATGATCCCATATCCATTGGTGTTTGACATCAGAGATGGTATACGGGTGCTCAGTGGAGACTGGGTACACTGGACGGACTCGTCGAGAACTCCCAGATGGTATTATACCTCACGTCAGATGGCAGTTCTCTGGTACACTTGTGCAGGTTAGTCTGTAGACCCGAGATCGTCATAGAGTCTTGTGTGATTCCCACTGTGTTTTGATTTCCACCTTACCACGTCCAAGAGGGCGTGCAAAACGGTGGTTTTTGGGTACAGTCCCGAGTCACATGGAGGCAATGAGCGATAGGAGGGGTTTCGTCTCTCCCGGTATTGGGGGTTGATGTTGTGCTGTGCTCGATTGGCCATAACAGGGAAGTCCCTGGCCAGGGATGATTTAGAAATTTACTGGTAAGAGTTACCAGTAGTTTCTCGACCCGTTATGAGCCTCAGATCGGCACGACTTATCGGTTACTGGGGTCTGACGTTTACCACCCCTAGACTTGATATGCGACATATCAGACGAGGAGACCAGACTGTACGGGAAGTGTTACCGTTAGGCTTTTACAGGAGTTGGAGCGGGCTTGCTTGCTGATCTTCTGATCGCTCAATACCCGGGTAGCCGTTACGTCCAGCTAGTACCGCTGGCGTCTTGTGGGTGCTTGATGTGATCATCACCTACTGCCGGCATATTGATGAGTCTTTAGAGTCCTACATAGAGGTTTTACTGGCTCAGGCAAAACGAAATAGGAGCACGTATGTGATATGTGCGGGACCGAGAATAATGCGTGTATGTGATACCGTATTCTATTCTCGCGACTTTTTGCATCGGTCGGTTATATGTGATATAGCCGGGTTATCGAATCAAGTGTTGATTCGATAAGTCGATACATTGGATGTTAGTCGGTTATGTGAGATATAACCGGATTATTAAGTCAAGTGTTGATTTAATAATTTAGTGTATAATTGTATATATGATATACTAATTTACATTAACTAACATTTGTTCACTTAAGGATTTTTCTCACATGTGCACAACTTTAATATATATGTGATATATATTAAAATGTGTTTTCTTTATGTATCATGATTGTTGATACACATAACATGGGTGTGCAAGACATACACCATTCTATTTTAAATGGTGGTTAATAATTATTTAAGGTAATTAAAAATTAGTGGACCTTTTGTCACAAAGCATGAAGCTTGCAGAAGCTTGTGGATGCTTTGACAAAGTCCACTAACTTTGTTTTGCTTTAGATTTTTATTAACCTAACCATTTAGGATTAGCCATGGTAATGTCTCTACATGAGTTAGTATATGATACTCACTCACCATGGTTAGCCCACTCACTTGATAATTATCCTCATCCTTTTCTTTTGTTCATCTTCTTCTTCTTTGAGCAAAAAGAAAAGGCTTGCTAGGGTTTTGAAAAGAGAGTGAAAGATTGTGAGAAATAAAATTCTAATGTGAACCTACTTCCTATTTCTCCATCCTCTACTAGATTAACACTTTAGTTTATGGTGTTTGCTTCACTAATTCTCTAGTTAGTGAAGTAGTAGCTTGAGTTGGTATTCCCTCGACGTAGATCATCTTTGGCCTTGAAGACTTCAAGCAAGGACGCTTCTTTCGCCTCGTGAAGCCATGCAAGAGCCCTGGAGAACCATGATCACAGCGAAGGGACTACAACAAGGAGCTTTAGAAGTGAAGGACCGATCTACAAATGTTGTATTTCGTATTCACTTAGTGGTAAATGTTATTTACTTGCATGTGAAACCCTAATTATCTAGCAAAGATCTTGTTTAGGGTTATTCGGCACGGCTAAAATTTTAAACGGGCATGGTTGATGCCTTGTAGAACCTTATTAGAGTGCCTAGTAACCCTACAGTGGTATCAGAGCCTAGCTAGAGCATTAGGCGACGTGTATACGAAGTTAAAACCCCGATCGAAACCCGAAACGTCAATTTAACCCCCTCTCTGGACAATTTCTAAAAATGTGATTTTTTCTGAATTAAAAATACTTAAAAAATTCAGCAAGAAATTCTAAGAATTACCATGAAAAACGAGCCCCCAATTCATCTATATAGCCGCGGAACTGCGGCAATAAACTACTTGTGGCGGCGGTTCCACGGCAGGAACAACGTATTAGGGACGGTTCTTTATGCAGTAATATCCGTTTCTATTCCTACATGTTTCTGGGTATTTTTAATTTGACTCAAGTGTTGAGTGTTCTGGGGATTATTTTGTATTCGTTGATTCGATTGGGAAATTTAATTTCGTTGTGTTTTCCGGATTTTTAGAACGTGTTAAAAAGTTCGAACGGATATCAATAACTCACTTTTTCCCCTGCCGGAAAATTTCCAAGTGTTGGATTTTTCCGTAGTTTAAGAACGTATAAATCGTGCAAGTTACGCAATGGACCCTCTAGAAGACAACAAACCTTAACTCGATTATGTGACCGTCTTGAACTGCCTTTTGAACCTTAGGGTTTGGGGCAGTACGGCGTTGCCCATGTGAGGCGTTGGCTTGACCCTTCTACGGATGGACCATTGGTACTGTGGCATGTGATGGATGTTTTTAAACTAATTTCAAGAGTTGAAGGATTTAGGAAATCTTGGGTATTTGATTATTCGATCGGAAAGTTTAATACTGTCTATTTATCTGGAATGCGATACAATATGTGGAATTCATATAGTTAGGCATGAAATGCGAAGTATGTGATATTTCGGATTTACGATGTCTAAAGAGATTGTGGATTCCAAATGTTGTAGTTTTACACTTTCTTTTCTGCGACCGTAAGTGTAATATGTGTTATCGCCGGTTTCGTTGCTATATGTCAACGACAATTGGGATGAGCATATTTACTTACGTTGATGACATGTGATGTTATGTGTTGCTGGATATGTTATATTGGATCGTCGCGTTTTTGAATAGCCGGGGGTTTTATGTGAGATGAGGGTTTTTATTTTCAGTCATGTAAAATTAAATGTATGTAATATTCTTTTATTGGGGAACTTCCGGGATGAGGTTGATGTCACCATTTGTATATTATTTACTTTTCCGCACTAGGATAGACCCAAGGAGGAGAGCACAAGTAACTAGGTTCTAGAGTCCAGTGGGAGACCAACTCGAGGAGTCGAGTCCGAGTCTCCTAACTCTAGAATTGGTAGGGTTGCTTACCGCTCTCGTAGGGGTCTAGGGGTGTGGGTTTGGCTATTCATCGCGACCGTGGAATCCGTGTTTTATAGAGGCTCAAAATAAAACACGGACGTCCTAGTATATCCAATGTTTCATATGTTTCTTCTGCTGCGATATCTGTGATGTGATCATTTGATATGTTGTGATAGATACTGTATATAGTATATATGATATATTATATAGAAGTTACTTATGTTTTACACCCGCGCTAGCCCTGCCCCGCTCCGCCGTTAGTTACCTAACCTAACGGTGCACGAGGGGACATCGAGGCGAATGCGGATGGCATAAGTGTACGTCGTATTTATCTGTGATGTTAAGGTGACTTAAATGATGGGACTTCATTAATATGATTAATGAAAGAAAAGAAACCTAAAAGATGTTGTAGAATCAAACTTTCAAAAAGGGTAGCTACAGTTTTTGCTTTGCATTGTGATATATATGATATATCCTGCACCTTATTCGATGAGGAAAGAGCCGAGATCCCTTCAACGGGAGTAACCTCTTTAGCAAAACTGGCAGATGCTACAACACTCGGTTTGGTTTTTGATTGCTTTTGGAGTTTTTGCTTTGCATAGCGATATATATGATATATCCTACACCTTATTCCATAAGGAAAGAGCCGAGATCCCTTTACCGGGAGTGACCTCTTTAGCAAAACTAATAAAAGCCTCAAAATCACTCCATTTCAAAATTCACTCGATTCTACAACGATATCAAGTTCATTACGCAATAGGTTTTTAGAAAAACCTGTCGTAGCCCTCCGTCTTTTCAGATAAGTTGTATATAGTATTCGTGCTGCATTTGTTGGCTTTCGTCAAGGTGTAGTGTGCGGTAGCTATATGCTGCTTATCTGCTGCATATGATGCTATTGGATTAGGGTAGTCATACGGCTTTGTTGGCTTTCATCAAGGGTCGTGCGGGTGGGTTTAATTCAGTCAAGAAATGTACGGGTTGAACTTGACTAGCGAGCTATGATTTTGTTGGAGATAGTGCACTCAGAGTCAATTATTGGATCACAGGCACGTGATTGCAATGATTGAAGGAGGACCTATCCCGGTAGTGTCACGCCCCGCTTCCCAAAATACGGAAAACGAGGGATGACTAGGCCAGCCATGCTCCTACGGTCAGGGAATCATCCCGCCGTAGTCACACTTCGGCTTCTAGCATTATATGGTAATCAGTAAATAAAGCACAGTAGTAAAGGAATCACATCACTAATTTATTACATTAAAATTTCCATTGTTCACAAATTACAGATAACGAGAACAAATACTAACCAAGTTCAATCTCACGATCACTTTTATAGAAAGCAGTAAAGATAGCAAGTACACCAGACTATATCTCCGTGAACTCGAAAGGTAGATATGTCTCCTGCGCTGGTCCTTCCACGGAATCTGAGCATGCATACTCAGGTCGTCAGAGCGACACAATAACAATATTATTATAAAAAGATGAAACAGGTAAATGAGGTAATACTAGTGTAAGAACAATGCAAGTAATCACTGTGTCACTATATGATGCAGGATATGTTCTGTGTCCCTATCGGTCTATAGGTCATGTTTGAAATCGCATAGTGGAAGGAGGATCATGTTTAACAGGAGTCTCGTACATACCCGAGACAACGGCCTACATACTCGGGACATAACCCTGTCAGCCGGATCCCTAGATCCTACCTAATATATATATATATATATCACTGCTCGAATGATCATCCTCTAAAACACGGTCCCGCTAAATACGATTCTCTTTCCACTTCGATTTCCCCTTTATTCTCAGGTTTCCACTATTTGTGATCTTGATTTAGTCGTGTACAAGTATACCAATGTCACGGTTTTATCACTGCTCACTGTATCACTCACTGTCATGAATATTCACTTTCCATCGGTATACTCGTCACTCCTAAACCAATATCAACCACGCACGATAATGCAATGTCCACTGACTATAACACGCACTGACACTAAGGATATGGCAAATGGGGTATGATATATGTATGTATGCTATCAATAAGCTAAGTATACTATGAATCAATAAGCATGTCATTATCTTAAAAAAATTGCATAAATTCATATGTTAACAATTCGACAAAATGATGCAAGTAAGATAAATAGAACACTCAGTCAGAAATTCACCAAAATTTGTTTCAGTTCAATCGGGATTCCGGTTTTCAAGATACAGTTGTTTCATTTTAAGTGCTCGCGGCTGGAAATTCAGTTTCAGAACTGAACGTCCGTTTCGCGACACGAATTACACCCAGTTGGGTTGAGATTTTAGCGATGTTATAGTTGAATAAAATCTAGTGTTTTCAATAGAGTATTCAACGCAATATACGGATCCTCAATCGCATCTGTACGTTGAAAGTTATACACAGTTTAATGTCATTATATCACTTCTGAATCTGTTCTGGACAGTTATACGTTCTGCCCTTTTATTTACAGTTTAAAATAGCAAACGGCAATGAAACGGAATGGAACCACTTGTTTTGTTTAGCTAAAAGAATTTCCTTTAATCTACTGCAGAGTTCCGTAACATATGACTTCAGGAAACACAGTGACACACATTTTGGTACAGTACACGATAAGCAGAGTCGCTCTGGACTGCAGTCCAGAGTCGCACTCCGATCTAATTATCATCACAGTTACAGAACAGGAATCATTAGAAGTTTACATAGGGTTAAAGTTCGTCGGCTTCGATTTAAGCCCTTGAACGCATCATTCCAATATTTATATAATTTACGGTGATTTTATTCATTTTCAGATACGAGAAAATTCTACTTTTAACGGCCTATTTGGGGGTATCAATTTTTGTCCCTAACAATCGTATTTTCCAGCGAGATTCATACACGATACTTATCACCATATGGGCCAACAGAAAATATCAGTTTCCGTCAAAATAAACAATTATATTCATTGGAGACTAGCATCGAACACTTAGGTCACATAATATATCGGTAATCGGCAAATTTATAAACTATATGATTCAGGGTTGTACCACAACTATATTAGCATGAAGCAAGTAAACACTTGTCTGGAAATGTTTCAGGGTCGTACGGCAGCAGCGGCGTCACGAACGCGTGAGGTATGGCGTGAAACGGATTTCCGCGAGCTTGGATCGAGATGCGGATTTTGCGTCGGAGTTGTCCGGAGTCGTTGCACGGTCACTGGAGGTTGAAGGGTGCTTGGTGGTCCTCTGCGAGTGCACTGGGGTCGACGACGGTCGACGGCGTCTCTCCGGCGATGGCCGCAGTGAGTGTTTGAAAAAATGGGTTTTGTGTTGTTTTGGAGAGAGAGAGAGCAATGGTGGTGCCCAGGTGTGGGTGTAGGGGTGTGTGGATGTTGATGCTGATGACGAGGAGGTCGTAGGGTGGTCAGCAATGTGGTGGGGAGTTCGCCGGCGTCGAGAGTGCAAGGTGGTGGTCGGCTCGTATGCACAGGGTTGGTGTGCAGGGGTACTCGGCAGGGGCTCGGGTTGATGAAGGTGGAGTCGTAGAGGGAGAAGGTTGGTGGAGGAGGAGTGAGGGATCGCTGAGGGTTGTCGAGGGTCGTCGCCGGCGGCGAAGTGAGGAAAAATTTTGGTGCTCGGTGAGTTTTTGTGAGGGAGAGAGATGAGGGATTAATTTGAAATGGCAGAGAAGAGAGGTGGGGGTGTGAGGAAGAGAATGAGGATTGGAGTCGTGGTGTAACGTTGCGTCAACGGAGGCGTGGGCGTGGGCGTGAAACGCGGCGGAGGAAAGGGATCGCGCGCGGAAAGGGGAGGTTACCGTTGGGGAAGATGCACAGGGCGGACCGGGTCGGGTAATGAGGAAGCAGGCCGAAGGAGAACGGGCTGAAAAATAAATTAGGGATTTATTAAAAGGTGTGGGCTGAGGGGATAAACGGGCTGAAGAATGAAACGGGCTGGGCGAAAAATAGATTAGAGATTTATTTTAAAAAAAATGGGATGTGGGCTGGTGAGGGAAGAGTGGGCCGGGGGTTTAATTTAAAGATTTATTCTAAAAAGAATTTTGAATGGGCTGAAGGTATATGTAATATAATTTTGGGTTTTAGTTTATTTTAGCCCTGGTTTTAATTTGTTTTGAATCTTGGGTTTTTACTTTTAGGGTTTTGGGAAATTTTGTTCGGTTGGGATTTTATTGGTAGAATTTTGGTTTTGGACCATGATTTTAAAAGAGCTGGAAAAATTTTAAAGTTTAAACATTAAGCTTAAGCAACCAATAAAAATACGAAGGGAAAAGAAAGGAAACCACTGGAATTCAGAAAAATAGGAAGCTTTTATTAGAATGGAAACGGGGATTTACATCATACCCCCCTTAACAAAAATTTCGTCCTCGAAATTTAACAAAGATACAAGAAACAATGTACTAAACAAAGAGATGTGGATAACGATCACGGATATCTTCCTCCCTCTCCCAGGTGGATTCTCCTAGGGAACGACCGCCCCAAGACACTCGGACTAAAGGAATGACCTTATTCTTCAGCACTTTCTCCCTGCGGTCGAGGATAGTAGTAGGCTGCTCCTCATACGATAAATCGGTACCCAAAACTAGCTCCGAATGGTCCAGGACATGGCTCTCATCCCGAACATATCGCCGCAACTGTGACACGTGGAAGGTATTGTGCACACCAGATAGCGATGGAGGCAAGGCAAGTCGATAGGCCACCTCTCCTACTCGCTCTAGCACCTCAAAAGGTCCGATAAAGCGGGGACTAAGCTTTCCTCGACCTCCGAACCTGATAACTCCACGAGTAGGGGAAATCTTCAAGAACACATGATCTCCTACTTCGAATTCTAGTGCCCTTCTGCTGGTATCTGCCCAACTCTTCTGTCGATCCTGAGCCGCCTTGATACGCTGTCTGATCATTTGGACCTTGTCGACTGTCTGAACAATGAGTTCGGGGCCCAGTAATCTTCGTTCTCCCACATCATCCCAACAAACTGGGGATCGACACTTCCGCCCGTACAGTGCTTCAAAAGGAGCCATCTGAATACTAGCCTGATAACTATTGTTGTAAGAGAACTCGACTAAATGCAGATGGTCCTCCTAGGAACCCTGAAAGTCCAACATACAGGCTCTCAACATATCCTCGAGCGTCTGAATCGTACGCTCGGATTGTCCATCCGTCTGTGGGTGATAAGCTGTGCTGAAATTAAGGCGGGTTCCCAAACTTTCCTGTAGGCTCTTCCAAAAGTGTGACAAAAATCTGGTGTCCCGGTCTGACACAATGCTGACTGGGACACCATGAAGTCGTACAATCTCCTGCATATATCTTTCTGCCAGTGATTCTGTCGACTATCCCACTCGGAAAGGTAGGAAGTGTGCAGCTTTCGTGAGGCGATCGACGATAACCCAAATGGCGTTATTGCCCCTAGGGCTTCGTGGTAAGGCCGTCACGAAATCCATAGTAATGTGCTCCCACTTCCATTCTGGTATCGGCAGTGGTTGTAACAATCCTGCTGTCCTCTGATGTTCCGCCTTCACCTGCTGGCATACCAAACATCTAGATACGAACCTCGCAATTTCCCGCTTCATTCCGTTCCACCAAAAGTGCTGCTTTAGGTCCTGATACATTTTTGTACCTTCCGGATGTACAGAATAAGCTGAACTGTGTGCTTCAGCCAAAACTTCTTCTCGAACATCTCCCTTAGGTACGCAGAGTCTGCTACCGAATCTCAGAGAGCCATCTTCATGAATAATCAAATCAGTTCTCAGTCTGGCTTCCACTTGCTCTCTGAACTTTTGCAATCGGGGATCATCCGCTTGTGCAATCTTGATGCGATCCACCAGAGAAGATTGCACCTGTAGTTGCCAAAGTTGACGGAGTGCGTTCGGCGTAACGACTTCAAGTTCAAGTCTCCGGAAGTCCTCAATAATGCTCCTCTGATCGGTCAACATTATGACCGCTGGCTTGCGACTAAGCGCATCTGGTACCACGTTCACCTTCCCCGGGTGATACTGAAGGTTCAAGTCATAATCTGCCATCAACTCTAGCCATCGGCGCTGCCTCATGTTCAGTTCTTTCTGAGTGAAAACATACTTCAAACTTTTGTGATCTGTGTACACCTCCACTTTCTCACCCAATATATAGTGCCTCCAAATCTTCAATGCAAAAACTACCACAGCTAACTCCAAGTCATGTGTAGGGCAGTTCTTCTCGTGGTTTCTTAGTTGTCGAGAGGCGTAAGCAACCACTCGACCGTGCTGCATTAGAACACAGCCTAAACCCTTCCCTGAGGCATCACTGTGTATCACCAAACCACCGGAATTATCTGGTACTGTAAGAATAGGCACCGTGGTTAACTTATGCTTTAGCGTGTCAAATGCCTGAGTGCACTCCTCTGTCCACGTAAACGGTACGTCCTTCCGTGTCAGCCTCGTCAATGGTTCAGCGATTCTTGAGAAATCTTGGACGAATCTCCGATAATAACCTGCCAATCCCAGAAAGCTCCTGATCTCGGCCACTGACTTCGGCGTTGGCCAATCTCTGACAGATTCTATCTTTGCCGGGTCCACCGAGATGCCTTCGCCCGAAACAATATGTCCCCAAAACTGAACCTTGTCAAGCCAGAATTCACACTTGCTTAGCTTCACATACAACTTCTCTTCCCGAAGAATTTGTAGGACCGTGCGCAAATGTTCAACGTGCTCTTCCCGGGTCTTCGAGTAGACAAGTATGTCGTCGATAAACATAACGACAAACGTATCCAAGTACTTTGCGAACACCTTGTTCATTAAGTCCATGAATATTGCTGGGGCATTGGTAACACCGAACGGCATCACAAGAAACTCGTAATGCCCGTATCGGGTCCTGAAAGCCGTCTTGCATACATCCTCGGCTGCTACTCTGATTTGATGATATCCAGAACGGAGGTCCAACTTCGAGAATACCTTGGCTCCACTTAGCTGATCGAATAGGTCGTCAATGCGCGGGATTGGGTACTTGTTCTTTATTGTGACCTTGTTCAGCTCCCGATAATCTATACACATTCACAGCGATCCATCCTTCTTCTTTACTAACAGGACTGGTGCACCCCACGGTGAAGCGCTTGGCCGAATAAATCCCTTCTCCAATAGTTCTTCAACCTGCTTCTTCAATTCCGCCAACTCAACTGGTGCCATTCTATACGGGGCTCTGGATACTGGGGCTGTACCTGGAGTCAAATCGATTGAGAACTCCAAGATTCGAGGAGGTGGTAGACCTGGTAGATCTTCAGGAAATACGTCCAGAAAGTCCCGAACAATTTCTGGGACTGGGCTCTTATCAATCTCCATAGCTGTCAGCTCCTTAGGCTTTGCTCTGTATCTAGCTGGCTCCAAAGATTCGCTTCCGCCCTCGAAAGTAAACTCTGGGTGATTGGGGATGCGGAAGATCACCTTCCTTGCACGACAATCGATAACTGCATGGAAAGTGCTCATCCAATCCATCCCGAGAATTGCGTCGTAACTGCCTGTCCCAATCAGAAGGAAATTCGCATAGAATTCCCTGCCACACACTACAACCGGGCATAATCTACATTCTCGACTAGATATTATGATGCCATTACCCGTATGAATTTCCCATCCCTTGGTTAGTGGTTCATGTGGTATTGAGTGTGTATTAGTGAAATGCTCAGACAAGAAACAATGCGATGTTCCCGAATCAAATAGTACTCTAGCTGGCAAGGAATGTACGAGTAGAGTACCTGTAACCACGTCTCCTGATACCTCTGCCTGCTCGGCGGTCAAGGTGAAAGCCCGTCCCTGACCGCGACCTGTAAAGGGTTGCCTCTGCTCCTGCGGCCTCTGCTGTGGCGGTCCAAAACCTCCCTGTATCTTTGCTCGCTCAGGGCAACTGTTAATCTTGTGCTGACTGGATCCATAAATCAAGCACTGTCCCTTGGCACGGCGACAGTCCTTCTGAGTATGCCCACCTCTACCGCAATAGCCGCAAACTACGCCCTGCCTCTGGGGCGATGCTGTGGTACGAACGGGCGCTTCATTTGTGTTGTTCCTGCTCTGTGAACCGGTATGGCTCCTCGAGAAGGCGCATGGGTACATGTTGGAACGACCGGGGGTCTCCTGAACTTGTTAATCAATTGCTCCTGAACTCTCGCCGCGTTGAGTACCTATGCGAAAGTCTGCAAATCCAACGATGCAATCAACTGCTGCAACTCGAAATCTAACCCCTGAAGGAAGCGTCTGGCCTTGGTGGCCTCTGATTTGATCATGTATGGAGCAAAGCGGCTCAGGCGGTTGAACTCTGCCGCATATACTGTTAGTTATATGTATGCCCTAGAGGCCATTACTGTACATAGGATGTATATTGTAGTGGATGCTCGGACATATATAGGGAGGACTTTCTTGCTCGACATGATAGTATGCTATCTGGTTACACTTTACCTTAACGTGTATACTGTTTGTCTCTCTGTTACATGTTGGTAAAGCCCTTAGGATGTGTACTTGACTACCTGAACTATGATGCGGATCATACTAGTGGGGACATGGTAGTCTATAAGTACATCCTTCAAGGTCCCTAGTCGTGGGTGTATCGAGACGGGGCATCGATATACCAGAGTAGACTAGCGTATACCTTCTCGACCCATACAGATAGACGATGGATGATCCCATATCCATTGGTGTTTGACATCGGAGATGATATACGGGTGCTCAGTAGAGACTGGGTACAGTGGACGGACTCGCCGAGAACTCCCAGATGGTATTATACCTTACGTCAGATGGCAGTTCTCTGGTGACACTGGTACAGAGTAGTCTGTTGACCCGAGATCGTCATAGAGTCTTGTGTGATTCCCACTGTGCTTTGATTTCCACCTTACCACGTCCAAGAGGGCATGCAAAACGGTGGCTTTTGGGTACAGTCCCGAATCACATGGAGGCAATGAGCGATAGGAGGGGATTCGTCTCTCCCGGTATAGGGAGTTGATGTTGCGCTGTGTTCGATTGGCTATAACTGGAAATCCCTGGCCAGGGTTGCTGAGATTTACTGGTAAGTGTTACCTGTAGTTTCTCGAACTGTTATAGACCTCATATCGACACGACTTATCGAGCTATTGGGGTCTGACGTTTACCACCCCTAGGCGAGATATGCGACATATCAGACGACGAGACCGGACTGTACGGTAAGTGTTACTGGTTGGATTCACAGGAGTGTGAGCGGGCTTGCTCATCGATCTTCTGATCGCTCAATACCCGGGTGGCCGTTACGTTTAGCAGACCGCTTGCGGCTTGTGGGTGTTTGATATGATCATCACCTGCTGCCGGCGTATTGACGAGTCTTTAGAGTCCTACACAGAGTTTTCCTGGCTCAAGCGAAACGAAATAGGAGCGCATATGTGATATGTGCGGGACCGAGAATAATACCAGTATGTGATACTGTATTTGATTCTCGCGATTTGTAACATTGATCGGTTATATGTGATATAGCCGGGTTATCGAATCAAGTGTTGATTCGATAAGTTGTTACTATTGATATTAGTCGGTTATATGCATATGACCGGATCGTTAAATCAAGTGTTGATTTAATGATTTAATGATTTAATGCATAATTATATATTTGATATATTACTTTACATTAACTAGTATTAGTTCACTTTAAATGGATTTTCTCACTTGAAGTTCACAAGTTGTATATGTGATATACTTTTGTGCACTTGGATGTATCATGTTTGATGATACATGTTTGCTAGGGTTTGTGTAAGGAATTAAACCTTGGTTAAGTAAATGGTTAGGGTTTTTATTTAGTTATTCATTCATTTATCTTTTTAATTGGATTAAAAAAGAAATGGGATAAGAAAACAAAATGGTTGCTTTCATTCTTGAAGCTTGTTGAAGCTTCATGAAGCTTTGACCAAAGTGACCACTTTGTCTTCATCCTTAACCCTAACCATTCATCTAACCTCAGTCAACTCTCTACACATAACCATGGTTCATATTATGATAAGTATTCATTTTCTTTTGGATTTAATTAACTTATCATAATATTCATCTTCTTCTTCTTGTTCTTCTTCAAGAAGAAAACCTAGCTTTCATCAATGGTGATTTGATGAAAAAGAGTGAGAAATCCAATTCTAAAGTGAACCCACTTCCTATTTCTTCAACCTCTACCTCTTGCCAAGTAGTATAGGGTGTTTTCTTCACAAGTTTCATGGCTTGGTGAAGTTGGAGCTTGATCTAGTGATGCCTCGACGTATATCATCTTCGGCATCGACGTCGACGACCTAGCCCGCCCATTTCTCCGATGAAGCTGATGCTAGAGTCATGGATTCGATTTGGACAGCGGAGATGACTTCATCACGGAGCTATGGAGGTGGAGGACCGGATCTACAAAGGTTGTATTTCCGTTCTCTTAGTAAAGTAGTTTACTAGTTCTTGTTTCGCCTAAAAATCTAGTTAATGATCCTGTCACGACCCGAGAGTTTCGACTCGTGACCGGCACTTAACCACGCAACGTCTATAGGCGTAACGCGGCTAAGTAAGCCGAACCCAGAAATCAAACCAATAAATATAGAGTGATTTAAAACATTTTGTAAAAAAACAGTCATGCGTGTCCGAAAAAACATCTTATTAATTTAGTAGAAATCCTTTTAAGTCCAGGAGTTATAACTTTTATAATTTTGGTAACATTTCCTTTTTAAACATTTGCCCCGCAATTCGGGTAAAAGCAAGGTGTAACAGAAATGACAAGTGAAACGAATAAAGCATCACCAATATGATATACGACGCCGTAGCGAAGAATACACAGTAAAGCAAGGACATAATCACCAAAGGTAGGACTGCATCAAATAAAGTCGGCTCACATGCGAGCTCAACACCAGAATATAGAATCATACATATCGTCCTCACAACTGTCTCTAAGTCAATACAGAAAGGTAGATGGAGAATACTAGATACATCAATATACAACTGAAAGATAACAGATACCGTACAAAACCCACCTAACAGCAAAAAGGCTAACTCGCCTCAGAAAGGGTATCTGTGCCAAAAGATGCGGTAAACAGCCAGCCGCGACTACTCCCAAGGGCAACCTGCAAATACTGTGGCACAACGGGGGTGAGTTGCCAACTCGTGAATAGAGATAACATATAAAGGTAATCGCGAGCATGCACGTACAGCGCTACTCTAACAAATGCCAGCAGATGATATCAATGCGAGGTAAACACTATGCATAATAATCATGCAAGTCCTCTATCAGGTGATATAGCTACAGGATGAGATGCGATAATGAATGCTGAGCATGGGAATATAGTATCTACATGAAGTGTCGAGGTGGACTACATATGTATATATGCACCGCGAATCCCAACATCCCAGACGCCGGTACTCCATCGGCCCTCATATCCTGTATATCCCTGAGAATCCCGAGTGCCCAACATCGGCACCCAAATAACATAAATACCCGTGTCTAGCATCGACACGCAAAACAACCTGTATCGAGCATCCGTCCATCCGGGTCAGCCCTCTCTCAAAGTATATATCAGGAATCCGTCAGTCCGGGTCATCCCTCTCTCAATACATCGGGCATCCGTCAGTCCGGGTCAGCCCTCTATCAACACATCGTCATCCGTCAGTCCGGGTCAGCCCTCTATCAACACATCGGGCATCCGTCAGTCCGGGTCAGCCCTCTATCAATCCATCGGGCATCCGTCAGTCCGGGTCAGCCCTCTATCAATCCATCGGGCATCCGTCAGTCCGGGTCAGCCCTCTCTCAATACATGCCTCTAGCGCCGAGAAAACACGGGGTGACGCCCCAAAATATCATATCAAGGGAACCGGGTTTTTAAATGATTACATATTTGAAAAGAGCCACGGTTCCCAAATCCAGAAATCACATGTAATCCCATCCCATATGCAAGTAAATGTGATGTGATATGTGCATCAAGTATGAATGTCATGTCAAGTCATATAAAAGATGAGCTACAGCATAATGATCCGATGTGATATATGCATCAAGTATGTATGTCATGTCAAGATAGTGCTTGTGCAACGTGAACTGTCAATAAGGGTGCGGTGTTCTATCAATTCTAAGCATACATACAGCAGGGAATGCAATATGCAATGACAGTACATGAGGTAAGTGCAACATATAGTAATATGGTCCTATCAGCCCTGACGCATAACGCCATGCGGGCGATATCCCCGTAGATGTGAAATCTACTCACCGAAGTCCCGCGCTAAGTGTATCCAACAACTTGCTTGCCCTTCTTCGCAGCGTCCGTCTCACTGGCCTGCGAACCTAGAATCACATAACATATATCACACATAAGCTCAATTCACAAAAACGCGACATTACGGTCCAACTAGACACTCGTGTCGCAAACCAATCGCGCGTGTGCGCGATACGCTAAAACGTGTGATCACGCGCCTGAAACTACCCCGACGTGCCGCGATACGCAGAAACCCAAACCTACTCACGTATCACGCGTGTCGCGAAGGTTTAGAAAAACGGCAAAATAGGTATTTGGTCCCAGATTTTTCTACAGAACTAAACTTACAAAAATATATATACCATAGAACCCCACACACTAGCAGACACCTACAGGACCAAACAACACCCAAAACCCTACCTGTCTGGCCGCAATTTGCGGCCAGAAAGAGGAAACCGGCGGCCTACTGTAGCACGTAGGGGGTCGGGTTAAAACTATGGTATCAACACATCACCACTATACTACAGTCTCCTCAATTTCACTCAGATCTCTTCGGGTCAAAAGCAGATCCAAAAAACCCCAATTTTGCTTAAAAACGACAAATTGCATCAAATAGGAAAACTGGTGGTATTTTAGTGTAATAGGGGTTAAACTAAGTTAACATGGTCTCAACAAACCTCAATTATCCTACTGAAACCAATCTACACCTCATTAGCACAAAGTTCCCACCAAACACCCCATATCGCACTAAAACGCACTCAAATCCATTTATCGATGCAAAACTACACTAACCAAGAAAACTAGGGAAGCAAGTTGGGAAGTATACCTCATACTTAACCCTAGAGAGCTGCAGGAAGGTGAAGAAGTGCAGGGAAGGGGCTACAGTGGGTGATGGTGCTGCTGCTACTCACTGGAATGCTTGCTGTTGCTGTTGCTGAATGCTTGCTGTTGCTGCTTCAGTTGCTGCTGCTGCTTCAGTTGCTTCTGCTGGGGAGTTGAAAGGTAAGTGTGTGTGTGTGTATGTGAGAGAGAGTTAAGAGAGAAACAAAGAAATGAGGGGAAAAAACAACCACCACTCAATTATCACCCTCCTCTCTCTCTCTCTTCATTTAATGCAAGCATGGCTTGAGCCATGATGCACCCCTCTCCCTCTCTCTCACAAGTCAACCCCTAAACAAATTCAAATTAATGTGACTCTAATTTAACTAATTAAATCCACTTAAAACCCAAAAGACTTTAACCCTCAAGATTAACCCACCATGGTTAATAACTATGGTAAATCTTATTTAAAAACCCTAGTTTACATGCACATGTGTGTGCAAGCCTAGGAAAATTTTGGAAAAATATTTATTAAATTAGGAAAAATATTTGAAACACAATTTGGTAAACTTTTCATTAAAAACCATTATTTAAATATAATTATTCACTAAACAAATCCTAAGGTGTTACAGATCCGTATTAGGGTTTCTCGGCACTTGTAAAATTTGAAATTGGCATGGTTGATGCCTTGTGAGACCTCATTAGACTGCCTAGGAACCCTACAGTGGTATCAGAGCCTAGCTAGAGCCTTAGGCGATGCGTAGACGAAGTTTGAAACCCGAACGAACCCGAAACCCTAAAATTTCCATGCTCTCTGGACTTTTTTCAAAAACTGGGTTTTTTCCAGATTAAAAATTCTTAAAAAATTCAGCAGGAAAATCTAAGAATTACGGTGCAAAATTTTTTAAACGTTAAGTCTAAAGTGCGGCGGAACCGCGACAGAAGCCTGGCTTCTGCGGCGGTTCCGCGGCCATATGATGACGTCAGCATTCCAATTTTGCACAGTAATTTTTCATTTTAGGTGCTGGATTTTCTGGGATGTTTTAATATTTATTCAAGAGTTGAATATTCTGGTGTGTTTTGGAGCTTCGTTGTTTCGATCGGAAATTTCAAACTTTGTCTGTGTGGCTTTCCGAATAATTTTAGAATATGTTAAAAAGTTCGACCGGATATAAATACCCACTTTTTCCCCTGTCGGGAAATTTCCAAGTGGTGGATTTTTTCGTGGTTTAAAGACGTTCTAAGTAGTGCAAGTAACGCGATGGTCCCTCTAGAAGACAACAAACCTTAACTCGATTATGTGACCGTCTTGAACTGCCCTTTGAACCTTAGGGTTTGGGACAGTACGGCATGCCACATGTGAGGCGTTGGCTTGACCCTTCTACGGCTGGACCGTTGGTACTGAGGCACGAAGTGAATGTTTTTAAACCTATTTCAAGTGTTGAGCTGTTTCGGGAAAACTTGGGTGTTTGAATGTTCGATCGGAAAGTTTAACATTTTCTATTTATCTGGAATGTGATACAATAATTGGAATTCACAAGTAGTTATTAGATAACTGAATGAATGTTATAAATCTAGCGGTTTAGTCTCACTTGATCGGTTGCCACAGAATTTTGATGTGATCAAAAGTCCGTCGCAATCACGTAGTGTACGCGGATACTCGCCGGGTAAACTTAATAGACAGCCTCACTCCATAGCCCCGACCAAGTGACTGTAGGAGAACCCCGTCGCCGAAAGCATCCGTTCGGGTGCTCGCGGCAGCGGTGTTCCGCCTTGGTGCACTTCGTCGACGGTATCGGGGGTGCGGCCACCTACTAAAGTTTGCGATGAGCATTCGATCAGATTGTCGGGAATCCTGTTGAATTGCCCGACTTGATATTGAAAAGAGTTTTCGATAAATGAGACTAAAATGCGGGGTTTATAATTGTTAGGCATGTGATGTCTAAGGAATTCATTGATTAGGCATGCGATGTCTAAAGAGATTGCGGATTCCAACTGTTGTAGTTTTACACTTTCTTTTCTGTGACCGTAAGTGTAATATGTGATATCACCGGTTTCGTTGCTATATGTCAACGACAATTGGGATGCGCATATTTACTTACGTTGATGACATGTGATGTTATGTGTTGCTGGATATGTTATATTGGATCGTCGTGTTCGAATAGCCGGGGGTTTTTTATGTGAGATGAGTGTTTTTTATTTTCATTCATGTAAAAACTTGTATGTAATATTCTTTTATTGGGGCACTTCCAGGTTGCGGAAGTAGTCACCCTTTGTATATTATTTACTTTTCCGCACTAGGATAGACCCAAGGAGGAGGGCACAAGTAACCGGGTTCTGGAGTCCAGTGGGAGACCAACTCGAGGAGTCGAGTCCCGGTCTCCTAACTCTAGAATTGGTAGGGTTGCTTGCCGCTCTCGTAGGGGTCTACGGGTGTGGGTTTGGCTATTCATCATGACCGTGGAATCCGTGTTTTATACTGGCTCGTATTGAAAACACGGACGTCCTAGTATATCCAATATTTCATATGTTTCTTCTGCTGCGATATCTGTGATGTGATCATGTGATGTTCTGTGATAGATACTGTATATAGTATATATGATATATTATATAGGCGTTACTTATGTTTTACACCCGCGCTAGCCCTGCCCCGCTCTGCCGTTAGTTACCTAACCTAACGGTGCACGAGGGGACATCGAGGCGAATGCGGATGGCATAAGTGTACGTCGTATTTATCTGTGATGTTTAGGTACTTAAATGATGGGACTTCATTAATGAGATTAATGAAATAAAAGAAACCTAAGATGTTGTGGAATCGAATTTCAAAATAAAACAGGTAGCTACAGTTCTTGCTTTGCACAGCGGTATATATGATATATCCTGCACCTTATTCGATAAGGAACGGACCGAGATCCCTTCACCGGGAGTGACTCCTTTAGCAATGACTGGCAGATGCTACACCCTCGGTTTGTCTTTTGATTGCTTTTAAGAGTTTTTGCTTTGCACAGCGATATATATGATATATCCCGCACCTCATTCGATGAGGAAAGGACCGACGATCCCTTCACCGGGAGTGACTCCTTTAGCAAAACTAGAAAAGCCTCAAAAGCACTCCATTTTAAAATCATTTGATTCTACAACGATATCAAGTTCATTACGCAATAGGTTTTCAGAAAAACCTGTCGTAGCCCTCCGTCATTTCAGATAAATAGTAGTTAGTATTCGTGCTGCGTTTGTTGGCCTTTGTCAAGGCGTAGTGTGCGGTAGCTAACTGGTGCTTATCTGCTTATGCATATGATGCAGATTGGGTTAGGGTAGTCGTGCGACCTTGTTGGCCTTTGTCAAGGGTCGTGCGGGTGGGTTTAATTCAATCAGGAAATGACGGGTTGAACTTGACTAGCATCCTATGGTTTGTTGGCCTTTGTCAAGGTCATAGGAGGTTAGGGGCAAAAGATTATCGGGAATTTCAAGTGTTGAAATTTGCAATGAGATAGTTGGTAACAATTACCCGCTGCGAGTAATTGTTACTCCTGGGAGAGTTTTACACATTACAATTAGCCGATCAAGTAGGTGTCTAGAAAGGTGTTAACGAGGTTACGCCTCTGGGAAAATGAGGTTTACATTAATTAGGTTCGTGCGAAAGCACGGGGGACCTCCCTCAAAGTACCGACACTGGCCTGGCTGAAAGATTGGCGAACTTGTAATGTGTAATTAATCCCGGCTAGTCTTTCCTTTTAGGGTTTGAAGGAAGATTTGATAAAAAGCAGTGGGAGCCATCCTGATTAGATAAAATAATAACCAATCTGATCTTGCAAGAGCGCACGCTGAGTGTCTTCTTCTCTCTCTCTCCAGGTAGCGACCATATCACGCCTTAATCAAGATAATAATACGGATATTTGACCGAACCCGCTTGTTATACTAAGCTGGGGAACGTTGGTCCCGCTCCAACTTATAATTGTTATAAGACAGAGCAGGAAATTGGGGAATACCAGATTTCCCATGCCGCCCAAACGAAGAAAGTGCATATGATGCATCATCTTCGGGTGTATTCATTACAAAGAACCGTTTCTCTGTATCCTTTACGTCCTGGGTATATGATACCGGATCAGGATCCCGCATATGTAATATGTTACATGGGCTACAGATAGGTAAAGAACTGAGAACGGGTGATAAGTTTCATGAGGTAGAAAACGGGGCAAGAGTTGCAGCCAAGTCTGTCGGTCACTGTCACCCTGTATTACCAATACATTGATTCTGAATAAATGCTATTAGATACCGTACCTGATATACAAAATCATATCAATCTCTTTATTTAGTAAAGAAATGATAAAATTTTGTATTGTTGGATAATGTTTTGAACATTTCCTATATCAAAAGTTGATCGGTTCAGGCACGTTATCTAAAAGCATTAATGTTCTAAATCAAACTACGGTTCTTAGTACACGGAACACACACAAGAGGAAGAGTTCACATATGAACGAATCCTTCTTGAGGTATTGTAGACTAGGTCATATCAATGCGACCCGACTAGCTAAAGTTACATTTAGATGTATATTTAAATCAGTTTGAATTTACATCTTGTGAAACTTGCCAGTCATGTCACAAAGATTAGATGACCGTAGCTCTGTTTATTGGAAACAGAGAAAGAGTTAGTGAACTCTTGGGATTGATACATGTTGATGTATGTAAGGTCCCCTGTCTACAAATGCCAGGACTGGTTCTTTATACTTCATTACGTTCTCTGATGATCTCTTTAGATTCAGACATATGTTCTTGTTGAAACACAAGTCCGAACCTTTTGAGATATTCACAGAATATAAGTTAGAAGTAGAGAACCAAAATATAGGTATAAGTATTATGTCCTATGATGAGATCAGGGAGGAGAATACTTGTGCACGGAAATCCTAGACTATTCTAAATGGAGAATGAGATTCTCTCTCAGCATTACTCCTCTGTATACACCATAGCACGATGGTATATCGGGGCGGAGCATATACACCCTATTTGATATGGTGTGCTCTATGATGAGTACTACTGAGTTACCTATTTCCTTTTTGGCAGTTATGCACTTGAGAAGTTGCATACCTATTGAATAGGGTTCCAATCAAAACAGTTGCCTACCGCTTCATATGTGATATGGAAAGGGAACAGCCCATATCTTAAGTTGGTTAAGATATGGGGTTGTCTGGCCTATGTCTAAAGGCAAAATCCGGACAAGCTCGAGGCAAGGTCTGTTATGTACAACTGGAAAGGTTCCAGCTATACAAACTACAGCAGATGATTTGGTAGAACCAAAGGATTTAGTAGATACCAACGAACCTCAGCCTCTCCGCCGATCTAGTAGGGTTCCTCACCCACCTGAGAGATACTTCGGTTTCTCTATGACAGTGGGAGCGAGAATTGCATCATGAGATGATGACCTAACTAGTTTCGAGCTGGCCATCAGGAGTGGGACTCTGTAAGAATGGCTGGATGCTTAGCGATCTGAGATGGAATCCTTATACACCAACAAAGTATAGACTTTGGTTGCTATATCTGAAGGGTTAAATCCCTATCAGGAGCAAGTATATCTTGAGAAGATTACTTGGTATAGAAGGAAAAGTTGAGACTTTCAAAGCTAGACTTGTTAAAGGTTTTCGTCATCGACCAGGCGTGGATAATGGTGAAACCTTTTTCAAGTAACTATGCTTAAGTCCATCCAGATCCTACTTGCCACGGCTACATACCATGACTACGATATCTGGTGGTTGGGTGCCATGACTGCTTTTCTAAATGATGTTTTAGAAAAGAGCGTCTATAAGTACACAGCCAGAGGGCCTTCGTAGACAGTGGGAGCAGCGGATACCTGTGTAAGATGTTTTATATGATAAAGCAGGCATCGCGGAGTTGGAACGTCTGTTTTGATGTGTTAGTCAAACAGTTTGACATCATCAAAATGGTAGATGAACCTTGTATATACAAAAAGGTAGTAGGGAGTATGGTAGTGATCCTCGTAGAGTACGTGGATGACATACTCTTGATAAGGAAGGAGTTTCCTATGCTACGATTGGTCAATCTCCGCTTATCACAATGATTCTCCATATAGGATCAAAGTGATACCTACTAAATCCTGGGTTTTGGATCTATGAGATAGATCTAATTGGATATTAGGATACTCACTAGTTGTAGTGAGATGGTATCAATTGATCCTGGGGAGAATCACTGGAAGGGTTCCAGGGTGATAAAGAAGACTGAATGTCAGTCACAGGCATTGTCTTTACCCTCAGTAAAGGGACGGTATGTTGGAAGAGTTCCAAGCTAGATACCGTGGCATACTAGATGATAAAGGCTGGATACATCGCTACTTAAGATGCTACCAAGGAGGAAGTCTGGGTGTATAATGGTTCATGAGATGAACTTCGTTCCTCCCATTGTGTGACAATGGAGTTGTGGCTTTGGCCCAGGAACCCCGGTCCTATCAGTGACTCAGACGTATTCTAAGGCAGCATCACCTGATCATGGAGATAGTAGATCTCCAGGGTGATCGAGGTTTGGAGAGCAGACTCAGAGGACAACACGGCGGATCCACTCACGAAGGCCTATTCCCAGAGAGAGACTTTTTGGGATGGTTGAGTATGAGATACTACAACCACTGCTACAGATGGCCTTAGTGCAAGTGGGAGATTGTTAGTTATATGTATGCCCTAGAGGCCATTACTGTACATAGGATGTATATTGTAGTGGATGCTCGGACATATATAGGGAGGACTTTCTTGCTCGACATGATAGTATGCTATCTGGTTACACTTTACCTTAACGTGTATACTGTTTGTCTCTCTGTTACATGTTGGTAAAGCCCTTAGGATGTGTACTTGACTACCTGAACTATGATGCGGATCATACTAGTGGGGACATGGTAGTCTATAAGTACATCCTTCAAGGTCCCTAGTCGTGGGTGTATCGAGACGGGGCATCGATATACCAGAGTAGACTAGCGTATACCTTCTCGACCCATACAGATGGGCGATGGATGATCCCATATCCATTGGTGTTTGACATCGGAGATGATATACGGGTGCTCAGTAGAGACTGGGTACAGTGGACGGACTCGCCGAGAACTCCCAGATGGTATTATACCTTACGTCAGATGGCAGTTCTCTGGTGACATTGGTACAGAGTAGTCTGTTGACCCGAGATCGTCATAGAGTCTTGTGTGATTCCCACCGTGCTTTGATTTCCACCTTACCACGTCTAAGAGGGCGTGCAAAACGGTGGCTTTTGGGTACAGTCCCGAATCACATGGAGGCAATGAGCGATAGGAGGGGATTCGTCTCTCCCGGTATAGGGAGTTGATGTTGCGCTGTGTTCGATTGGCTATAACTAGAAATCCCTGGCCAGGGTTGCTGAGATTTACTGGTAAGTGTTACCTGTAGTTTCTCGAACTGTTATAGACCTCATATCGACACGACCTATCGAGCTATTGGGGTCTGACGTTTACCACCCCTAGGCGAGATATGCGACATATCAGACGACGAGACCGGACTGTACGGTAAGTGTTACTGGTTGGATTCACAGGAGTGTGAGTGGGCTTGCTCGTCGATCTTCTGATCGCTCAATACCCGGGTGGCCGTTACGTTTAGCAGACTGCTTGCGGCTTGTGGGTGTTTGATATGATCATCACCTGCTGCCGGCGTATTGACGAGTCTTTAGAGTCCTACACAGAGTTTTCCTGGCTCAAGCGAAACGAAATAGGAGCGCATATGTGATATTTGCGGGACCGAGAATAATACCAGTATGTGATACTGTATTTGATTCTCGCGATTTGTAACATTGATCGGTTATATGTGATATAGCCGGGTTATCGAATCAAGTGTTGATTCGATAAGTTGTTACTATTGATATTAGTCGGTTATATGCATATGACCAGATCGTTAAATCAAGTGTTGATTTAATGATTTAATGCATAATTATATATTTGATATATTACTTTACATTAACTAGTATTAGTTCACTTTAAATGGATTTTCTCACTTGAAGTTCACAAGTTGTATATGTGATACTTTTGTGCACTTGGATGTATCATGTTTGATGATACATGTTTGCTAGGGTTTGTGTAAGGAATTAAGCCTTGGTTAAGTAAATGGTTAGGGTTTTTATTTAGTTATTCATTCATTTATCTTTTTAATTGGATTAAAAAAGAAATGGGATAAGAAAACAAAATGGTTGCTTTCATTCTTGAAGCTTGTTGAAGCTTCATGAAGCTTTGACCAAACTGACTACTTTGTCTTCATCCTTAACCCTAACCATTCATCTAACCTTAGTCAACTCTCTACACATAACCATGGTTCATATTATGATAAGTATTCATTTTCTTTTGGATTTAATTAACTTATCATAATATTCATCTTCTTCTTCTTGTTCTTCTTCAAGAAGAAAACCTAGCTTTCATCAATGGTGATTTGATGAAAAAGAGTGAGAAATCCAATTCTAAAGTGAACCCACTTCCTATTTCTTCATCCTCTACCTCTTGCCAAGTAGTATAGGGTGTTTTCTTCACAAGTTTCATGGCTTGGTGAAGTTGGAGCTTGATCTAGTGATGCCTCGACGTATATCATCTTCGGCATCGACGTCGACGACCTAGCCCGCCCATTTCTCCGATGAAGCCGATGCTAGAGTCATGGATTCGATTTGGACAGCGGAGAGGACTTCATCACGGAGCTATGGAGGTGGAGGACCGGATCTACAAAGGTTGTATTTCCGTTCTCTTAGTAAAGTAGTTTACTAGTTCTTGTTTCGCCTAAAAATCTAGTTAACGATCCGTATTAGGGTTTCTCGGCACCTGTAAAATTTGAAATTGGCATGGTTGATGCCTTGTGAGACCTCATTAGACTGCCTAGGAACCCTACATATACGTCCACTGGGCGTCCATTCTGCTTCAATAGAATAAACATTTCCTCCATTTCTGCCTTGGCTGTAGAAGGAAAATAATGATCTAGGAAGCACTCCTTAAACTTGCTCCATTCAATCGGCTCGTCAAGTCTGCTTTCTTCTACCGACCACCATGTACGGGCTTCGTCTTCTAATTGAATCTTTATCACGTCCACTCTGTCTTCCTCTGGAACCCTGGCGGCTGTCAATAAATTCTCCATGTTCACCAGCCATTGCTCAGCCTCAAGGGGTTCAGCTAGCCCTGTGAATGCGGCTGGGTGTAACCGTCGGAAGTCTGATACGGTACCAGCCCTAGCCTGATAAGCTGGTGGAGTAGCGCCCTCGGGGGCGGTAATGAGTGCGGAGGGTCCTCCTGCGGCGGTAATCGCCCTGAGTCCCTCAGTGAGTAAATCTGTCTTTCTCTCCTGAGCTTCCGCGAGAGTGGTCAGTGCACTAAGTATTCTTTCCGTGCGGTCCTGAAAGCTGGAGTCCGAGGAGGGGTCGTTCGGGGACGTCATATCACTGGAAGATTCAAAAGGATAGGATCAGATTCAAGGATGAAAATCAAGAGTAGTGAAACAAGAATAACGTAATACAGTATAGTTAATGTTATCCCTTGATACTAAACACAGGCTCTGATACCAACTAAACCATGTCAAGCCCCGCTTCCCAAAATACGGAAAACGAGGGATGACTAGGCCAGCCATGCTCCTACGGTCAGGGAATCATCCCGCCGTAGTCACACTTCGGCTTCTAGCATTACATGGTAATCAGTAAATAAAGCACAGTAGTAAAGGAATCACATCACTAATTTATTACATTAAAATTTCCATTGTTCACAAATTACAGATAACGAGAACAAATACTAACCAAGTTCAATCTCACGATCACTTTTATAGAAAGCAGTAAAGATAGCAAGTACACCAGACTATATCTCCGTGAACTCGAAAGGTAGATCTGTCTCCTGCGCTGGTCCTTCCACGGAATCTGAGCATGCATACTCAGGTCGTCAGAGCGACACAATAACAATATTATTATAAAAAGATGAAACAGGTAAATGAGGTAATACTAGTGTAAGAACAATGGAAGTAATCACTGTGTCACTATATGATGCAGGATATGTTCTGTGTCCCTATCGGTCTCTGGGTCATGTTTGAAATCGCATAGTGGAAGGAGGATCATGTTTAACAGGAGTCTCGTACATACCCGAGACAACGGCCCACATGCTCGGGACATAACCCTGTCAGCCGGATCGCTAGATCCTACCTAATATATATATATATATATTTATATATATCACTGCTCGAATGATCATCCTCTAAAACACGGTCCCGCTAAATACGATTATCTTTCCACTTCGATTTCCCCTTTATTCCCAGGTTTACACTATTTGTGATCTTGATTTAGTCGTGTACAAGTATACCAATGTCACGGTTTTATCACTGCTCACTGTATCACTCACTGTCATGAATATTCACTTTCCATTGGTATACTCGTCACTCCTAAACCAATATCAACCACGCACGATAATGCAATGTCCAATGACTATAACACGCACTAACACTAAGGATATGACAAATGGGGTATGATATATGTATGTATGCTATCAATAAGCTAAGTATACTATGAATCAATAAGCATGTCATTATCTTACAAAAATTGCATAAATTCATATGTTAACAATTCGACAAAATGATGCAAGTAAGATAAATAGAACACTTAGTCAGAAATTCACCAAAATTTGTTTCAGTTCAATCGGGATTCCGGTTTTATAGATACAGCTGTTTCATTTTAAGTGCTCGCGGCTGGAAATTCAGTTTCAGAACTGAACGTCCGTTTCGCGACACGAATTGTACCCAGTTGGGTTCAGATTTTAGCGATATTATAGTTAATAAAATCTAAGGTTTTCAATAGAGTATACAACGTAACTGACGGATCCTCAATCGCATCTGTACGTTGAAAGTTATACACAGTTTAATGTCATTATATCACTTCTGAATCTGTTCTGGACAGTTATACGTTCTGCCCTTTTATTTACAGTTTAAAATAGCAAACGGCAATGAAACGGAATGGAACCACTTGTTTTGTTTAGATAACAGAATTTCCTTTAATCTAATGCAGAGTTCCGTAACATACGACTTCAGGAAACACAATGACACACATTTTGGTACAGTACACGATAAACAGAGTCGCTCTGGACTGCAGTCCAGAGTCGCACTCCGATCTAATTATCATCACAGTTACAGAACATGAATCATTATAAGTTTACATAGGATTAAATTTCGTCGAGTCAGCTTCAATTTAAGCCCTTGAACGCATCATTCCAATATTTATATAATTTACGGTGATTTTATTCATTTTCAGATACGAGAAAATTCTAGTTTTAACGGCCTATTTGGGGGTATCAATTTTTGTCCCTAACAATCGTATTTTACAGCGAGATTCATACACGATACTTATCACCATATGGGCCAACAGAAAATATTAGTTTCCGTCAAAATAAACAATTATATTCATTGGAGACTAGCATCGAACACTTAGGTCACATAATATATCGGTAATCGGCAAATTTATAAACTATATGATTCAGGGTTGTACCACAACTATATTAGCATGAAGCAAGTAAACACTTGCCTGGAAACGTTTCGGGGTCGTACGCAGCAGCGGCGTCACGAACGCGTGAGGTACGCCGTGAAACGGATTTGCGCGAGCTTGGATGGAGATGCGGATTTTGCGTCGGAGTTGTCCGGAGTCGTTGCACGGTCACTGGAGGTTGAGGGGTGCTTAGTGGTCCTCTGCGAGTGCACTGGGGTCGACGACGGTCGACGGCGTCTCTCCGGCGATGGCCGCAGTGAGTGTTTGAAAAAATGGGTTTTGAGTGGATTTGGAGAGAGAGAGCAATGGTGGTGCCCAGGTGTGGGTGTAGGGGTTTGTGGATGTTGATGCTAATGACGAGGAGGTCATAGGGTGGTCGGCAATGTGGTGGGGAGTTCGCCGGCGTCGAGGGTGCAAGGTGGTGGTCGGCTCGGGTGCACAGGGTTGGTGTGCAGGGGTTCTCGGCAGGGGCTCGGGTTGATGAAGGTGGAGTCGTAGAGGGAGAAGGTTGGCGGAGGAGGAGTGAGGGATCGAAGAGGGTTGTCGAGGGTCGTCGCCGGCAGCGAAGTGAGGAAAAATTTTGGTGCTCGGTGAGTTTTTGTGAGGGAGAGAGATGAGGGATTAATTTGAAATGGCAGAGAAGAGAGGTGGGGGTGTGAGGAAGAGAATGAGGATTGGATTCGTGGTGTAACGTCGCGTCAACGGAGGCGTGGGCGTGGGCGTGAAACGCGGCGGAGGAAAGGGATCGCGCGCGGAAAGGGGAGGTTACCGTTGGGGAAGATGCACATGGCGGACCGGGTCGGGTAATGAGGAAGCGGGCCGAAGGAGAACGGGCTGAAAAATAAATTAGGGATTTATTAAAAGGTGTGGGCTGAGGGGATAAACGGGCTAAAGAATGAAACGGGATGGGGGAAAAATAGATTAGAGATTTATTTAAAAAAAAATGGGATGTGGGCTGGTGAGGGAAGAGTGGGCCGGGGGTTTAATTTAAAGATTTATTCTAAAAAGAATTTTGAATGGGCTGAAGGTATATGTAATATAATTTTGGGTTTTAGTTTATTTTAGCCTTGGTTTTAATTTGTTTTGAATCTTGGGTTTTTACTTTTAGGGTTTTGGGAAATTTTGTTGGGTTGGGATTTTATTGGTAGAATTTTGGTTTTGGACCATGATTTTAAAAGAGCTGGAAATTTTTTAAAGTTTAAACATTAAGCTTAAGCAACCAATAAAAATACGAAGGGAAAAGAAAGGAAACCACTGGAATTCAGAAAAATAGGAAGCTTTTATTAGAATGGAAACGGGGATTTACAGGTAGGACAGTCTTACTCGAGATGATAGTATGCTATCTGGTTTATCTTTATCATCGTGTACTGCTTTAGGTGACCAGACAGGTCACTATTGCACGTTGATAGAGCCCCTATGATTCTTGCATGACCACCAGCAGTATGAGGGCAATCATATAGGTGGGAGCTGGTAGTCTATAAGCACATCCTTAAAAGGTCCCTAGTCATGGGAGTTTCGAGACAGGGCATCGATATTCCAGAGTAGACTAGTGTATACAGTCGAGACCCCGACGAGGGGAGGTGGCCGGTCTCACAAGCCACTGGTGTCAGTTGGTTCACCTAAGATGTATACAGGTGCTCATTGGGTTATGAGTACACCGGACAGGACTCGCCGGGAACATGCTAGTTGGTCTTATACCTGACGTCAGATAGCAGTTCCCTGGTGACATGTGTACAGGTTAGTTCATCGACCTGAGGATCGTCATTTGTCTTGTGTGAGTTCCCACTGTACTTTGATTACTACCCTACCACGCTCAAAGGAGACGTGCAAACAGGTTTTAGTTGGGTACAGTCCCGAGC
This sequence comes from Agapanthus africanus, assembly GCA_030015575.1. Taxonomy (NCBI): domain Eukaryota; kingdom Viridiplantae; phylum Streptophyta; class Magnoliopsida; order Asparagales; family Amaryllidaceae; genus Agapanthus; species Agapanthus africanus. The sequence goes on from JASDDO010000014.1 coordinate 447,127,463, forward strand.
CACATGGAGGCAGTGAGCGGATCTTCAGGGGTTCGTCTCTCCCGGTATTAGGGTGAGGTCCTGCTGTGTCTAGGAGAGCCATTACATGAAGTTCTTGGCCAAGGCAGGAGATTTACTGGTAGGTATTCCAGTAGTATCTCAGGGTGTTCTGGGCTACACTCCGACACGACTTGTACCGCTTTTGGGGGTCTGACTTTTACCAACCCCCTAGGCCCGCCATGCGATGCTCATAGACGACCGGACCGGACTGTACGGATATTGTTACTGACAGACTCAGTTGGGTGTCAGGATGAGTTCGCTCATCGATGCCCCTTTTGGTTAATAGCTGGTAGCCCGTCACATATGGCTAATACCTCTGACGTGCTAGTGGTTAAATCCACAGCCATAGTATTGACGAGTCATTAGAGTCCCCCACATTCAGTTACTCAAGTTTCGGGCGAAACGCTGTAGAGGCCGTATGGAGATATGGCAGGGTTCGATCAGATACGTGCGGTATTGCACGGATCAGGATCGGACGGTTAGTACTAGAGGCCGTATGGATATATGGCAGGGTTCGATCAGATATGTGCGGTATTGCACGGATCAGGATCGGACGGATATTACTAGCCGACTTTGGCTTAAGCCGGATCCTAGTATAGTACAGTGTAGATTTTGTCTCATTGCATTTGTATTTCGGTCGGAATAAAAATGCGGGTGTGTATATACAGTATCGGGGTTTTCCTGTAATTTATTACGGGATCAGTTTTCTGGAGTTGCCAGTTTGCTTTCCGTTTCGGCCATATTTCTTTGTATCTTTCATTGGCCGAAGATTGGTGGAGGATGGCTTATTTGCATTTATGCAAATAAGCATTTGTGGAGGGTGGTCTTTGCCTATTCTTGTGTCATGATAGTTCCACCATCACATTGACTTCTTTTGACTTCTTCTTCTTTTCATCATGGTTGTTGATGATTGGTTGATGGAGTATTGGTTTTGGTAGGTGATCATTGCTTGACTTTTTGACTTGATGATGGGAGATGGTTGTGGAGTGTGGGTTTGAGTTTGTCATCATTTTCTTTTCATGATCACATATTTTTCCCTCTTGCATTATTGTGAGGCTCTCCCCCATTCACTCCCTCTCCCCTCACCATTTTGCATGGCCGGCCACTTCTTATGAAGGGGGCTGTTCATATTTTTGTAGTGGGGATTTTTGCTCTCTTGATGCTAGAAAAATCCTTAAGTTCCTCCACAAAAGTTCACAGTTCATTTCCTTCACCATAGGCAACTTCCATAAACTCCAAAATGAGACACGAGTTCTACATACATTCTACAGCAAACCTTGGGCACGTCGGCTCGCCAACTTCGTGCCCGAGTTGCCTCGGTCCAGAGGTGGGAGCCCGTAAAAGAAGCCGGCGACGTGGTGACCTTCTGGCGACTTGGTGGAGACCGGACATTCCGCAGGAGATCGGGACGAAGACGAGAAGACCGGAGGACACGGATCGCTCGGTATATCTCTCTTCCCCATCTTGTAGTTAGCTAGGACTAGTCTAATGGCACGATCCGGGTTTATAGTGCGCGGTGGTGCCGGTTTGAAAAGTTAAAGTAAATCACCGCTTCCGCATTCCGGCGTCGGATTGACGTCCGGGGCGCCGCCGTGCACTTACAGTGGTATCAGAGCCTCGCCATTAACCTAGTCTAGCTTTGTTTAATGTGTTTACATTTCCGATCGATCAAAAATTCCAAAATCCGCGTTTTTCAATAGCATCAGTTTCTGTCGAATTTTTTTTGGCTCCAAAATTTCTTCAGGTAGTTGCAGAATACTGTGCAATGAATTATAAGAACTCTGTAAAAATTTGGTCGGGTGATCTCACCATACCACCGTGGAACCGCGGCCAAACCCATGCTTGGTCCGCGGTTCCGCCGCCACTTAGCCTCCTTACTGGACCAATTTTTTACAGAGGTTCTTGGACAGGGAAATTGGGGTTTTGGAATATTCTTTTTGGGCCCAGAATTTCTTTAAGTGCTACAGTAATGCTTGGGGCCCATTTGGTAAAATTTGATCGATCGGATATTTTAAACACATTAGTTCACAGTATTTACATTATATCTGCGACCGTGAATGTCACTTGTTCGGTAAATCCTGTCTAACTGCTATAGATCGGTTAGACGGATTTGCGAACGTGACATTCACGTTGATGTTCTGTGTTATGCTGTGATGTTGCGGATCGGTCGTGGGGGATAGCCTGGATGCAATGCTAGTACAGTTTTTGTTGTATTATGTACATTTGATATTGCGGGGTGAGCGTCCGACATGTGGACTGCCGTCATTGCCTGTTTGTATTATTATTTTGGGGCACGACCAGGTTGCGGTCGATATACCTGTTGTATGTATATTTTACTTTCTGTACTAGGATTACCCTAAGGAGGGGTGCACGGATAGCCGGGTTCTAGAGGGCAACAAGCCCGCATCTCATGGCATTGAGACGGAGAGGGCTTCACTCTAGAATTGGCGGGCTATTCGCCGCACTCGTAGGGGGTACAGGTTGACCCAGGAGGGGTGCCGAAGTTACCGGATTCCGTGAAGTGCCGGGTGGTCCATTCACGTTGCTGAAGGGGGCTGCCTCGCTTTAGGTTTTGGCGGGTAACTTGCCGTGCCCGTAGGGGTCTAGGATTTCATTGCACAGGCTATCCATATGACCAGGGGAACGTCGGGTTTCAGTAGTGGCTCTGTGAAACCCGGGGATCCCAGATATCTGTATTGTTCTGTGATGCTGTACATTTTTGTGATGTTGCATTTTATCACGTCTTGAGCGAAATATTATATATTGATATATATACTAGTAGATGTTGTATATGTTTTGCATCCGTGCTAGTCCAGTCCCCGCTCTGTCGTTAGTTAGCTAACCTAACGGGTAATGACGGGAGCCAGTGGCGAATGCGGATGGCATATACGTACATCATTATATTTCGTTCTTTGTGGTGTGATCAATTGATGGGACTGCGTTGATTCGGATCAATGCAAGTTAAACAAACCTAATCTGATGTTGTTGGAACACTTTTCAAAAAAAGCTGTTATTGCAAGGACGTTCACTTTTGTTTTGCATCGTGGTATTCAGTTGGAATATCCTGCTCCTCAGTCGACGAGGCAAGGGCCGAGATCCCTTCACCGGGAGTGACCCCTTGGATAGAAGTTTGCGTCAGGGAAATAAATTCACTATAGCCGATTACTTTTGCTTTGCATCGTGGTATTCAGTTGGAATATCCTGCACCTCATTCTATGGGGAAAGAGCCGAGATCCCTTCACCGGGAGTGACCTCTTTAGCAAAGGTTTTCGTCACTATATTTTCATAAAAGCTATCCAGTTCCTTCAACGATATCAAGTTCATTACGTTAAAGGTTTTTGCCAGAAACCATTCGTAGCCCTCCGTCGTTTCAGACGGGTAGCACGTAGTATTCATGCTATGTTTGTTGACCTTCGTCAAGGCATAGTGAATGGTAGCTGCTTGTTACCTTTCTGCTGCATAGATAGATGCGTTGGTTTGGGACAGTCGTATAGCCTTGTTGACTTTCGTCAAGGGCTTGTACGGGTGGGTTCAAATTAACCTGGACAATGACGGGTAGAACTTGACATGTGACTTATGATTTGTTGACCTTCGTCAATGTCATAAGAGCATGGGGCAGAAATCACATCGGGAGTTTCTAAAGAAACTGAAACTTGCCAGATATGCGCATACCTTCTGGAGTGTGATGATGTGAGAGGATTCCGTCATGTTATCATGCGATGATAGTTGGATCCCGATTCCTACTGATGAGTTGGTTTACTCCTCGGGTGATCCCGACTAATTCTTCTTTAAGGTTTGGAGGAGAATTTGACGGTACAGTGGGAGGTTTCCAGATTAGATAAATTGGTAACCATTCTGATCTAGGATAGAGTGCACGCTGAGTGTTTCTTTTCTCTCTCTCTTTGGCAGCGACTATTGACCCGACCCTAAGACTATGACTCAGTGACCAAGTTGACCGAACCTTCTTAACACTGGCTTTTGGATTGTCAGAGTTGCAAACCTCATTGCCACTCCTACTTTTACCCTTTTTCTCCAGGACACCCCGTATTACTACGAACGTCCACTTCCATTGGACAAAACCATCGTATGGTTATATACGAACTCGAAGGAATTTATTCGAGGATGGTTTCCGGTTCTGGAGAAAACGAATAGGACTATTCAGTTGTCTTTCCTTTTACCTTCTCTCAGGTTACGAGTGCTCCTTGGTTTAGGAGATAGTACACCTATTACGCAAATTGGATAGTCTTCTTCCAAACCTTAGGCTGGTGCCGAACGGTGGGGAATGAAGAAAACCAATTAGCATAACGTTGGTGTGCAGAAGGTATTAAGTTAAGACAAAGCAAGAGATTAGTAAGAGGGCAAAGTAAACTGCGACTGCTATTCATGACCAAACCAGGTATTTCTTTACCATTCCCACTTCACCTTTGTATTTCTCCAGGACACTCCGTATCACTACGAAGATCCACAGTTTATTGGATACTCCATCGTATGGTTATATACGAACTCAAAAGGAACTTGTTCCAGTTCGGGGATGGATTCTGGCTCAGGAGAAATAGGAATAAGGTTTATTCGGTTGTCTTTTATCTTCACCTTCTCTCGCTTTGCGAGTGTTCCTAGGATTAGGACAGTACACCCATTATGCTTATTGGATAGTCTTCTTCCAAACCATAGGCTGGTGCCGAACGGTAGGGAAGGAAGAAAACCATTTGGCCTAAAGGGGTGTACAGAAGGTAATGACTAAAGACATAGAAAGGGATTTGGAAAGATGGCAAAGAATTACACGGTTACAGTTGTGGATCTGGATAATGGAAGAGGCATTACTAGGAATACCGGGATACCCCATCGAAACATTTCAATGTTTCAGTTTCACTGTGTACTGTTAAAGGAAAACTGATTTCCCAGTTAGACACTTGCTCCAGGGTATGTGTTTACGAGGTTTGATTCTCACATCTGTATGGTTTTACAGATGATGAGTGGGAGTAAGTTATTGGGAATTAGGTGATCATCCTCATTATATCGGGATTCGTTGTAATCGGTGATATTTGAGGAAGTCACCTGGGCTGTTTGCCGGTCGGCAAATATTTGGTTTTGAATATCCGCTGTCATGCACCAATTTCAAATTGATATATCTGTACGTCTATTTTCATAGAGTGAGATATACCTTTTTGAAATTATGTCTGTGCCATTTACCTATATCAGTGGATGGTTAGGTAAGGAGCATTAAACAACAGTGTAATTCTTCTTAACCATAAGTACAGTTTTCAACCTACGACACACAGTGAATGAGTTATCAGACTCAAGGGACTTATACAGAGTATTGTATGTTGTCCAGGGTCCATCAGGACAGAGGGGTTGGTTCTCGTACTATATTCGGTTTACTTATGACTTCTTTAATTTTTAGACAGTGTTTCGTGGAAACACAGGGTCCGAATTTTGAGAAGTTATAGGTATTTGAATAAAGTAGAGAACCAAATATTGCAAGTATCGGGATTCTTCAAAGTGATCGGAGATGTAGATACTTGAGTATGGTATTCAGTTGACAGTAGTGATTAAGAGAACTTACTTCTCTTTCAGGTTACTCATAATTGGAAGCATTCTTAAGTTGAGTAACGCTGATCGGCCTCTTTTCATTTAGTAGTCATGCACCGGAGACAGCTGGATGATTTGAATCTGGTTCAATTAAATCAGTGCCTCTGGTTCTATATTGGATATAGAACAATTCATATCTTAACGATGTTAAGGTACGGGGAGTTGTCGGGCTTATGCTTAAAACCAGACTCTGGATAACTCAAGGCACGTTTCTGTAATGGCTGTTTGTGGGTTGACCCAGGCTATGACAAGGGTTGACTTTCTACCATCTGGAAGATCAATAGAAATATTGTTCTAGACTCGCCACAGTTTTAATAAAAATAGATTTTTTCAGAAAACAGTAGTGTGAGTACGGTAGAACTGGAAGTGATTCCAGAACCGCAAACGATTACTGAAGATTTGATAAGAAACCTAAAGATTCAATCTGGATTGACATTCCATTGGCCACTCCGCAGATAAGGTGGGTAACCTCAGGCACCCGAGAGGTACTCCGGTAGCTTCAAGGACGGTGACAGGGAGGTTCTTGTTTACCCAGACTTGCCATTGCTATTGTTCCAGGCTGTGAGACCCGGCGGGAGGATGAGTATAGCGTCGTTCTAAACTGGCTTTAGAAGTGTACGTCTATATGACTCTGCCAGAGGGTTGTTGTAGTCAGTGGGAGCAGCGGAAGCATTGGTGGACAGGTGGCTTATGTCTATTTATAGACTAAAGCAGATATAGCGGAGATAGATCATCAATTTCTGATGTGACAGTCATAGGTTTGACTTCATCAGAATAGGGGATGGATCTGTTGAGAAGGTAGTAGGGTGTGATGTCATGGTATTTTGATGACATACACAGAGTAGGAAGTGATATTCCTATACTACGATCGGTTATACTTTGGTCGTCACACAGTGGTTTCTCCACATGGGACTTGGACATTATATCAGACATACTGGTTACTAGATCTATGGTTTTAGATCTAGATTTGGGTGGTTTCCCAATTAAGGGTACTTAGACAGCATTCTAAGAGTATTTAGAATGGACGACTCCTGGCACGGTAGTGTACCAGCAGGTGATAGAGTCACCCTCTCTAAAGGTGTCTTACAGACTAAAGGGGAGAGGGATGTGCATGATTGGCAGATCACTTGCTTAGGCAATTGAGTCAATCATGAGATGTCAAGTACCACACCAGATGTTGTTCTTGCACTAGATGCAATAAGTTGACATTGATCTAATCCTGAAAAAACAGTCGGAAGCAATTTTAGAACATAAGTGGATGTTCTAGGGATATGATAACGACAGCCTTATTCGGGAGACAGTTATCATTCCAGGCTTCCAAGATAACCTGGACGACAATGGGGTTGTCAGAGTTATAGTTTTCCTTCTGACGAGGGGCAGTATTTTGGACAGGTGGTCCAAGGCAATACTGAGGGAGACATGGCGCAGGATACTGATTAAGTTCAGTTGACGATACAGTCTAAGAAGTTTGGATTTGGAGTTCATTTATGAGCTAGGTCCCATCAGACATCCAGACACATTCTAAGACTGGTATTGCTCATTTCGGGAGATGGCTTTCTCCGCGAACATGAGATATAGAGAGACATAGAAAGAAACATCAAAGCGGATCCACTCACTGAGGCTATTCCTTGAACGCAATAGTTTTGCAAACGAGCTTTGTGAGACTGACTAGTAGAGGAGTTGGGTGTTCGGTATCACACGGGCTGTGAGTATGCGACATCGTTATAATCAGCCTTGAGTGCAAGTGGGAGATTGTTGGAGATAGTGCCCTCAGAGTCAATTATTGGATCACAGGCACGTGATTGCAATGATTGAAGGAGGACCTATCCCGGTAGGACATTCTTACTCGAGATGATAGTATGCTATCTGGTTTATCTTTATCATCGTGTACTGCTTTAGGTGACCAGACAGGTCACTATTGCACGTTGATAGAGCCCATAGGATTCTTGCTTGACCACCAGCAGTATGAGGGCGATCATATACGTGGGAGCTGGTAGTCTATAAGCACATCCTTAAAAGGTCCCTAGTCGTGGGAGTTTCGAGACAGGGCATCGATACTCCAGAGTAGACTAGTGTATACAGTCGAAACCCCAACGAGGGGCGGTGGCCGGTCTCACAAGCCACTGGTGTCATTTGGTTCACCTAAGATGTATACAGGTGCTCATTGGGTTATGAGTACACCGGACAGGACTCGCCGGGAACATGCTAGTTGGTCTTATACCTGACGTCAGATAGCAGTTCCCTGGTGACATGTGTACAGGTTAGTTCATCGACCTGAGGATCGTCATTTGTCTCATGTGAGTTCCCACTGTACTTTGATTACTACCCTACCACGCTCAAAGGAGACGTGCAAACAGGTTTTAGTTGGGTACAGTCCCGAGCCACATGGAGGCAGTGAGCGGATCTTCAGGGGTTCGTCTCTCCCGGTATTGGGGGTGAGGTCACGCTGTGTCTAGGAGAGCCATTACACGAAGTCCTTGGCCAAGGCAGGAGATTTACTGGTAGGTATTCCAGTAGTATCTCAGAGTGTTCTGGGCTACACTCCGACACGACTTGTACCGCTTTTGGGGGTCTGACTTTTACCAACCCCCTAGGCCCGCCATGCGATGCTCATAGACGAACGGACCGGACTGTACGGATATTGTCAATGACAGGCTCAGTAGGGTGTCAGGATGAGTTCGCTCATCGATCCCCCTTTTGGTCAATAGCTGGTAGCCCGTCACGTATGGCTAATACCTCTGACGTGCTAGTGGTTAAATCCACAGCCATAGTATTGACGAGTCTTTAGAGTCCCCCACATTCAGTTACTCAAGTTTCGGGCGAAACGCTGTAGAGGCTGTATGGAGATATGTCAGGGTTCGATCAGATACGTGCGGTATTGCACGGATCAGGATCGGACGGTTAGTACTAGAGGCCGTATGGATATATGGCAAGGTTCGATCAGATACATGCGGTATTGCACGGATCAGGATCGGACGGATATTACTAGCCGGTTTTGGTTTAAGCCGGATCCTAGTATAGTAAGTGTAGATTTTGTCTCATTGCATTTGTATTTCGGTCGGAATACAAATGCGGGTGTGTATACACAGTATCGGGGTTTCCTGTAATTTATTACGGGATCAGTTTTCTGGAGTTGCCAGTTTGCTTTCCTTTTCGGCCATATTTCTTTGTATCTTTCATTGGCCGAAGATTGGTGGAGGAGGGCTTATTTGCATTTGTGCAAATAAGCATTTGTGGAGGGTGGTCTTTGCCTATTCTTGTGTCATGATAGTTCCACCATCACATTGACTTCTTTTGACTTCTTCTTCTTTTCATCATGGTTGTTGATGATTAGTTGATGGAGTATTGGTTTTGGTAGGTGATCATTGCTTGACTTTTTGACTTGATGATGGGAGATGGTTGTGGAGTGTGGGTTTGAGTTTGTCATCATTTTCTTTTCATGATCACATATTTTTCCCTCTTACATTATTGTGAGGCTCTCCCCCATTCACTCCCTCTCCCCTCACCATTTTGCATGGCCGGCCACTTCTTATGAAGGGGGCTGTTCATATTTTTGTAGTGGGGATTTTTGCTCTCTTGATGCTAGAAAAATCCCCAAGTTCCTCCACAAAAGTTCACAGTTCATTTCCTCCACCAAAGGCAACTTCCATAAACCCCAAAATGAGACACGAGTTCTACACACATTCTACAGCAAACCTTGGGCACGTCGGCTCGCCAACTTCGTGCCCGAGTTGCCTCGGTCCAGAGGTGGGAGCCCGTAAAAGAAGCCGGCTACGTGGTGCCCTTCCGGCAACTTGGTGGAGACCGGACATTCCGCAGGAGATCGGGACGAAGACGAGAAGACCGGAGGACACGGATCGCTCGGTATATCTCTCTTCCCCATCTTGTAGTTAGCTAGGACTAGTCTAATGGCACGATCTGGGTTTATAGTGCGTGGTGGTGGCGGTTTGAAAAGTTAAAGTAAATCACCGCTTCCGCATTCCGGCGTCGGATTAACGGCCGGGGCGCCGCCGTGCACTTACAGATTTGTTGGCTTTCGTCAAGGTCATAGCTCGTTAGGGGCAAAATATTATCGGGAATTTCAAGTGTTGAAATTTGCAATGAGATTGCATACTTTCTATGAGATAGTTGGATCCCGATACCCACTGCGAGTAATTGTTACTCCTGGGAGAGTTTTACACAGGACAATTAGCCGATCAAGTAGGTGTCTAGAAAGGTGTCAACGGGGTTATGCCTCTGGGAAAACGAGGTTTACTTTAATTAGGTCCGTGCGAAAGCACGGGGAACCTCCCTCAAAGTACCGACACTGGCCTGGCTGAAAGATTGGCGAAATTGTAGGGTGTAATTAATCCCGGCTAGTCTTTCCTTTTAGGGTTTGAAGGAAGATTTGATAAAAACAGTGGGAGCCATCCTGATTAGATAAAATAATAACCAATCTGATCTTGCAAGAGCATACGATAAAGTGTTTTTCTTCTCTCTCTCCAGGTAGCGACCATATCATGCATTAATCAAGATAATAATATGGATGTATTAACCAAACCCGCATGTTATACTGTGCTGGGGAACGTTGGTTCCGTTCTTTCTTATAAGGGTTATAGGACTGAACAGGATATAGGGGAATACCGGGATTCCCATGCCATCCGAATGAAGAAAGTACATGTTGATGCATTTTCTTCGGGTGTGTTCGTTACAGAGAACTGTTTCTCAGTTCACTCTACGTCCTGGGTATTAGATACCGGATCGGGATTCCATATATGTAATATGTTACATGGGCTACGTAAAGGTAGGGAACTGGGAGAGGGTGATCATTCCGTAAGAGTAGGGAATGGTGCAAATGTTGCAGCCAAAGTAGTTGGCGAATATCACCTTGTGTTACCAAATGGTAATACATTGATTCTGAACGAATGCTATTACATTCCGACCCTGATATGCAATCTTATATCAGTTTCTTTATTGAGCAAAGAAGGATATAATTTTGTAGTACATGATGATGTTATGAACATATTCCTGAATCAAAAGTTGATTGGATCAGGTTCATTATTTAATGGCATATACGTTCTCAATCAAACTACAGTCCTTAATGTACAAAACACACACAAAAGGAAGAGTTCAGAACTGAACGAATCCTTCTTGTGGCATTGTAGACTAGGTCACATCAATGCGACACGGCTAGCTAAGTTGCATAAGGATGGATATTTGAATCCTTTTGAATTTTCCTCTTATGATACTTGTCAGTCATGTCTCAAAGGAAAGATGACCAAAACTCCGTTTACGGGACACGGAGAAAGAGTTACGGAACTCTTAGTACTGGTACATAGTGATGTATGCGGTCCCATGTCTACACATGCCAGGGATGGTTCTTTGTACTTCATTACATTCACTGATGATCTCTCAAGATACGGACACGTGTTCTTGATAAAACACAAGTCTGAAGCTTTTGAGAAATTTAGAGAATATAAACAAGAAGTCGAGAACCAAACCGGGAAAAGTATTAAAATCCTTCGATCTGATCGAGGAGGTGAATACTTGAGCAATGAATTCCTGGACTTCCTAAAAGAGAATAGGATTCTCTCTCAGCTGACTCCTCCATATACACCACAACACAACGGTGTATCAGAACGGAGGAACCACACCCTATTAGATATGGTGCGCTCTATGATGAGCGCAGCTGAGTTACCTATTTCCTTCTGGGGGTATGCGCTAGCGACATCCATACATCTATTGAATATAGCCCCCACCAAATCTGTGCCTACCACTCCATATGAGATATGGAAAGGGAAGAGACCATGTCTTAACTATATTAAGATATGGGGTTATCCAGCCTATGTCAAACGACAAAATCCGGACAAACTCGAGGCACGGTCTGTTCTATGCAAATTTGTAGGATATCCCAAGAATTCACAAAGGTATATCTTCTACCACACTGAGGAACAAAGGGTGTTTGTTTCTCGTCATGCCACCTTTTTAGAAAAGGAATTTCTTGCAAAAGAGATTAGTGGTCATGAAGTAGATCTGGAAGAGGTTCCAGCTACAAAAGCTGCAACAGAAGATCTGGTGGAACCAGAGAATTCGGTAGTTCCCGATGAACCCCAGCCACTCCGCCGATCTAGTAGGGTTCCTCACCCACCTGAGAGATACTACGGTTTTCTCATGGATGGTGGGAGTGAGGATTGCATCATGGTTGATGATGACCCAACTAGCTTCGAGCAGGCCATCACGAGTGGGGACTCAGTGAAATGGCTGGATGCAATTCGGTCCGAGATGAAATCCATGTACACCAACAAAGTATGGACTTTGGAAGATGCCTCTGAAGGGGTAAAACCCATTGGGAGCAAGTGGATCTTCAAGAAAAAACTTGGTGTAGATGGGAAAGTAGAGACTTTCAAAGCTAGACTTGTTGCAAAGGGTTTTCGTCAAAGACCAGGTGTGGACTATGACGAAACCTTTTCTCCAGTGGCTATGCTTAAATCCATCCGGATCATGCTTGCAATCGCTGCATATCATGACTACGAAATCTGGCAAATGGATGTTAAGACCGCCTTTCTAAACGGTGATTTAGAAGAGAGCGTGTACATGACTCAGCCAGAGGGCTTCGTAGCTAGTGGGAGCAGCAGGAAGGTGTGCAAGCTGCTTAAATCCATTTATGGATTAAAGCAAGCATCGCGGAGTTGGAACTTCTGCTTTGACGTCGTTATCAAAGAGTTTGATTTCGTCAAAAACGTAGATGAACCTTGTATCTACAAGAAGGTGGCAGAGAGTAAGGTTGTCTTCCTCGTATTGTACGTGGACGACATACTCTTGATAGGAAATGCCATTCCTATGCTGCAATCGGTCAAGCTCTTCTTATCATAAAGATTCTCAATGAAAGATCTAGGTGATGCCTCCTGCATATTGGGAATTATGATCTATAGAGATAGATCTAAAAGGATATTGGGATTGTCCCAATCCAGGTACATTGACACCATACTAAAGAGGTTTAGTATGGAAGAATCCAAGCGTGGGAACTTACCCACGATCTTTGGACTCACTCTCTCCAAAGAGATGTCTCCCAGGACTGATTTTGAGAGAGCTCGCATGCAAGGGATACCCTATGCTTCGGCTGTAGGCTCTATCATGTACGCGATGCTATGTACCAGACCCGATGTAGTATACTCACTAAGTGTAGTGAGTAGGTATCAAGCTGATCCTGGAGAGAGTCACTGGACAGCTGTGAAGAGCATTCTCAAGTACTTACGAAGGACTAAGGAGATCTTGGTGTATGGTAACGGATAACTCCAAGTGGAGTCCTTTACCGATTCGAGCTTCCAGAGTGATAAGGACGACTCTAAGTCGCACTCGGGATTTGTCTTTACCCTTTACAGAGGGGCGGTTAGCTGGAAAAGTTCCAAGCAGGAAACCGTGGCAGACTCGACGATGGAGGCTGAATACATCGCTGCCAACGATGCTGCCAAAGAGGCTGTCTGGATCGAGAAGTTCATTACTGAACTTGGAGTGGTTCCATCCATTGAGCATCCAATACCTTTGTATTGCGATAACAATGGAGCGGTGGTTTTGGCCAAGGAACCCAGGTCCCATCAGCGATCCAGGCATATTCTGAGGCGGTATCACCTGATCCGGGAGATAGTAGATCACCGGGAGATCGAGGTCAGGAGGGTTGATACGAAGAACAACACTGCGGATCCACTCACGAAGGCCATTCCCTAGATACCGTTTGAGAGACTCTTCGGGATGCTTGGTATGCGATACTACAACAGCTGGCCCTAGTGCAAGTGGGAGATTGTTAGTTGTATCTATGCCCTAGAGGCCAGTATTGTACAGATGATTTATATTATATTGGATGCTTGGACATATATAGAGAGGACTTTCTTGCTCGACATGATAGTATGCTATCTGGTTGCTCTTTATCTTAACATGTATACTTGTCTCTTGATACTGTCTTATAGTTACATGTTGGTAAAGCCCTTAGGATGTGTACTTGACTACCCGGACTATGATGCAGATCATACTAGTGGGGACAGAGTAGTCCATAAGTACATCCTTTAATGTTCCTAGTCGTGGGTGTATCGAGACAGGGCATCGATATACCAGAGTAGTCTAGCGTATACGCTTCTCGACCCATGAGATGGGCGATGGATGATCCCATATCCATTGGTGTTTGACATCAGAGATGGTATACGGGTGCTCAGTGGAGACTGGGTACACTGGACGGACTCGCCGAGAACTCCCAGATGGTATTATACCTCACGTCAGATGGCAGTTCTCTGGTGACACTTGTGTAGGTTAGTCTGTAGACCCGAGATCGTCATAGAGTCTTGTGTGATTCCCACTGTTCTTTGATTTCCACCTTACCAAGTCCAAGAGGGCGTGCAAAACGGTGGTTTTTGGGTACAGTCCCGAGTCACATGGAGGCAATGAGCGATAGGAGGGGTTTCGTCTCTCCCGATATTGGGGGTTGATGTTGCGCTGTGCTCAATTGGCCATAACAGGGAAGTCCCTGGCCAGGGCTGATTTAGAGATTTACTGGTAAGAGTTACCAGTAGTTTCTCGACCCGTTATGAGCCTCAAATCGGCACGACTTATCGGTTACTGGGGTCTGACGTTTGCCACCCCTAGACTTGATATGCGACATATCATACGAGGAGACCAGACTGTACGGGAAGTGTTACCATTTGGATTTTACAGGAGTTGGAGTGGGCTTGCTTGCTGATCTTCTGATCGCTCAATACCCGAGGAGCCGTTACGTCCAGCTAGTACCGCTGACGGCTTATGGGTGCTTGATGTGATCATCACCTACTGCCGGCGTATTGACGAGTCTTTAGAGTCCTACATAGAGGTTTTACTGGCTCAGGAAAAATGAAATAGGAGCACGTATGTGATATGTGCGGGACCGAGAATATTGCGTGTATGTGATACCGTATTCTATTCTCGCAACTTTTTGCATCGGTCGGTTATATGTGATATAGCCGGGTTATCGAATCAAGTGTTGATTCGATAAGTCGATACATTGGATGTTAGTCGGTTATATGAGATATAACCGGATTATTAAGTCAAGTGTTGATTTAATAATTTAGTGTATAATTGTATATATGATATACTAATTTACATTAACTAACATTTGTTCACTTAAGGATTTTTCTCACATGTGCACAACTTTAATATATATGAGATATATATTAAAATGTGTTTTCTTTATGTATCATGGTTGTTGATACACATAACATGGGTGTGCAAGACATACACCATTCTATTTTAAATGGTGGTTAATAATTATTTAAGGTAATTAAAAATTAGTGGACCTTTTGTCACAAAGCATGAAGCTTGTAGAAGCTTGTGGATGCTTTGACAAAGTCCACTAACTTTTTTTTACTTTAGATTTTTATTAACCTAACCATTTAGGATTAGCCATGGTAATGTCTCTACATGAGTTAGTATATGATACTCACTCACCATGGTTAGTTCACTCACTTGATAATTATCCTCATCTTTTTCTTTTGTTCATCTTCTTCTTCTTTGAGCAAAAAGAAAAAGCTTGCTAGGGTTTTGAAAAGAGAGTGAAAGATTGTGAGAAATAAAATTCTAAAGTGAACCCACTTCCTATTTCTCCATCTTCTACTAGATTAGCACTTTAGTTTAGGGTGTTTGCTTCACTAATTCTCTAGTTAGTGAAGTAGTAGCTTGAGTTGGTATTCCCTCGACGTAGATCATCTTCGGCCTCGAAGACTTCAAGCAAGGACGCTTATTTCGTCTCGTGAAACCATACAAGAGCCCGGGAGAACCATGATCGCAGCGAAGGGACTACAACAAGGAGATTTAGAAGTGAAGGACCGATCTACAAAGATTGTATTTCGTATTCACTTAGTGGTAAATGTTATTTACTTGCATGTGAAACCCTAATTATCTAGCAAAGATCTTGTTTAGGGTTATTCGGCACGGCTAAAATTTTAAACGGGCATGGTTGATGCCTTGTAGAACCTTATTAGAGTGCCTAGTAACCCTACAACAACAACCCATTGAGATCCACACACTCAACCTTCACACCCAATCTCAACCGTCTAAGACAGCTTGCAGTAAGATCGACGGAGGACAACATCTGAGGGAGATTCCGACCTCCATCAGTTGGCACCGTCTGTGGGAAACTAGAAGTTTCTCTACCCATAAAGTTGATCTTGTTAGGGATATGTATGTCCTAGATGCCATTATTGTACATTGATGTATATTATAGTGAATGCTTGGACATATATATATATATATATATAGGACTTTTTTGCTCGACATGATAGTATGCTATCTGGTTACTCTTTATCTTAACATGTACACGTAGTATTGTTATACTGTCTCTCATATACATGTTGATAATGCTGGGTTTCGCCGACGCCCTGGCCATCTACCGTGGCCGATGCGGAACAAAAACTGGCGTTTAAAATTTTTGGCGCAAACAAAATCCCGCCTAAGATCTAAACCATAAACCTATACTAGCAAACTAAAGAAGCTAAACTAAAGGGTTAGAAGTGTTATACCAAAAGAACCAAGTCCTCCGGTCTTCCATCACCTTCCTAAGCTCTTTGAGACGTGCTCGAACGAACTTGGCCGCCGGTCTTCCTCCGTCGAAGATGATCCACCCGAGAGATGTAGTCATGGCTCTAGTTCCACATAATGAATGCATGCGAAGCAACTAGGGATTCTAGGATGCTAGTCTAGAATGCCTAGGTTGTAGTGAGTGAACTAAGTGTTTATCTATCTCATCTTACCTCCTCTCATGATTCTCAACACATGAGATGGTTGAGAGGAGGTGGAAGATGAAGGTGGAGGAACAAAGGAAACTCTAGAGAGTGAAGCTAATGGTGAGGAGAGATGAGAGCTCAAGAATGAACCATCTCAAAAATAATGAGGTCTCCATGAGAGAGAAAATCTCATGCTTGGTTTTGTAAAAGCATTTCTTTCCTTTTTAAAATGTGCCCATACTTGAATAGTATGCACACATGAATTAATAATTCATTTGTGCACACTATGCAAGCATGGTCCTCACCATACTCCTATCAAGTCAATGCCACCTCATAATCCATTTAATATAAATGGTCAAACCAATATGAGGTGTCCACCTTCTAGAATGTTTTTCGGAAAAACACGGATTACATTCTACTGTATATGCATACCTGTATTCGTACCGAAACACGAATACCCGGAGAGATAGAATAACACAAAGAACATAATACTAGAACATATGTATCGAAATACATATACGTAAATTATTAAATCAATACCTGATTTAATAATCCGGCTCAAACCCGAGCCGGCTAGTATTATCAACTGTCCAATCAAAAGTCCAGGTACATAGTACAATTAATCGATCGGAACCCTGCACGTATCCAATACGGCTACTACATCGTTTCGCCAGAACCAGGGAAACCCTCTGTGTGGGACTCTAAAGACTCGTCAATACGATGGCAGTGGGTTTAACCACAAGCACGTCAGCGGCACTAGCTGTACGTAATGGCTACCCAGGTATTGAGCGAAAGGAAGGCCGGCGAGCAAGCTCATCCAAACCTCTACTGAGCCTGTCCATGACAATCTCCATACAGTCCGGTCTGTTCATCTATGAGTATCGCATATCGAGTCTAGGGGGATGGATAAAGTCAGACCCCTAATAACGCGACATTTCGTGTCGGTGTGAAGCCCATCACCTACTGAGAATCTACTGATCCAAATCAGTAATTCTCGTCCACCTCGGCCGAGGATTTCTGGTGATGGCCATCTGTGCACAACGTGACATCAACCCTCAATACCGGGAGAGACGAATCCCCGACAATTCTCTCACTGCCTACATGTGGCTCGGGACTGTACCTGACTAAAACCTGTTTGCACGACTCCTTTGAGCCGTGGTAGGGTAGTAATCAAAGCACAGTGGTAACTCACACGAGACAAATGACGATTTCAGGTCGACAAACTAACATGTACTCATGTCACCTGGGAACCGCTATCTGACAATAAGTATAATACCAACTAGCATGTTCCCGGCGAGTCCTTCCAGTGTACTCATAACCCAATGAGCACCTGTATACTATCTTAGGTGACTAACTGACACAAATGGCTTGTGAGACCGGCCACCGCCCTTCCTCGGGGTCTCGATAAGTATACACTAGTCTACTCCGGAGTATCGATGCCCAGTCTCGATACTCCCATGACTAGGGACATTTAAGGATGTGCTTATAGACCACCCAGCTCCCACGTATATGATCGCCATCATAATGATGGTAGTCAAGCAAGAATCCTATGGGCTCTATCAACGTGTAATAGTGATCTGTAATGCCACCTAATGATGTACATGATGATAAAGACAAACCAGATAGCATACTATCATCTTGAGTAAGATTGTTCTCCCTGTATAGGTCCTCCTTCAATCATCACAATCGCGTGCCTGCGATTCAATAATTGACTTGAGGGCACTATAACCAATAATCTTCCACTTGCACTTAAGGCTAATTATTGCGGTGTCGCATACTCACAGCCCGTGTGATACCGAACAACCAACTTCTCTACTAATCAGTTTCACAAAGCCCGTTTGCGAAACTATTGCGTTCGAGAAATAGCCTCAGTGAGTGGATCCGCTCCAATGTTTCTTTCTTTATCTCTCTATATCTCAACTTCGCGGAGAAAATCTATCTCCCGAAATGAGCGATACTTGTCTTAGAATTTGTCTGGATATTTGATAGGACCCAGTTCACAAATTAACTCCAAATCTAACAAACTTCTTAGACTGTATCTTCCACTGAATTTGATCAGTAACCTGCGCCATGTCCTCCTCGGTATCCGCTTGGACTACCTGTCCAACATACCGTCCCTCAAAAGAGGGAAAACTATAACTCTGACAGCCACTATGTCATCCAGGTCATCTTGGAAACCTAAAATGACAACCGCCTCCTGAAGGATGTTGCCGTTACCATATACCAAGAACATCCACTTATGTTCATAACCGCTTCCCAACGTTTCTCCAGGATTGGATTAATATATAAGCTTATTGCAACTAATGCAAAAGCAAAATCTGGTGTGGTACTTGACACTTCATGATTAACTCAATTGCATAAGCAAGTGATATGTCAATCATGCAAATCTTTTTCCTCATCAGTCTAGAAGACATCTCTTAAGAGAGGGTGACTCCATCATCTGAGAGTACACCACCGCGCCAGGAGTCGTCCATTCTAAAACACTTTAGAATAGTGTCAAAGAACCCAAATTGGGACACTTCCCAAATCTAGATATAAAAACATGGATCTAGTAACCAGAATCTCTGATATTTTATTCAGATCCTGTATGGAGAAACACTTTGTGACAACCACAGTATAACCGATCGTAGTATAGGAATATCACTTCCTATCAAGAGCATGTCATCCAAATACCAGGATATTACTCCCTACTACCTTCTTACCAGATCTATCTGTTATTCTAATGAAGTCAAACTCTATGACTGTCACATCAAAAATAGACGATCGGAACTCTGCACGTATCCAATACGGCTACTACATCATTTCGCCTGAACTAGATAAACCCTCTGTGTGGGACTCTAAAGACTCGACAGTACGCCGGCAGTGAGTTACTGGATAAATCCATAACCACAAGCACGTCAGTGGCACTAGCTGTACGTAATGGCTACCCGGATACCTGTCGAAAAGGAAGGCCGACGAGCAAACTCATCCGGATCCCTACTGAGCCTATCTGTGACAATCTTCGTACAGTCCGGTCTCTTCGTCTGAGAGTATCGCATACCGGGTCTAGGGGATGGTAAACGTCATACCCTAATAACCCGATAATTCATGCTAATGCGGCTTAGGACCAATCCGGGAAACTACTGATCAGCCTATTAGTAAATCCCAATTGCCTTGGCCAAGGTCTTATGGTCCTGACCAATTGAACACAGTGCGATATCGACTCCCAATACCAGGAGAGACGAATCCTCGACAATCGCTTACTTCCTCCATGAGGCTCGGGACTGTACCCAACCAAAACCTGTTTGCACGACGCAGTAGAGCCGTGGTAGTGTAGTGATCAAAGCACAATGGGAACTCACACGAGACAAATGACGATCTCAGGTCTAAAGACTAACCTATACTCATGTCACCTGAGAAATTCCACCTGACGATAGGTATAATACCATCTGGAAGCTCTCGACGAGTCCGTCCGGTGTACTCACACCCAGTGAGCACCTGTATACGATCTTAGGTGTAAAAGACCAATGCTTGCGGGACCATACCATCACCCCTCGTCGGGGTCTAGAAACGTATACACTAGTCTACTCCGAAATATCGATGCCCAGTCTTGATACTCCCACGACTAGGGACCATTTAAGGATGTGCGTACCGACTACCTAGCTCCCACAAGTATGATCGCCATCACAACGCAGGTAGTCTAGCAATGATCCTACGGGTTTTATCAACATATATAAATGATATGTAATGGCAAGTAAAACATACGCACATGTTAAGATAAAGACAAACCAGATAGCATACTATCATATCAAGCAAGACTGTCCTGTACATATATATGTCCAAGCATCCATATGTATACATATACAATAATGGCCACTAAGGCATACATATCCAACAATCTCCCACTTGCACTAAGGCCATATACATTGGTGTACCGAATACCCAACTTCTGCTCTAAGGCCAGTTGTTGGCATACGGCATACCCAACATCTCAAAAAGTTTCTCGAACTGTGCTTGAGGAAAGGCCTTAGTGAATGGATCCGCCGTGTTGTCTTTTGTGTCCACTCTCCGTACCTCGATCTCCCGGCGATCAATGATCTCCCTGATCAGGTGATACCGCCTCAAGATGTGCCTGGATTTCTGATGGGACCGTGGTTCCCTTGTTAAAGCCATAGCTCCATTGTTGTCGCAATACACAGGTATTGGGTTAACAATGGATGGAACTGTTGGCTATAATGCCCTCAAGTCAATTATTGGATCGCAGGCACGTGATTGCAATGATTGAGGGAGGACCTATACCGGTAGAACAGTCTTACTCAAGATGATAGTATGCCATCTGGTTTGTCTTTATCATCGTGTACATGCTTCAGGTGACATTACAGATCACTATTACATGTTGATAGAGCCCATAGGATTCTTGCTTGACTACCAGCAGTATGATGGCGATCATATACGTGAGAGTCGGGTGGTCTATAAGCACATCCTTAAAATGTCCCTAGTCGTGGGAGTTTCAAGACTGGGCATCGATACTCCAAGAGTAGACTAGTGTATACTGATCGTGACCCCGACGAGGGGCGGTGGCCGATCTCACAAGCCATTGGTGTTAGTTGGTTCACCTAAGATGTATACAGGCGCTCATTGGGTTATGAGTACACCGGACGAACTCGCTGGGAATATGCTAGTTGGTATTATACCTATTGTCAGATAGCAGTTCCCAGGTGACATGTGTACAGGTTAGTCTATCGACCTGAGATCATCGTTTTTCTTGTGTGAGTTCCAACTATGCTTTGATTACTACCCTACCACGGCTCAAAGAAGTCGTGCAAACAAGTTTTAGTTGGGTACAGTCCCGAGCCACATGGAGGCAGTGAGCGGATCGTCAGGGGATTCGTCTCTCCCGGTATTGGGGGTTGATATCGCGGTGTGCATGGGTGGTCATCACCAGAAATCCTTGGCCAAGGTAGTCAAGAATTACTGATCTAGGATCGGTAGTTTCTCAGGTGGTGATAGGTTTCATACCGACACTAAATGTCGCGTTATTAGGGGCCTGACTTTATCCACCCCCTAGACTCGATATGCGATACTCATAGATGAACGGACCGGACTGTATGGATATTGTCACTGTCAGGCTCAGTAGGGGTTTCAGGATGAGTTTGCTCGTCGGCCTCCCTTTCGCTCAGTACCTGGGTAGCCGTTACGAACAGCTAGTGCTGTTGACGTGCTTGTGGTTAAACCCACTGGCAGCGTATTGACGAGTCTTTAGAGTCCCACATAGAGGGTTTCCCTGCTTTGAGTGAAACGTTGTAGAGGCCGTATGGTTTTATGGCAGGGTTCGATTATATACGTGCACTTATGCACGGATCATGATTCGGACGGATAATACTGGTGGGCTTTAGTTTAAGCCGGATCCTAGTATTATATTGTTGGATTATTTTCGTCTTGTTGTATTCGTATTCAGTCGGAATACGGATGCAGGTATGTATATACGGATGAGGGGTATTCTTGTAATTTATTACAAGTTTACTTTAGATAATGCCATTTCTTTTTTGCTTTAAACATTTGGTTTAAATGTTTAATTATAGTGGAAGTGTGACTCATTGTTTATGCATTGTATCTAGCATGTGCACTTGGTGACTCATGGTGTGAGTCATTGTTGGCTTCATATTCCATGCTAGATATTTGTTGTGAGTATTGTGAGATATTAGTAGACATGGCAGATCTTTTCTAGTGGTGAATTTTTTCTTGAGTTGCTAATAACTCACAACACTCACAACACAAGAAAAAGGCAGCAAGCTATTTTTCTTCACTTGCTTTTTCTTGAGCTCACACTCTTCACCTCTTGGCATCTTCTTCTACCTCCACCCTACATGTCTCATGTGTTGAGAAACCCAGGGTGTATTGAGACAATCTAATCACAAACACTCTCTACTTCATCTTGGCTATCTAGGTTAGCAAACTAGATACTCGAGTTGCTTCGGTTTTAAGGTCGGAGCCCGTAATACAAACTCTCGAGGTGGATCGTCTTCGATGGAAGGAGACCGGAGATCAAACTTGATCAAGGAAGCCGCGAGGAGCTTGGGATAGAGGTTGAAGACCGAAGGACACGGATCATTCGGTATAATCACTCTAACCCTTTGCATGTTTTTGTTATCTAGGGCTTATGGGTCGATCCGTAGACTCGGGTTCCGTTAACGCCGATTTATTAAATTTTTGTTCCGCATTTGGCCACAGATTGATGGCCGGGGCACTGGCGTAACCCAACAGGAACCATCTGAAGTTCAGTAATGAACTTCTTAATCCAGATGGCTTCTTTTGCGGTATCGTTGGCAGCAATGTATTCAGCCTCCATCGTCGAGTCTGCGACGGTGTCCTGTTTGGAAGTCTTCCAACATACCGCCCCTCCGTTGAGGGTAACCACAAAACCCGAGACAGACTTGCTGTCATCCTTGTCACTCTGGGAGCTTGAATCGGTAAAAGACTCCACCTGGAGGTCCCCATTACCGAATACCAGGAACAGTTCTTTAGTCCTTCGCAGGTACTTCAGAATGTTCTTAACGGCTGTTCAGTGGTTCCCACCTGGGTTAGACTGATACCGGCTTACCATGCTAAGCGTGTAAGCTACATCTGGTTGGGTACATAGCATCGCATACATTATAGATCCTACCGCCGAAGCGTAGGGTATAGTGCTCATGCGAACCCTCTCCTCATCGGTTTTGGGAGACATCTCTTTGGAGAGGGTGATTCCGTGCAATGCGGGTATGTTACCGCGCTTGGAATCTTCTATACTAAATCTCTTTAGTACGGTCTATATGTACCTGAACTATGAAATTCCCAGTAATCTCTTAGATCTATCTCTGTAGATCTTAAACCCCAGAATGTACGAGGCATCACCCAGGTCCTTCATGGAGAACCTTTGTGACAAGAACAACTTGACCGATTGTAGCATAGGAATATCATTTCCTATCAAAAGAATGTCGTCCACATACAAGACTAGGAATACGACAGTTCGTCCTACAATCTTCTTATATATAGAAGGTTGATCGTCGTTCTTGATGAAGTCAAATCCTTTGACTGTTTCATTAAAACAGATGTTCCAGCTCCGCGATACCTGCTTTAATCCATAAATGGATTTAAGCAACCTGCACACCTTTCCACTGCTCCCACTGTCTACGAAACCTTCCGGCTGATCCATATAAACGCACTCTTCTAAACTTCCGTTCAGAAAAGCCGTTTTTACGTCCATCTGCCATATCTCATAGTTATGGAAGGCAGCAATAGCAAGTAGGATCTGAATGGATTTGAGCATAGACACTGGAGAAAAGGTTTCGTCATAGTCCACACCTGGTCTTTGAAGAAAACCTTTTGCAACAAGTCTAACCTTATAGGTTTCCACCTGCCCATCTACACCAAATTTCCTTTTGTAGATCCATTTGCATCCAACGGGTTTTACCCCAGGTGGAGAAATATCCAAGGTCCACACTTTATTGGTGTACATGGACTCCATTTCGGATCGCATGGCATCCAGCAACTTATCAGAGTCCCTACTGATAATGGCATGCTTGAAACTAGTAGGATCATCTTCTTCCAAGATACAATCCTCTTGATCCCCGTCTATGAGAAAACCGTAGTATCTCTCAAGCGAATGAGAAATCCTATTAGATCCGCGGAGTGGCTGAAGTTCGTTGGGTATTTCTGAATCTAGCGGTTCCACAAAATCTTCGGTTACATTTTGTGGATCAGAAATCTCTTCTAGTTCTACCGTACTCCCACTAGTTTCTTTTGCAAGAAACCCCTTTTCCAAAAAGGCAGCGTGACGAGATACAAACACCTTCTGTTCCTCAGTGTAGTAGAACAGATATCCATGCGAATGCTTTGGATATCCCACAAAGTTACATAGAAATGATCGTGCCTGAAGTTTGTACCGATTTTTTATTTTAACATAGGTCGGACAACCCCATATCTTAATACGCTTAAGACATGGTCCTTTCCCACTCCATATTTCATATGTAGTCTTAGGCACAGATTTGGAAGAAACTTGATTCAAAAGGTATGCCGCTGTTTGAAGCACATGTGCCCAAAATAAAAGAGGCAACTCGGCGTTACTCATCATGGAGCGAACCATATCCAATAGGGTACGGTTCCTCCGCTCCGATACACCGTTGCGCTGTGGTGTATACAGAGAGTAAGCTGGGAAAGAATTGCATTCTCTTTTAGGTATTTTAGGAATTCCGTGCTGAAGTACTCCCCTCCTCTATCAGACAGGAGGATCTTGATACTTTTGTCAGTCTGGTTCTCTACTTCGTTTCTGAATTCTTTGAATTTTTCAAAAGCTTCAGATTTGTGTTTCATGAGATACACATATCCGAACCTAGAGAGATCGTCAGTGAATGTGATGAAGTACGAGAACCCTCCCATTGCATGTATAGACATTGGACCACATACATCACTGTGTATGAGTTCCAAGAGCTCTGCTGCTCTTTGTCCGTGTCCGGTGAATGGAGATTTGGTCATTTTTCCCTTGAGACAAGACTGACAAGTTTCATAAGATGAAAATTCGAACGTATCCAAAAGTCCATCTTTATGCAACTTACTTAGTCTTTTCTCTCCGATATGACCAAGTCTACAATGCCACAAGTAGGATTTGTTTACTTCTGAACTCTTTCTCTTGCGTGTGTTTTGTATACCGAGAACTGTGTTTTGATTAAGAACATAGACATTACACAATGTACCTTTTGCAACCAATACCTGATTAAGGTAAATGTTCATGATATTTCTATCAAGAACAAACTTATATCCATCTTTATCAAGTAAAGAAACTGATATGATGTTGCAAACCATGGATGGTACATAGTAGCAATTGTTCAAAATCATAGCATTGCCATTTGGCAATGCTAGGTGATATTCACCGACGTCAGAAGTATCAACTTGTGCTTCGTTCCCTACTCTGAGAGACATATCACCAAGTCCAACCATCCTACTTTTTCTCAGTCCCCATAATAAATTACAGATGTGAGGTCCTGATCCGGTATCGAGTACTAGGAGGTAGGATTGACCGAAAAATAGTTCTCTATAACAAGAACACCTGAAGAAGACGCGATACCAAGGAATTCATGCAATCCTCTTTCCTCTGCTCATACTCATGACTGTTGTCATGAGTTAGAGTCGAAACGATGTTCCCCAGCCCCGAATAAGAATTCGGATCGGTCAAGTGATACGTTTTATTATCTTTTTTAAGGCATGAAATGGTTGCTACCTGGAGAGAGAGAAAAGAAACACTCAGCGTGTGCTCTTGCAAGATTAGACTGGTTATTAGTTTATCTAATCAGGATGGCTCCCACTGTTTCCATGAATTCTTCTTGAAACCCTAAAAGAAGAATAAGTTGGGATTAATCGCACGTCACAATACTTGCTTAACCTTTCGTCCAGGCTAGTGTCGATTCTTCGAGAGAGGTTTTCCAACGCTTTCGCGAAGTTCCTAAATTATATAACCTCTTTTCCTTAGAGGCATAGCCCTGCTAACACCGTTTTAGACACCTACTTGGTTTATAGCATTGATTGTTAAGTGAAATAATCTCCCACGAGTAATCCTACTCATCAGTGGGATCGGGATCTAACTATCATTGCGTGATAAATTAGATGGAAGCCACTCTAGTCACCACACTCCAGAAGATATGCAGCACTAGCAAGTTTCCTGTATATTTGAAACTCCCGATGTGGTTTTTGCCCCTAGCGGTCTATGACCTTGACAAAGGCCAACAAATCATAATCCACTAGTCAAGTTTAACCCGTCATTATCCAGGATTAATCTAGACCCACCCATACATACCCTTGACAAAGGCCAACAAGGCTGTACGATTGTCCTAGATAATCGCATCTTAATATGCAACAGACAAGCAATATCTAGCTACCGTACACTACGCCTTGACAAAGGCCAACAAACGCAGTACGAATACTAGGTATAACTTATCCGAAATAACGGAGGGCTACGGCTAGGCTTTTGGCGAAAAAACCCTTTAACGTAATGAACATGATATCGTTGAAGGAACCTGAGCAGTTTTGAAAAGGAGTGGTTTAGGCTCCGCTTTTGAAAACTTGTGGTTTTGAAATAAAACCGAGTAATCTACAGTATAAGCTTTTGCTCAAGAGGTCACTCCCCGCGAAGGGATCTCAGCCCTTGCCTTCTAGAATTAGGTGCTGGATTTTCATAACCGAATACCACTATGCAAAGCGAAAGAATATAACTATAGTTTTTCGAGATTTGTTCCAACAACATCTTTTAGGTTTCTTCTCTAGCATTAATCAAAATTAATGCAGTCCCATCAATTAATCCTATCACACCATAAAAGAATGAAAATAAAATGTACGTATATGCCATCCGCATTCGCCACGGGGCCCCGTCGTCACCAGTTAGGTTACTTAACTAACGACAGAGCGGGGGCTGGACTAGCGCGGGTGCAAAACATATACAACATCTACTAGTATATATATAAATATATATAACATTCGTCCCAAACATGATAATAAGCAACGTCACAGAATCTGAGCAAGCAACAAAGAATGGTGGATAATCTTGGAGCCCCGGGTTTTATTTGAGCCGCAAATGAGACCTGACGTTCCCGGTCGTGTGGATTGCCCGTGCAATGGAAATCTGGACCCCTCCGAGCGCGGCAAGTTACCCGCCAATCCCAGAAGTGAGGCAACCCCAATCAACAAAGTGAATGGGCCACCCAGCACTTCATGGGACCTGGTAATTTGAGTGCCCCTCCGTGGGTCATACCTATACCCCTTACGAGTGCGACGAATAGCCCGCCAATTCTAGAGTAAGCCCTCTCTGTCTCAGTGCCATGAGATGCAGACTTGTTTCCCTCTAGAACCCGGCTATTCGTGCACTCCACCGTGGGGTAAAACTAGTACAGAAAATAAAAATATATGTACAAAGGTGACATCGACCTCAACCCGGTCGTTCCCCAATCAAATAATATACAACACGGTGGAAACAACTGTCCACATGTCGGACGCTCGTCCCGCAATAACAAATGTAAAAATGAATATAAACTGTACTAAACCATTGCACCACCGGCTATCCACCACGACAATCCAACCACAATATCAGCACAATCGCAGAACATCAACGTGAATGTCACGTTCGCAAACTTGTCTAAAAGAACATATAGCAGTTAGACGGGTTATACCGATCGAATGACATTCATGGTCGCATATGTTAATCTAAATACTGATAATCACACGTATTTTAAAATTTCGATCGACTAAACTTTTCCAAATAGGCCCCAAGTGCTAATCCAGTACTCAAATAAATCTGGGCCCAATAACTAAATATTCCAGAAACCATAATTCCAAATATAAGAGCCCCAGAAGAAAAATTGTGTACATGGTCCCCAAAACGGCCACGCAACGGCGGCAAACATGTATGTAATGCCGCGGTTCCGCGGCGTTCTAGTGGGCTCGTGAGCCCAATTTTCTTCAGAAGTCTTAAAAAAGCCTGCACGAATTTCTGATATACTGAAAATGATTTTTCGACCACTTAAAAAAATCGACAGAAACTTTGATTTTGGAATTGCGGTTTCAAAAATTTTGGTCGATCAATATTTCAAACACGTTGGAACTAGCTAGTATAGGTTTTATGGGGTGGCTCTGATACCATTTTGGGTTACCTTAACACCCAAGCCATCAAATGTGGCGGTTTGCGGAACAAAATTTTTCTAGGAGTTTCAAAACGGCGCTAGAATAACCCAATAAACCGGATCTAACCATAAACCTATCTAGCTAAACTAAGAGAGCTAACTACTATGAAGAGAAGTCTCACAAAAAGATCCAAATCCTTCAGTCTTCTTTCCTCATCGTTCGGTCCAAGTGGCCACCATGATCGCGCTTGATCTTCTTTGTTGGCTCCTTCGGTTCTCCGGGATGTAGTTTGTTCATCGGTCCTCCTCCGTCGAAGATGATCCACCCGAGGGATGCAGTCCATGGCTCTAGCTCCTTGCTAAGTATCTAAAGGAGCAACTAGAGAACTTGAGATGCTAATCCAAGATCTCTAGGATGTAGTGTGAGGTTCTAAGTGTTTTAATATCTCTATCTTGCCTCCTCTCTTGTTTCTCAACACATGAAAGTGTAGAGAGGAGGAAGATGATGAAAGCGGAGGAACTCAAGAGAAGGAGAGAAGAGTGAAGCAAAAATGGTGTGCACAAAAGAAATGAGCAACCATGAGAGAGAACCCCCCAAATGGTTTTGTATATCAATATCCATGAATAAACAATATGACCCATGCTTCAATAGTTGCCACAAATGAATAATGAATTCATTTGTCAACTATTGAGGCATGGTCCTCACCATACTCCCCTCCCCTCACACTTTACACCTCATTTCCATTTATCAAATAAATGGAAAAAATCAAGATGAGGTGTCCACCTTCTAGAATGTTATCCGTAACAAAATACGGATTACAGTCTACTGTATATACATACCTACATTCGGATAGAAACACGAATGCTCAAAGAGATATAATAACACGAAGAACATAATACTAGAATATATATCGAAATACATATATGTAAATTATTAAATCAATACCTGATTTAATAATCCGGCTCGATCCCGAGCCGGCTAGTATTACCAACTGTCCGATCGAAAGTCCGGGTACAAAGTACATCAATCGATCGGAACCCTGCACGTATCCAATACGGCTACTACATCATTTCTCCTGAACTAGGGAAACCCTCTGTGTGGGACTCTAAAGACTCGACAGTACGCCGGCAGTAAATAACTGGATAAATCCATAACCACAAACACGTCAACGGCACTAGCTGTACGTAACTGCTAGCCGGGTACCTGTCGAAAAGGATGTAAGTCCATGCTACCTCTCCCGGTACTTTCGGGCATGCGGAATTTGACGAAAAACAATTTTCTAGAGGTGGTAACATGGACTCAAAACCGGATCTTTGTTAAACTTCTAACTAACAACCTAACTAGGAGTTGTTAACTACTCGGTTAGGGGGTTATACCTTTCTTTCTTGAACTCCTTCGTCTTCAAGCCTCGATGGTTGTCCGGATCGGCTTCACCCCGTCGTCTCCTTGCGCCGAAGATCGATCCACCTCGAAAGCTTCTACCTTTGGCTTCTTCTTCGATCTTTGAAGAAACTAGTTCACTTGGTTTGCTAAATCTTGTGAACTAGAGTGAGTAGAGAAGAGTCTGTTGGGATTTTCTCTATGGTTCTTGGTTCTCAACACATGAGACAAGTGAACCATAGACTAAAGAGAGGGAGAGCAAGAGGAAGAAGATGAGAGCTCAAGAACACAAGAGAGAGAATGAAAATGATAGAATGAGAAAGACATTTCTCTCTTGGCTCTCATAATCCAAAGCCATCATCACAAAAATAGTAATCAAGTATTGTGTAAATGGTTTAAGCTACAATAGCCATATCATTTCGTGCACTCATTTCTCACAAGAGAAACAAGCAAGTAAAAAGTCTTTGCCATGAAATGATAGCCATTATCATCATGATGGTCAACTAGTCAAACCTAGTCAACCGGTCAACAAAGTCAACAAGTCAACAAAGTCAACAAAGTCAACCCCTCAATAACCATGTCACCATAATACTTAATTAATATTATTGTTAATCATATATCATATTCTCATTAGGGTTGAGCAAAAAAGTCAATAGTCAACAGTCAACAGTCAACAACCCTAATGAGAATCCTCTGCCTCTGTCTCTCGTCAACTGTGCATACACACCCGCATCCGCGTTCCGAGGAACACGAATACAAACTGGATAAATCCAATCCCAAAACGTACACTAGGATCTGGCTTAAACCAAAGCCCGCTAGTGTTAACTGTCCGGACACTGTACGTGCACAAGTGCACGGGTGTGACCGAACCCTGTCGCAAAACCATGCGACCTCTACTCTTTTGCCTAAAGGCGAATAGCTTTCTGTGTGGGACTCTAAAGACTCGACACTACGCTGGCAGTGGGTTTAACCACAGACCGCAAGCGGCACTAGCTGTGCGTAATGGTCCCCAGGTAGATGCCGACAAGAAGACTGACGAGGTGAAACCCATCTGAACTCCTACTGAGCCTGAATGTGACAGTCTCCGTACAGTCCGGTCTGTTCGTCTGATACATCGCATGGCGGGTCTAGGGGGGCGGTAAACGTCAGTCCCCTAATAGCGGTACAAGTCATGTCGGAGTGAAGCCCAAAACACCCTGAGATAACACTGGAAGCCTACCAGTATATCTCGATTGCCCTGGCCAGGGACTACTCGTGCAATGGCTCTCCTAGACACAGCGCGATGTCAACCCCCAATACTGGGAGAGACGAATCCTGTCTAACCGTCACTGCCTCCAAGTGCTTCGGGACTGCACCCAACTACTACCTGTTTGCACGACTCCTTTGAGCCGTGGTAGGGTAGTAATCAAAATACAGTGGGAACACACTCGAGGCGAAGTGATAGTGTCAAGTCAGCGGACTAAGCTGTACTCATGTCACCTGGGAACTGATAACTGACGATAGGTATAATACCAACCGGTCAGTTACCGACGAGTCCTGTCCAGTGTACTCGTAACCTAATGAGCACCCGTATACTATCTCCAGTACGACGTACTGATGGCTGTGGGACAGACCATCTCCCACACTGGGATGAGAAGCGCATACGCTAGTCTACTCCGGAGTATCGATGCCCTGTCTCGATAGTCCTGCGACTAGGGACCTGTATAAGGATGTGCTTATAGATTACCCAGCCCCCACTAGTGTGACTGCCATCATAACGCTGGTAATCAAGCAAAGATCCTAAGGGCTCCAGTAATGTGTATAGGTGATATACTAAAATAAACACATGTACACATTGAAGTAGAAACAAACCAAGTAGCATACTACTATATTGAGCAAGATTGTTTATACAAGGTGAATATCCCAAGCTTCCATAAAGTAATATACAAACTAGTATGATACATTAATGGCCTCTAGGGCATATACACTAACAATCTCCCACTTGCACTAAGGCCATGTACTGGCGTATCGAAGACCTATCATCTCGATCAGCCGCTCGAACTGAGTCTTGGGCAAGGCCTTGGTGAATGGATCTGCA
Organism: Agapanthus africanus; assembly: GCA_030015575.1. Lineage (NCBI taxonomy): Eukaryota > Viridiplantae > Streptophyta > Magnoliopsida > Asparagales > Amaryllidaceae > Agapanthus > Agapanthus africanus. Next base: position 447,158,891 of record JASDDO010000014.1, read on the forward strand.
GTGTTATCTTCTGAAGCAACCCTCCGAACCTCGATCTCCTGGCGATCCACGATCTCCCTGATCAGGTGATACCGCCTCAAGATGTGTCTGGATCTCTGATGGGATCTGGGTTCCTTCGCTAAAGCTATAGCCCCGTTGTTGTCGCAATACAGAGGTATTGGATCAACAATGGACGGAACCACCTGAAGTTCTTTCAAGAACTTCCTCATCCAGACAGCTTCTTTTGCGGCATCATATGCAGCGATGTATTCCGCTTCCATCGCCGAGTCTGCAACGGTTTCCTGTTTGGAACTCTTCCAACACACCGCCCCTCCATTGAGGGTAAAGACAAAACCCGACATGGACTTAGAATCATCCTTGTCACTCTGGAAGCTGGAGTCAGCAAAGGCCTCGATCTGGAGGTCTTTTCCGCCATACACCAAGAACATCTCCTTAGTCCTTCTCAGGTACTTGAGAATGTTCTTTACCGCTATCCAGTGTTTCTCCCCTGGGTTTGACTGATACCGGCTTACTACACTCAGTGCATAAGCTACATCCGGTCTGATACACAACATCGCATACATTATAGAGCCTACCGCAGAAGCGTAGGGTATAATAGACATGCGATCCCTTTCCAAATCAGTCTTGGGAGACATCTCTTTGGAGAGGGTGATCCAGTGACAAGCCGGTAGATTACCGCGCTTGGAATCTTCCATACTGAATCTTTTCAGTATGGTGTCGATGTACCTGGACTGTGAAAGTCCTAATATCCTCTTGGATCTATCACGATGGATCCGGATCCCCAGGATGTATGAGGCATCACCCAGGTCTTTCATGGAGCACCTGTGTGACAAGAACCCCTTGACAGATTGTAGCATAGGAATGTCATTTCCTATTAAGAGAATGTCATCCACGTATAAAACGAGGAATACTACAGTTCTCGCTACAAATCTACTATAGATGCATGGTTCATCTGGATTTTTGATAAAGCCAAATTCCTTGACCGTCTCATCAAAACAGATGTTCCAACTCCGCGATGCCTGCTTTAGTCCGTAAATGGACTTAAGCAACTTGCACACCTTTCCGCTGCTCCCACTCTGAATGAAACCCTCTGGCTGGTCCATATAGACACACTCCTCTAAATTTCCATTTAGAAAAGCGGTCTTTACGTCCATCTGCCAAATCTCATAATCGTGGAAGGCAGCAATGGCAAGAAGGATCCGAATGGATTTCAGCATAGCTACTGGAGAAAAAGTCTCGTCATAGTCCAAACCAGGTCTTTGACGAAAACCTTTTGCAACCAGTCTAGCTTTATAGGTCTCAACCTGTCCATCTACACCAATCTTCCTTTTGAAGATCCACTTGCATCCTACGGGTTTTACCCCGTTTGGAGCAATGTCCAACGTCCATACTTTGTTGGTGTACATGGACTCCATTTCGGTCCGCATTGCATCCAGCCATTTTACCGAGTCGACGCTCTGAACGGCTTGCTGGAAGCTAGTAGGCTCATCATAATCTATGATGCAATCCTATCTATCCCCGTCTATGAGAAAACCGTAGTATCTCTCGGGCGGATGAGACTGCCTACTACTCCTGCGGAGCGGCGTATGAATGTCCTGTTCTTTTGAACCCTCTGGTTCCACTAAGTTTTCAGTAATAGTCTGTGGTTCTGGAATCTCTTCCAGTTCTATTTCGCTCCCACTTGTTTCCTTTTCTAAGAACTGGTGTTCCAGAAAATGGGCATTACGAGAAACAATGATCTTTTGTTCCATTGCGTAATAGAAGAGATACCCCTTGGAGTTCTTTGGGTATCCCACAAACTTGCACAGTACTGAGCGTGCCTCGAGCTTGTCCCCATGCTGCTTTTTGACAAAAGCCGGACATCCCCAGATCTTCAGATATTGAAGATAGGGTTTCTTCCCACTCCATATCTCATATGGTGTGGTAGGCACAGTCTTAGTTGGAACTCGGTTCAAAAGGTATGCAGCTGATTCTAGCGCATACCCCCAGAATGATCGCGGTAACTCAGTGTTACTCATCATGGACCGTACCATATCCAATAGGGTTCGGTTCCGTCTCTCCGATACACCGTTATGTTGCGGAGTGTATGGAGGAGTAAGCTGAGAGAGAATTCCGTTCTCTTTTAAATAATCCAGGAACTCGGCACTCAAGTATTCTCCACCTCGATCCGATCTTAGAATCTTAATACTTTTGCCGGTTTGTTTTTCTACTTCATTCTTATATTCCTGGAACTTTCCAAAGGCTTCGGATTTATGTTTCATTAAGAAGACATAACCGTACCTTGAAAAGTCATCCGTAAAAGTAATGAAGTAAGAATAACCGCTTCGCGCATGTGTAGACATTGGACCGCACACGTCGCTGTGTACGAGTCCCGAGAGCTCGCTCGCTCTTACTCCATGTCCAGTGAACGGAGTCTTTGTCATCTTTCCTTTGAGACAGGATTGACAAGTGGCATACGATTGATATTCGAACGGATTCAAATATCCTTCTGTATGTAACTTCGTCAACCTTCTCTCATTGATGTGACCCAGTCTACAATGCCATAAGAAAGTCTGATTAATTTCCGGAGACTTTCTTTTGTGTGTATTCTGGACATTGAAAATCTGTGGTTGGTTTAATACGTATATACCATTGCTTAATGTACCTGACCCAATCAGAACTTGATTAAGGTGAATGTTTACAACATTGCTTACAAACGCAAATTCATAACTTTCTTTAGAAACCAAAGATACAGAAATGATATTACAAGTTGCGTTGGGTACAAAAAAGCAATTACGTAAAACCAAAACATGTCCATCTGACATTCCCAGGTGATAGTCCCCCACGGCCTTAGCATCCATGCTAGCTCCGTTTGCAACTTTGAGGGTCATGTCACATGCCTTCAAAACCCTACGGTTTCTCAACGCCTGCAAAGAATTACAGATATGAGATCCTGATCCGGTATCCAATACCCAGGAAGTAGAGTTTATTGAAAGACAGTTTTCAATAACATACACACCTGAAGCTGAAGCCGCAACCTGCTTCAATTCCTGTGTCCTGGCTTTCCAAGCCCTGCAATCATTCTTCCAGTGTCCTTTCTTATGACAATAGAAGCATTCTTCTTTATCCACAAGCTGCCCCGCTTTCTTTGTTGCTTTTGCTTTTCCCTTCGTATCCACTTTACTAACACCGCCCCTTGGTTTGGCGGGGGCTTTCTTCTTCTCTCCCTTGGCTTTCTCCTTGGACCTAGAAGAGGAACATCCTCCTACAAACAAAGTGGATGTTTCCCTACCTTTCTGTAGGGTGCCCTCTGCACTCCTCAGCATGTTGAGGAGTTCTGAAAGTTCAACTTCTTTTTCTTGTAAGTTGAAGTTCAGGATAAACTGGGCGTAAGTGGAAGGAAGGGACTGGAGAATCAAGTCCGTATAGAGCTCATTCTCCAACGTGGTCCCAAGGTCCGCGAGCTCTTCTATGTAGCCAATCATCTTAAGCACGTGTTCTGCTACCGATGATCCGACGGCCAACCTTGCCGAAAATAACTTCTTCGACACTTCGTATCTTGCGATACGAGACTGCTCTCCATACAGTTCTTTTGTATGGAGAAATATGGACTCAAGGTCAATATTCTCGTGCCTCCTCTGATGTTCGTTGTCCATAGAGGCAAGCACGAGGCATCTGGCCTTCGCGCTATCAATCTCCCAAGTCTTACGGATTTCCTTATCCGCGACGCTGGAGGTGGGACCTGGGACATGGGGAGCTTTGGTGGTAAGAAGATACCCCAGCTTGTCGTAAGTGATTGCCATTTTGACATTCCTGAGCCAATCTTTGTAGTTTGGCCCCGTCAGTATGTTTTTATCTAGAAGTAACTTAAGTCCAGTCATGTCGATTGGTCGCTGCAATTAGGAGAGAGAAGAAGAAACACTCAGCATGATGCTCTTGCAAGTTTAGAATGGTTTTTAGTTTGTCTAAACAGGATGGCTCCCACTGTTTCTCGAATCCCTCCTCAAACCAAAAAGGAAGAATTAGTCAGGATCAATCTCACCGTACAATACTTGCTTAACCGTTCGGCCAGGATGGTGTCGGTACTTCGAGGGAGGTTTTCCAACGCTTTCACGAAGTTCCTTAATTTAAGAACCTCTTTTCCCTGGGGGCGTAGCCCCGCTAACACCTTTCTAGACACCTACTAGGTTTATAGCATTGATCGTTAAGTGAGAAATTTCCCGAGGAGTAGCATATACTCACAGTAGGATCGGGATCCAAATATCATCGCGTGACGAAACTGAAGGAATCCTACCAGAATCATCACACTCCAAATGGTATGCAATACTAGCAAGTTTCAGTTCTTTTGAAACTCCCGATGTGGATTTTTTCCCCATGCTCTTATGACCTTGGCGTGAGGTCAAAATGCCATAAGTCACATGTCAAGTTCTTCCCATCATTATCCAGGTTAATTTGAACCCACCCGTACTTACCCTTGACGTAGGCCAAAATGTCAGTACGACTGTCTCAAACCAACGCATTCTATCTATGCAACAGATAAATATCCGGCAGCTACCAATCACTATGCCTTGGCGTGAGGTCAAAATACATAGCTTGAATACTACCGAATATTTAACTGAAATGATGGAGGGCTACGGATGGTTTTGGCAAAACCGTGAACGTAGTGAACTTGATATAATCGATGGAACGAGATAGCTTTTAAAAGGAGTGGCTCAAACTCCGTATTTTAAAAGTTGGTTTTGAAAAGAACCGAGTGGTTTTTCGAAAGTGTTCCAACGACTTTTACATGGTTTATTTTCTTGCATTAGTTCTTTTAATGCGTCCCATCATTTAATCCTACTATTGCAGAAAACAACCAAAATATGACGTACGCTTATGCCATTCGCATTCGCCACGGGGCCCCGTCATTACCCGTTAGGTTACTTAACTAACGACAGAGCGGAGGCTGGGCTAGCGCGGCTGTAAAACATAAGAAACGCCAAAATAATATCATATATAGATATATTGCAATGATAGACATTTCAGATCACAGATGAACACATTGGATATACTAGGAACCCGCAATTCGTACGAGCCTGTAACGAAAAGCAGATTACACGGTCGCGGTGAATAGCCAAAACCCCACCCAAGACCCCTACGGGTGCGGCAAACTACCAGCCAAGTACCCGAAGCGAAGCAACTTCCCTCATCCCCGTGAGTAGGCCACTCGGCACTTCGGCATACCCGGTAGTTTGTGCACCCCCTCCATGGGTCTATCCTAGGAGCAAAAACAGTAAAAAGAAATTATACAATGACGGCTACAACCCCGACCCGGTTGTGCGGCCATACAAATAATTATTACATCAATTTACAAATTTACATGAATTGAAAGAAAAGAAAACTCTCGTCTCACAACCCCCGGCTATTCACCCGCGACAATCCAATGAATTCATATACACAAAACAATAACATTACAGATCACAGATTTGTATAACCCTCACTAATCGACATATAGCGATTAGCAGACGGTCAATACAAATATCACATCACAGAAAAACCCGTCAGCTTAAGTCTTTTAGAAGTTCGATCAAAAATACGGATTTATAGGCCCCAAACACAAAATTTTCGTTCTGGAAAATCTGGGCAGAAAATACATATTCCAAAAATCCCAAAACAACCCCAGAAATACACTGCACTAAATTTGGACCTCGGCCGAGTCAACTCGGCCGCGGAACCGCGGCGGGAGCGTGCTCCCGCCGCGTTTCCACGGCGCTTTGAACGGTTCGTGGGACCAAATTTTGTGGTTATTCAAACAAAAGCCTGAGCCGATTTTTAAAATGAAATTTATCAATTTTTGAACAGAATAAAAATCGGCAGAAACTTGACATATCGGGTTCGTTTCGTGACTTTTTCTTTGATCGATCTTCTAGCTACTTTGCTAACATGTTAGATAGAGTTTAACTAGGCTCTGATACCACCGTAAGTCCATGCTACCTCTCCCGGTACTTTCGGGCATGCGGAATTTGACGAAAAACAATTTTCTAGAGGTGGTAACATGGACTCAAAACCGGATCTTTGTTAAACATCTAACTAACAACCTAACTAGGAGTTGTTAACTACTCGGTTAGGGGGTTATACCTTTCTTTCTTGAACTCCTTCGTCTTCAAGCCTCGATGGTTGTCCGGATCGGCTTCACCCTGTCGTCTCCTTGCGCCGAAGATCGATCCACCTCGAAAGCTTCTACCTTTGGCTTCTTCTTCGATCTTTGAAGAAACTAGTTCACTTGGTTGGCTAAACCTTGTGAACTAGAGTGAGTAGAGAAGAGTGTGTTGGGATTTTCTCTATGGTTCTTGGTTCTCAACACATGAGACAAGTGAACCATAGACTAAAGATAGGGAGAGCAAGAGGAAGAAGATGAGAGCTCAAGAACACAAGAGAGAGAATGAAAATGATAGAATGAGAAAGACATTTCTCTCTTGGCTCTCATAATCCAAAGCCATCATCACAAAAATAGTAATCAAGTATTGTGTAAATGGTTTAAGCTACAATAGCCATATCATTTCATGCACTCATTTCTCACAAGAGAAACAAGCAAGTAAAAAGTCTTTGCCATGAAATGATAGCCATTGTCATCATGATGGTCAACTAGTCAAACCTAGTCAACCGGTCAACAAAGTCAACAAGTCAACAAAGTCAACCCCTCAACAACCATGTCACTATAATACTTAATTAATATTATTGTTAATCATATATCATATTCTCATTAGGGTTGAGCAAAAAAGTCAATAGTCAACAGTCAACAACCCTAATGAGAATCCTCTGCCTCTGTCTCTCGTCAACTGTGCATACACACCCGCATCCGCGTTCCGAGGAACACGAATACAAACTGGATAAATCCAATCCCAAAACGTACACTAGGATCTGGCTTAAACCAAAGCCCGCTAGTGTTAACTGTCCGGACACTGTACGTGCACAAGTGCACGGGTGTGACCGAACCCTGTCGCAAAACCATGCGACCTGTCGCAAAACCATGCGACCTCTACTCTTTTGCCTAAAGGCGAATAGCTTTCTGTGTGGGACTCTAAAGACTCGACACTACGCTGGCAGTGGGTTTAACCACAGACCGCAAGCGGCACTAGCTGTACGTAATGGTCCCCAGCTAGATGCCGACAAGAATACTGACGAGGTGAAACCCATCTGAACTCCTACTGAGCCTGAATGTGACAGTCTCCGTACAGTCCGGTCTGTTCGTCTGATACATCGCATGGCGGGCCTAGGGGGGCGGTAAACGTCAGTACCCTAATAGCGGTACAAGTCGTGTCGGAGTGAAGCCCAAAACACCCTGAGATAACACTGGAAGCCTACCAGTATATCTCGATTGCCCTGGCCAGGGACTACTCATGTAATGGCTCTCCTAGACACAGCACGATGTCAACCCCCAATACCGGGAGAGACGAATCCTATCTAACCGTCACTGCCTCCAAGTGCTTCAGGACTGCACCCAACTACCACCTGTTTGCACGACTCCTTTGAGCCGTGGTAGGGTAGTAATCAAAATACAGTGGGAACACACTCGAGGCGAAGTGATAGTGTCAAGTCAGCGGACTAAGCTCTACTCATGTCACCTGGGAACTGATAACTGACGATAGGTATAATACCAACCGGTCAGTTCCCGACGAGTCCTGTCCAGTGTACTCGTAACCTAACGAGCACCCGTATACTATCTCCAGTACGACGTACTGATGGCTGTGGGACAGACCATCTCCCACACTGGGATGAGAAGCGCATACGCTAGTCTACTCCGGAGTATCGATGCCCTGTCTCGATAGTCCTGCGACTAGGGACTTGTATAAGGATGTGCTTATAGATTACCCAGCCCCCACTAGTGTGACTGCCATCACAACGCTGGTAATCAAGCAAAGATCCTAAGGGCTCCACTAATGTGTATAGGTGATATACTAAAATAAACACATGTACACATTGAAGTAGAAACAAACCAAGTAGCATACTACTATATTGAGCAAGATTGTTTATACAAGGTGAATATCCCAAGCTTCCACTAAGTAGTATACAAACTAGTATGATACAGTAATGGCCTCTAGGGCATATACACTTACAAAGGAAGGCCGACGAGCAAACTCATCCGGATCCCTACTGAGCCTATCTGTGACAATCTCCGTATATCTCTTCGTTTGAGAGTATCGCATACCGAGTCAAGGGGGTACTAAACGTCATACCTTAATAACCCGATAATTCGTGCTGATGCGGTTCAGGACCAATCCGGGAAACTAGTGATCAGCCTATCAGTAAATTCCAACTGCCTTGGTCAAGGTCTAATGGTCCTGACTAATCGAACACAGTGAGATATCGACTCCCAATACCGGGCGAGACGAATTCCCGACAATCGCTCATTGCCTCCATGTGGCTCGGGACTGTACCCAACCAAAACTTGTTTACACGACTCAGTAGAGCCGTAGTAGGGTAGTGATCAAAGCACAGTGGAAACCCACACGAGACAAATGACGATCTCAGGTCTAAAGACTAACCTGTACTTATGTCACCTGAGAACTTCCACCTGACGATAAGTATAGTACCATCTGGAAGCTCTCGGCGAGTCCGTCCGGTGTACTCACACCCAGTGAGCACCTGTATACGATCTTAGGTGCAAAAGACCAATGGTTGCGGGACCAAATCATCACCCCTCGTCGGGGTCTAGAAACGTATACACTATTCTACTCCGAAATATCGATGCTCGATACTCCCACTACTAGGGACCATTTAAGGATGTGCATATCGACTACCCAGCTACCACAAGTATGATCGCTATCACAACGCAGGTAGTCTAGCAATGATCCTACGGGCTTTATCAACATGTATAAATGACATGTAATAGCAAGTAAAACATACGTACATGTTAAGATAAAGACAAACCAGATAGCATACTATCATATCGAGCAAGACTGTCATGTACATATATATGTCCAAGCATCCATATGTATACATATACAATAATGGCCTCTAGGGCATACATATCCAACAAGTGGGAGTAGCGGAAGCATAGCGGGCAAGTAACTAATGTCTATTTATAGACTAAGCAGGTATAGCGAGATAGATCATCTATTTTTGATGTGACAGCATAGAGTTTGACTTCATCAGAAAAAGAGATGGATATGATAAGAAGATAGTAGGGTGTGATGTCCTGGTATTTGGATGACATGCACTAAATAGGAAGAGATCTTCCTATACTATGATCGTTATACTGTGGTTGTCACAAGGTAGTTTCTCCAAATAGGATTATGGATATAATATCAGGGATTCTGGTGACTAGATCTATGGTTTTAGATCTAGATTTTGGAAGTGTCCCAATTCGGGCACTTGACACTATTCTAAAGTGTTTTAGAATGGACGACTCCTGGCGTGGTGGTGTACCCGCAGGTGATGGAGGCACCCTCTCTAAAGAAATGTCTTCTAGACTGATGAGGAGAGGGATTTGCATGATTGGCATATTACTTGCTTAGGCAATTGAGTCAATCATGAGATGTCAACTACAACACCAGATATTGATTTTGCACAGGCTGCAAAAAGTATATAAGTATATATTAATCCAATCCTGGAGAAACATTGGGAAGCAGTTATGAACATAAATGAATGTTCTTGGTATATGATAACGGCAGCCTCCTTCAGGAGGCGGTTATCATTTCAGGCTTCCAAGGTGACCTGGATGACAGAGAGACTGTCTGAGGTTATAGTTTTCCCTCTTTTGAGGGGAAGTATGTTAGACAGGTAGTCCAAGCGGAAACTGAGGAAGGCATGGTGCAGGATACTGATTAAATTCAGTTGATGATACAGTCTAAGAAGTTTGTTGGATTTGGAGTTCATTTGTGAACTGGTTCCAATCAGATATCCAGACAAATTCTAAGACATGTATTGCTCATTTCGGGAGACGGTCTTTCTCCGTGAAGTTGAGATATAGAGAGATAAAGAAAGAAATACTGGAGCGGATCCACTCACTAAGGCTATTTCTCGAACGCAATAGTTTCATAAACAGGCTTTGTGAGACTAATTAGTAGAGAAGTTGGGTGTTCGGTATCACACGGGCTGTGAGTATGCGACACCGTAATAATTAGCCTTAAGTGCAAGTGGGAGATTGTTGGCTATAGTGCCCTCAAGTCAATTATTGAATCACATGCACGCGATTACGATGATTGAGAGAGGACCTATACGGATAGAACAGTCTTACTCAAATGATAGTATGCTATCTAGTTTATCTTTATCATCATGTACATGCTTTAGATGGTATTACAGATCACTATTACATAATGATAGAGCCCATAGGATTCTTTCTTGACTACCAGCATTATGATGGTGATCATATACGTGGGAGCTGAGTGGTCTATAAGCACATACTTAAATGTCCCTAGTCATGGAAGTATCGAGACTGGGCATCGATACTACAGAGTAGACTAGTATGTACTGATCGAGACCCCGATGAGGGGCGGTGGCCGTCTCACAAGCCATTGGTGTTAGTTTTACCTAAGATAGTATGCAGGTGCTCATTGGGTTATGAACATTGGACGGACTCGCCGGGAACATGCTAGTTGGTATTATACCTATTGTCAGATAGCAGTTCCCAGGTGACATGTATACAAATTAGTTTGTTGACCTGAGATCGTCATTTGTCTCAAGTAAGTGTTAGTGTATATGCCCTAGAGGCCATTACTGTATCATACTAGTTTGTATATTACTTAATGGAAGCTTGGATATTCACCATGTATATACAATCTTGCTCAAAAATAGTAGTATGCTACTTGGTTTGTCTCTACTTCAATGTGTACATGTGTTTATACACATTAGTGGAGCCCTTAGGATCTTTGCTTGATTACCAGCGATGTGATGGCAGTCACACTAGTGGGGCTGGGTAATCTATAAGCACATCCTTATGCAGGTCCCTAGTCGCAGGACTATCGAGACAGGGCATCGATACTCCGGAGTAGACTAGCGCATGCGCTTCTCATCCCAGTGTGGGAGACGGTCTGTCCCACAGCCGTCAGTACGTCATACTTGAGATAATATGCGGGTGCTTGTTAGGTTACGGGTATACTGGACAGGACTCGTCGGGAACTGACTAGTTGGTATTATGCCTATCGTCAGTTATCAGTTCCTAGGTGACATGAGTACAGCTTAGTCCGCTGACTTGACACTGTCACTTCGCCTCGAGTGTGTTCCCATTGCACTTTGATTACTACCCTACCATGGCTCAAAGGAGTCGTGCAACAAGGTAGTAGTTGGGTGCAGTCCCGAAGCACTTGGAGGCAGTGACGGTTAGACAGGATTCGTCTCTCCCGGTATTGGGGGTTGACATCGCGCTGTGTCTAGGAGAGCCATTACACGAGTAGTCCCTGGCTAGGGCAAACGAGATATACTGGTAGGCTTCCAGTGTTATCTCAGGGTGTTTTGGGCTTCACTCCGACACGACTTGTACCGCTATTGGGGGACTGACGTTTACCGCCCCCTAGGCCCGCCATGCGATGTATCAGACGAACAGACCGGACTGTACGGAGAATGTCACATTCAGGCTCAGTAGGAGTTCAGATGGGTTTCACCTCGTCAGTCTTCTTGTCGGCATCTACCTGGGGACCGTTACGCACAGCTAGTGCCGCTTGCGGTCTGTGGTTAAACCCACTGCCAGCGTAGTGTCGAGTCTTTAGAGTCCCACACAGAAAGCTATTCGCCTTTAGGCAAAAGAGTAGAGGTCGCATGGTTTTGCGACAGGTCGCATGGTTTTGCGACAGGGTTCGGTCACATCCGTGCACTTATGCACGTACAGTGTCCGGACAGTTTACACTAGCGGGCTTTGGTTTAAGCCAGATCCTAGTGTACCTTTTGGGATTGGATTTATCCAGTATGCATTCGTGTTCCTCGGAACACGGATGCGGGTGTGTATGCACAGTTGATGGAGAGACAGAGGCAGAGGATTCTCATTAGGGTTGTTGACCGTTGACAGTTGACTATTGACTTTTTGCTCAACTCTAATGAGAATATGATATGTGATTAACAATTATATTAATTAAGTATTATGGTGACATGGTTGTTGAGGGATTGACTTTGTTGACTTTGTTGACCAGTTGACTAGGCTTGACTAGTTGACCATCATGATAACTATAGCTATTATTTTATGGCAAAGACTTTTGCTTGCTTGCTCTTTTGTGCAAAATGAGTGCATGAAATGATATGGCTATGGTTGCTTAAACCATCACATAATACTTGATTGATATGAGGTGTTATGATTATTTTGGATTATGAGAGCCAAATGAGAAAAGTCTTCTCTCATTCTTTCATGCTCATTCTCTCTCTTGTTTTTGAGCTCTCATCTCCTTCTCTTGCTCTCCCTCTCTTGACTCTATGGTTCACTTGTCTCATGAGTTGAGAACCAAGAACCATAGATAAAATCCCATACAAACTCTTCTCTACTCACTCTAGTTCAAAAGGTTTAGCAAACCGAGTGAACTAGTTTCTTCAAAGTTCGAAGAAGGAGCCAAAGGTTGAAGCTTTCAGGTGGATCTATCTTCGGCGCAAGGAGACGATGGGGAGAAGCCGATCCGGATAACCATCGAGGCTTGAAGACGAAGGAGTTCGAGATAAGAAAGGTATAAACCCGCTAACCGAGTAGTTAGCAACTCCTAGTTAGGTTGTTAGTTAGATGTTTAACAAAGATCCGGGTTTTAAGTCCATGTTACCACCTCTAAGAAAATCGTTTTTTTATCAAATTCCGCATGCCCGAAAGTACCGGGAGAGGTAGCATGGACTTACAGTGGTATCAGAGCCTAGTTAAACTCTATCTAACGTGTTAGCAAAGTTGCTAGAAGATCGATCAAAGAAAAGTCGCAAAACGAACCCAAAAATGTCAAGTTTCTGCCGATTTTTATTCTGTTCAAAAGTTGATAAATTTCATCTTAAAAATCGTCTCAGGCTTTTGTGTGAACACCCAAGAAATTTCGTCCCCTGAATCGTTCAATGTGCCGCGGAAACGCGGCGGGAGCATGCTCCCGCCGCGGTTCCGCGGCCGAGTTAACTCGGTCGGGGAAAAATCTTCTTGCAGAGTGCTTGTAGGGTTGTTTTGGGATTTTTGGAATATGTATTTTCTGCCCAGATTTTCCAGAACGAAAATTTTGTATTGGGGGCCTATAAATCCGTATTTTTGATCGAACTTCTAAAAGACTTAAGCTGACGGGTTTTTCTGTGATGTGATATTTGTATTGAACATCTACTAATCGCTATATGTCGATTAGTGGGGGTTATACAAATCTGTGATCTGTAATGTTATTAGAATGTGTATATGAATTCATTGGATTGTCGCGGGTGAATAGCCGGGGGTTGTGAGACGAGAGTTTTTCTTTTCTTTCAATTCATGTAAATTTGTAAATTGATGTAATAATTATTTGTATGGCCGCACAACCGGGTCGGGGTTGTAGCCGTCATTGTATAATTTCTTTTTACTGTTTTTGCTCCTAGGATAGACCCATGGAGGGGGTGCAAAAACTACCGGGTATGCCGAAGTGCCGAGTGGCCTACTCACGGGGATGAGGGAGGTTGCTTCGCTTCGGGTACTTGGCGGGTAGTTTGCCGCACCCGTAGGGGTCTTGGGTGGGGTATTGGCTATTCACCACGACCGTGTAATCTGCTTTTTGTTACAGGCTCGTACGAATTGCAGGTTCCTAGTATATCCAATGTGTTCATCTGTGATCTGAAATGTCTATCATTGCAATATATCTATATATGATATTATTTAGGCGTTGCTTATGTTTTACAGCCGCGCTAGCCCAGCCCCCGCTCTGTCGTTAGTTAAGTAACCTAACGGGTAATGACGGGGCCCCGTGGCGAATGCGAATGGCATAAGCGTACGTCATATTTTGGCTGTTTTCTGCAATGGTAGGATTAAATGATGGGACGCATTAAAAGAACTAATGCAAGAATATCACACATTAAAAGAACTAATGCAAGAAAATAAACCAAGTAAAAGTCGTTGGAACACTTTCGAAAAACCACTCGGTTCTTTTCAAAACTAACTTTTAAATGCAGAGCTTGAGCCACTCCTTTTAAAAGCTATTTCGTTCCTTCGATTATATCAAGTTCACTACGTTCAAGGTTTCGCCAAAACCATTCGTAGCCCTCCGTCGTTTCGTATGAATATTCAATAGTATTCAAGCTATGTTTGTTGACCTTCGTCAAGGCATAGTGATTGGTAGCTGTTGGGTGTTCATATGTAGCATAGATAGATGCGTTGGTTTGGGACAGTCGTATTACCTTGTTGACCTTCGTCAAGGGTATATACGGGTGGGTTCAAATTAACCTGGATAATGACGGGTAGAACTTGACATGTGACTTATGATTTGTTGACCTTCGTCAAGGTCATAAGAGCATGGGGCAAAAATCCACATCGGGAGTTTCAAAAGAAATGAAACTTGCTAGCACTGCATACCTTTTGGAGTGTGATGATTCTGGTAGGATTCCTTCAGTTTTGTCACGCAATGATATTTGGATCCCGATCCTACTGTGAGTATATGTTACTCCTCGGGAAATTTCTCACTTAACGATCAATGCTATAAACCTAGTAGGTGTCTAGAAAGGTGTTAGCGGGGCTACGCCCCCAGGGAAAAGAGGTTCTTAAATTAAGGAACTTCGCGAAAGCGTTGGAAAACCTCCCTCGAAGTACCGACACCAGCCTGGCTGAACGGTTAAGCAAAAATTGTACGGTGAGATTGATCCTGACTAATTCTTCCTTTTTGGTTTGAGGAGGGATTCGAGAGACAGTGGGAGCCATCCTGTTTAGACAAATTAAAAACTAATCTAAACTTGCAAGAGCATCATGCTGAGTGTATTCTTCTCTCTCTCTTAATTGCAGCGACCCTGTGACCACACCTAGGTTACATCAAGATAAAAAGATGACTGAACCTGACTGTTTTGACTGGCAAAGGTCTGTCCAGATGTCCATTGCCCATGACAAGCTGGGATACCTCTTAACTAATCAAATCCCTGCCATCTCAGGTCCAGTTTCCCCCGTCACGGATGTTCACATCCGCAGGACATCGGAAAAGGATTGTGCGAAAGCCAAGTGCCTCGTGTTAGCCTCAGTTGATGGTGCAAACCAGAGGCAGCACGGGAAGATGGACTCAGTTTCTATCTTCCTCCATAACAAAGTTTTATATGGAGAGCAATCTCGTATCGCAAGATATGAGACCTCGAACGAATTGCTTCAAGCGAGGTTGGCTGTCGGGTCATCTGTAGGGGGCAACGTCCTTACAGAGACCAGCTATTTTGAGCTCACGGACCTGAAGACCACGTTGGAGAATGGGACAAGTACTGACCTAATTCTACAGTCCCTGGCCTCTGCTTATACCCTGAAGGAAACCAGGGAAGAAGAAGGAAAAGGAAGGGCAAAAGTTTCGGGACTGGATATGATTAAAGAGGGATGTTCCTATTGTAACGGGAATGAACATTGGCAGAAGGATTGCAGGGCTTGCAAAGCCAGTAACCAGAATTCGAAGCATGTTGTGGCTTCGGCTTCGAGTGTGTTTGTAATTTAGAACTGTATGTCAGTTAACCCTACTTCCTGGGTATTAGATACCGTATCAGGATCTTATATCTGTAATTCGTTACAGGCTCTGAGAAATCGTAGGGTTATCAGGAAAGGTGATATGACCCTCAGGGTTGCTAACGGAATGAGCATGGATGCTGAATCCGTAGGGGAATATCATCTTGGACTGACAACTGGGCAGATATTGATTTTGCGTAACTGTTTGTATATACCAGATGCAACTTGTAATATCATATCTGTATCCTTACTTTCTAAGGAAGGATATGAATTTACTTTTGTAAGCGATGTAGTACACATCCACCTAAATCAAGTTCTGATTGGGTCAGGTACATTACAGAACGGAATATACGTGTTAAATCAAGCTCAGATTTTCAGTGTCCAGAACACACTTAAAAGAAAGTCTCAGGAAACAAATCAGGCTTTCTTATGGCATTGTAGACTGGGTCACATTAATGAGACACGATTAACTAAGTTACATAAAGAAGGGTACTTGAATCCGTTCGAGTATCAGTCTTATGCCACTTGTGAATCTTGTCTCATGGGAAAGATGACAAAGACTCCGTTCACTGGACGCGGAGAAAGAGCGAGCAAGCTCTTGGGACTCATACACAGTGATGTGTGTGGTCCAATGTCTACACATGCGCGAAGTGGTTATTCATACTTCATTACTTTCACAGATGATTTCTCTAGGTATGGACATGTCTTCTTAATGAAGCACAAATCCGAGGCCTTTGGGAAATTTCAAGAATACAAGAATGAAGTTGAAAAACAAACCGGCAAAAGTATCAAGATTCTAAGATCGGATCGAGGTGGAGAATACTTGAGTGCCGAGTTTCTGGGCTACTTAAAAGAGAATGGAATTCTCTCTCAACTTACTCCTCCATACACACCACAACACAACGGTGTATCGGAAAGGCGGAATCGGACCCTATTGGATATGGTTCGTTCCATGATGAGTAAGGCTGAGTTACCGCGATCTTTCTGGGGTTATGCACTAGAAGCAGCTGCATATCTCTTGAACAAGGCTCCAACCAAGACTGTGCCTACCACCCCATATCAGATGTGGAGTGGGAAGAAACCCTGTCTTAAGTATCTTAAGGTTTGGAGATGTCCAGCTTTTGTAAAAAAGCAGCATGCGGACAAGCTCGAGGCACGCTCAGTACTGTGTAAGTTTGTGGGATACCCAAAGAACTCCAGAGGGTATCTTTTCTATTCCGCAGAAGAACAAAAGGTTTTTGTTTCTCCGCATGCCCACTTCTTGGAAACTGAATTTTTGGAAAATCAGATAAGTGGGGGTGCAATAGAACTGGAAGAAATTCCAGAACCACAAGCTGTTACTGAAAGCTTGGATGAACCAGACGTTTTAGGAGAACCGGACATTCCTACGCCGCTCCGCAGAAGTAGTAGGAAGTCTCATCCGCCCGAGAGATACTTCGGTTTTCTCATAGACGGGGATAGAGAGGATTGCACAGTTAATTATGATGAGCCTACTAGCTTCCAGCAAGCCATTCAGAGCGGTGACTCGGTAAAATGGCTGGATGCAATGCGGACCGAGATGGAGTCCATGTACACCAACAAAGTTTGGACTTTGGACTTTGCTCCAGAAGGGGTAAAACCCGTAGGCTGCAAATGGATCTTCAGAAAGAAGATTGGTGTAGATGGGCAGGTTGAAACCTATAAAGCTAGGCTCGTTGCAAAGGGTTTTCGTCAAAGACCTGGTTTGGACTATGACGAGACCTTTTCTCCGGTAGCCATGCTTAAATACATTCGGATCCTTCTTGCCATTGCTGCCTTCCACGATTATGAGATCTGGCAGATGGACGTAAAGACGGCTTTCCTAAATGGAAATTTGGAAGAGTGCGTCTATATGGATCAGCCAGAGGGATTCATTCAGAGTGGGAGCAGCAGTAAAGTGTGCAAGTTGCTCAAGTCCATCTATAGACTTAAGCAGGCATCGCGGAGTTGGAACATCTGCTTTGATGATACTGTCAAAGAATTCGACTTTGTCAAAAACCCAGATGAACCATGCATTTACAGTAAGATTGTAGGGAGAAATGTGGTATTCCTTGTCTTGTACGTCGATGACATTCTCCTAATAGGAAATGATATTCCTATGCTACAGTCAGTCAAAGGATTCTTGTCGCAGAGGTTCTCCATGAAGGACCTGGGCGATGCCAACTACATTCTGGGGATCCAGATCTATCGTGATAGATCTAAGAGGATGCTGGGACTTTCACAGTCAAGGTATATCGACACCATACTGAAACGATTCAGTATGGAAGATTCCAAGCGCGGTAATCTACCGGCTTGTCACGGAATCACCCTCTCCAAAGAGATGTCTCCTAAGACTGATTTGGAAAGGGCTCGCATGTCATCAATACCCTACGCATCTGCGGTAGGCTCTATTATGTATGCGATGTTGTGTACCAGACCAGATGTAGCATACGCATTGAGCGTTGTGAGCCGGTATCAGTCGAACCCAGGGGAGAAACACTGGATAGCAGTAAAGAACATTCTCAAGTATCTGAGAAGGACTAAGGAGACGTTCTTGGTGTATGGTGGAAAAGACCTCCAGATTGAGGCCTTTGCTGACTCCAGCTTCCAGAGTGACAAGGATGACTCCAAGTCCATGTCGGGTTATGTCTTTACCCTCAATGGAGGGGCAGTTCGCTGGAAGAGTTCCAAGCAGGAAATCGTTGCTGACCCAACCATGGAAGCGGAGTACATAGTTGCTTGCGATGCCGCAAAGGAAGCTGTCTGGATGAAGAAGTTCCTCACGGAACTTCAGGTGGTTCCTACCAGTGTTGATCCAATACCGCTGTATTGCGACAACAACGGCTCTATAGCTTTAGCGAAGGAACCCAGGTCCCATCAGAAGTCCAGGCACATTTTGAGGCGGTTCCACCTGATCAGGGAGATCATTGATCGCCGGGAGATCGAGGTAAAGAGAGTAAATTCAGAAGATAACACTGCAGATCCACTCACGAAGGCCCTACCCCAGACTCAGTTCGAGCGGCTGATCGAGATGATAGGTCTTCGATACGCCAGTACATGGCCTTAGTGCAAGTGGGAGATTGTTAGTGTATATGCCCTAGAGGCCATTACTGTATCATACTAGTTTGTATATTACTTAATGGAAGCTTGGGATATTCACCTTGTATATACAATCTTGCTCAAAATAGTAGTATGTTACTTGGTTTGTCTCTACTTCAATGTGTACATGTGTTTATACACATTAGTGGATCCCTTAGGATCTTTGCTTGATTACCATCGATGTGATGGCAGTCACACTAGTGGGGCTGGGTAATCTATAAGCACATCCTTATGCAGGTCCCTAGTCGCAGGACTATCGAGACAGGGCATCGATACTCCGGAGTAGACTAGCGCATGCGCTTCTCATCCCAGTGTGGGAGACGGTCTGTCCCACAGCCGTCAGTACGTCGTACTTGAGATAGTATGCGGGTGCTCGTTAGGTTACGGGTACACTGGACAGGACTCGTCGGGAACTGACTAGTTGGTATTATGCCTATCGTCAGTTATCAGTTTCCAGGTGACATGAGTACAGCTTAGTCCGCTGACTTGACACTGTCACTTCGCCTCGAGTGTGTTCCCACTGCACTTTGATTACTACCCTACCACGGCTCAAAGGAGTCGTGCAAACAGGTAGTAGTTGGGTGCAGTCCCGAAGCACTTGGAGGCAGTGACGGTTAGACAGGATTCGTCTCTCCCGGTATTGGGGGTTGACATCGCGCTGTGTCTAGGAGAGCCATTACACGAGTAGTCCCTGGCCAGGGCAAACGAGATATACTGGTAGGTTTCCAGTGTTATCTCAGTGTGTTCTGGGCTACACTCCGACACGACTTGTACCGCTATTAGGGGACTGACGTTTACCGCCCCGTAGTCCCGCCATGCGATGTTATCAGAAGAACAGACCGGACTGTACGGAGATTGTCACATCCAGGCTATTCGCCTTTAGGCAAAAGAGTAGAGGTCGCATGGTTTTACGACAGGTCGCATGGTTTTGCGACAGGGTTCGGTCACATCCGTGCACTTATGCACGTACAGTGTCCGGACAGTTTACACTAGCGGGCTTTGGTTTAAGCCAGATCCTAGTGTACCTTTTGGGATTGGATTTATCCAGTATGCATTCGTGTTCCTCGGAACACGGATGCGGGTGTGTATGCACAGTTGACGGAGAGACAGAGGCAGAGGATTCTCATTAGGGTTGTTGACCGTTGACAGTTGACTATTGACTTTTTGCTCAACCCTAATGAGAATATGATATGTGATTAATAATTATATTAATTAAGTATTATGGTGACATGGTTGTTGAGGGATTGACTTTGTTGACTTGTTGACTTTTGTTGACTTGTTGACCAGTTGACTAGGCTTGACTAGTTGACCATCATGATAACTATAGCTATCATTTCATGGCAAAGACTTTTGCTTGCTTTCTCTTTTGTGCAAAATGAGTGCATGAAATGATATGGCTATGGTTGCTTAAACCATCACATAATACTTGATTGATATGAGGTGTTATGATTGTTTTGGATTATGAGAGCCAAATGAGAAAAGTCTTCTCTCATTCTTTCATGCTCATTCTCTCTCTTGTTTTTGAGCTCTCATCTCCTCCTCTTGCTCTCCCTCTCTTGACTCTATGGTTCACTTGTCTCATGAGTTGAGAACCAAGAACCATAGAAAAAATCCCATACAAACTCTTCTCTACTCACTCTAGTTCACAAGGTTTAGCAAACCGAGTGAACTAGTTTCTTCAAAGTTCGAAGAAGGAGCCAAAGGTTGAAGCTTTCAGGTGGATCTATCTTCGGCGCAAGGAGACGACGGGGAGAAGCCGATCCGGACAACCATCGAGGCTTGAAGACGAAGGAGTTCGAGATAAGAAAGGTATAAACCCCCTAACCGAGTAGTTAGCAACTCCTAGTTAGGTTGTTAGTTAGATGTTTAACAAAGATCCGGGTTTTAAGTCCATGTTACCACCTCTAAGAAAATCGTTTTTTAATCAAATTCCGCATGCCCGAAAGTACCGGGAGAGGTAGCATGGACTTACAGTAAGTTCCCACTGTGATTTGATTATTACCCTACCACGGCTCAAAGGAGTCGTGCAAACAAGTTTTAGTTGGGTACAGTCCCGAGCCACATGGAGGCAGTGAGCGGATCGTCGGAGATTCGTCTCTCCCGGTATTGGGGGTTGATGTCCCATAGTGCACGGGTAGCCATCACCAGAAATCCTTGGTCATGGCAGTCGAGAATTACTTATTTGGATCAGTAGTTTCTCAGGTTGTGATGGGCTTCATACCGACACTAAATGTCGCGTTATTAGGGTTCTGACTTTATCCACCCCCTAGACTCGATATGTGATACTCTTAGACGAAGAGACTGTACTGTACGGAGATTGTCACGGACATGCTCAATAGGGGTTAGGATGAGTTTTCTCGTCGGCCTTCCTTTCGCTCAATACCTGGGTAGCCGTTACGTACAGCTAGTGCTGCTGACGTGCTTATAGTTAAACCCACTGCCAACGTATTGACGAGTTTTTAGAGTCCCACACAGAGGGTTTCCCTGCTTCGGGCGAAACAATGTAGAGGCCGTATGGTTTTACGGCAGGGTTCGATCATATACGTGCACTTGTGTACGTATCATGATTCAGACGGATTTTGCTAGTGGCTTTGGTTTAAGCCGGATGCTCATATTATAGTTTTGGATTATTTTCGTCTCTTTTGTATTCGTATTTTTTGGAATACGGATACGAGTATGTATATATGGATGAGGGATATTCTTGTAATTTATTACAAGATAGGTTCTAGAAGTTAACACCTCATTTTAGTTTTGATCATTTAGTTAAATGATTTAATGAGGTGGAGGGATGAGTGTGCATTGGCATTTATGAAGCATGGCACACTTGGTGACTCATGGGATGACTCATAGGGTGACTCATGAAACACTATTGTGGCATGCTTGATATTTGTTGGGGTTGTGAGATATTTCCTTGTTGATGATTCATTTTATCTCACTCACAACACTTAGCTTTTTTCTTGAGTTGCTTTGCTTCATGCTTACACTCTCATCTCTCAAGCTTCTTCTTCTACATCCACCCTTAATGTCTCATGTGTTGAGAAACCTAGGGTGTTTAGAGACAAATCAATCCATCATTAAACTCTATATCTTCTAGGCTATCTAGTTTGGCAAACTAGGTACCCCAGTTACCTCGGTTATGAGGTAGGAGCTTGATTCATAAACTCTCAGGTGGATCATCTTCGATGGAGGGAGACCGGAGATTAAACTTGATCATGGTGGCCACTAGGAACTAGGGAAGGAGGTTAAAGACCGAAGGACACGAATCATTCGGTATAATCATCTCAACTTTTTATATAGCTTGCTAGGTTTAGGGTTAATGGTAGATCCATATTCGTGGGTTGTTCTAGCGCCAGTTTGTAAAAATTTTCTTCCGCAATCGGCCACGGTTTGATGGCCAGGGCGCTGGCATAACCCAACAAATAGAATTCTGGCGAAGTCTAAACAGACCGGCAAAAGCCCTAACTTACCCAAAAAACGCGCGGGACTGAGTCCAGCCCAGCTCAGTACCTGCTCGGAGAGCAGGACATCAGCCCGCTGGATCGGTTCCCACTGGGACACCACCCTTGCCTCGGGAGCGTTCGACTGCCTCACCCTCGGGCAATCGGCCCTGTGCCACTGGGTGGACACAGGCCAATCCTCGTCCTTCGGTGGCTCGATGAAGATGAACTTCTCCTTCCATTCGTGGATGGAAGAAAGGACGACCACTACACCCGACCCGGCCGTCCTACCCTTACGTTTTTTAAACGAAAGATATACCCAGCTCGGCTCTTCCTTACTAGTACCAGGGTGATTTTTATAGTAAAGAAAAGACAGGAGGAGGCTCGAATCGAAGGGGATCCGATCAATTTTTAACCGGACCAGAAACCCGAGGAGGATCCTTCACGAGTTCGGCGCTAGCTTGTCCGGGACAAGGCGAAAACAATGGAGCACATCGCAAACCTCAGGCAAGAAGGGCATACGCATCCCTGCCTGGAATGCTTTCAGATACAGAGCAACCTTACCCTGCACCTGGTCTGCCCCCTCACCCTCTCTGGCCATACGGAGTGAATATCCAGAGGGGATATGACATCGAGTCCGGATGTCGGAAAGCTCGTTCAGACGATTCAAGATAGAGGGTGCATCGTGGGTATTCCCGATGCACACCTTGGGAGCCCTTGTCGCTGCCCGACGGTGAGAGACAAGGGTGACACTAGCCCAGGGGGGCGAGCTCGACACAGAAGATGTAGATGAAGAAGAAGAAGAACTCTCTCGGCTATCTGAAGCCGAGGAGGAGGAAGACCCGCTGGACTCGGCCTCAGAAACTGAGGCCTCATCGTCCGACTCTACCCCTACTACATCCACAGATACCTCGGAAGAAGACATCTAACCTGATTGAAGGAAAGGGTTTGCCAAGGAAAATTCAGCGGAAGATCCGACCTAAGCGGAAGTGTGCCGGGCCATCTTCAAAAGACGAGAGACAACTAAGGAAAAGTGTCGGTCCTGGGATGACCCCCTTGTTCCCCTCCGAAAGACACGCGGGACGTGGGGACGTCTCGCCTGAGGTTCGGGGCAGATGCCAATTGGTGCTATCCGTCTAGCTCTCCGAAGATGCCAAGTTGATTTATGGCACCATGTATCGAAGGTTTAAACGGATGCGTCCGATGTAGCAGACTTCGTCAGATTCCCCCTCGTTTGAGGGGTTTTTGATTGTGGGGACGCTCTTCCCTGCAGGCGCAAGCCCCTGCAGTTAATTACGCTACCGTATCGCGGTAACAACTTTCTCCTTCTCCAGATGGTCACTTCGTGTCGTGTGTTTTTGTTTTATGTTTTATTGCCCGTGGATCGTTTACGGAGACCGAGTTATGTCGTCGCCCGTAGGGCGTGGACTAGTCCAAATCCGCGTTTATCTTAGATTTGGGTTTGGGGGTTTGGTTTGAGGATACGTTAGCCACGCTTGAGGCTAAGATCTACTCAAACATTTGTTAAGGATACATTAGTCTAGTTTGAGACTAAGATCAACTTAACGGGATCGTTTAGATCCGACAAAGGAGCGTTTGGACTCCATTGTTCCAGTTTTAGGGACATAGTGGTCCATCGTATGTGTGTGGCCGTCGGGACTCGTCACCTCTCTGACGACTTTGAAGGATTACAACGACGGGTGTTAGAGGGGTTCAGAGATGTACCCTCGAGCCAGAGTTAATTGGGAGGATTCGTAGTCCAGTCTGCTTGAAGGTTTAAGGATTCGTTAGCCATCTTTGAGGCTAAGATCAACTTAAACGGGACCGTTTAGGTCCGACAAAAGAGCATATAGGGGCTCTATTGTTCTAGTTTAAGGACATCGCGGTCCATGGGTAGTTTAAGGACATTGCGGTCCATAGGTAGTTTTAAGGACATTGCGGTCCGTGGGTAGTTTAAGGACATTGCGGTCCGTTGGTAGTTTAAGACATTGCGGTCCATTGGTAGTTTAAGGACATTGCGGTCCAGGTTAAGGACGTCGTAGTCCATGGGTTTAAGGACTCCACAGTCCGTTATGTGCTCTGGATACTTCACACGGGTTCACTGCCGTGCTTGGCGAGGACCAGGCTCCGCTCTGGGCGTTTTCCACGGGGTCAAAGAGTGACGTTATCCGCGTTCCACGTAACCAGGAATTTTGCACTAGATGCTTCACACGGGTTCACTGCCGCGTTAGGCGAGGACTAGGCTCCGCTCTGGACGCTTCACACGGGTTCACTGCCGTGCTCTGCGAGGACCAGGATCCGCTCTGGACGTTTTCCACGGGGTCAAAGAGTGACGTTATCCGTGTTCCACGTAACCAGGAATTTTGCATTAGACATGGGTTTAAGGATCCTACAGTCCATATCATGAGTGGTCATCGGGACCCGTCACCTCTTTGAAGACATTGAGGGATTACAATGCCAAGTATCAAAGGAGTGAAGAGATGTACCCTAGAACCGGAATGGCTCGAGTAGTACCTGGCCCAATTTGGGGTCAAGACTGATTAATTATGTTATGAGCCCACTGGCCCAGTTAATCACGAATTGAGGACTTATGGCCAGCTTGGGCTAAGTCCAGTCAGGTCTGGAATATTGGCTTCTTGTTGGTCCATTGAGGGAGAGGCTTTGCCTCTATCCCTTTAGCCAATCGGGCCAAAGCCTAGTGTTAAACACTACAGAGCAATCAGTGTTGAACACTGGGAATGAGGTTGACAAGTTAGTGTTTAACACTAGAAGATAATTGGTGTTAAACACCAGCGACAAGGCTTTCAAATTAGTGTTAAACACTAAAACAGATCGGTATCAAGCACTGGCAACTGAGCCCTCAAATTAGTGTTAAACACTAAGGTAGTCAGTGTTGAACACTGCAAGTAAAGTTTTTTGATTAGTGTTGAACACTAAGGCCCAACAGTTGTTTTAACACTGGATTCGGGAGTTTCGATTTAGTGTTAAACACTAAGGCAAGAGGGGTCACGTGGCGACACGTGAGAGCGCCCTCCCTTCATTCTTTCTGCTGAGATTATTGCATCTTTCAGAGCGTCACGTGCCATCACGTGACGGGCATTCATATGCCTATGTGTTAGAGCTTCCGTCAAGGGTCACGTGGGTCACGTGGGGGACTGCCTCAAAAGGCTTTCTGTAGATCTTTTGAGGGGGTCACGTGGTGGCACGTGACCCTGCCTCCATGTATATTGTTTAGAGAATCTGTTGATCCTTTTTCAGGAATTAAACTCCTCGAGCTTTAATTTTCAAAGGAATTAAATTCCTACTTCCTTTTGAAGACTTATATTCTGGAGTAGAATTGAACCCTGAATCTTCTGTAGGAATTAAATTCCTCGTTTATGTGAAGAACTGAATAGGGTTAAACCCTAATAAAAGCTTTTTAAGGAATTAAACTTCCAGTCCCTGTTAAATTATGATTAAGGGAATTGGATCCCCGTTGTTTCAACAGAACTAAGTTCTTAATTAGGGTTAAACCCTGTTTCTCTTTGTTCTGAAGGAATTAAATTCCCATGATACAGGGTCAAGCCCTAATTTTATTTTAAAGGAATTGAATTCCTATAGCTCTGCAAGAATTAAATTCTCATGCTTGCATTCCCTCTCTATGTTTTGGATCTACATGGCAGGATCTCAACCCATTGAGAATTAAATTCTCAATCTAAAGGGGAGATGTGCACTTTGCAGATCCTCTATCAAAGAGAGAAGAAATATGTTCTTCTGTTTCATATATCAGAGTTAAACTCTGTTGAGAATTGAGTTCTCTTTCTTTCAGAAAGCCTTCCCTTTCTTACCTAGGGTTTTCTTTTGCAGAAGATCCAAGTTCCTTCAAAGTATCGAGGCTCTCCCCTTTTTCTTCCCTCTGCGTATATCTATTTATCTGTGTCTCTTGGCTCCTATTTATAGGAGAAGCAGCCGAATCAATCAGTTTTCGATGAATCTTCATTGAGAGATTTGATTTGCATCCTTCATTCGTTCTGGACCTTTGGATTATTAGGTGAATTTTATCCACCATTGGATTTTAAATCCAGGGATTCTCCTTTGTTATTTCGGTTAGATTTAAAGGGGAAATCTTTCCAAACCCGAGAATTTTCCATAGATAGATGATATTTAATTATCTCTGAATCTTTAATTTGATTGGTCCCAGATAATCACTTTCCTTTGGAAAGATTCAAATTTCCTTCAGAATTTAATTCTGTCGTCAAAAATGGGCTTTGAAAGCCGGTCACGTGTGACCACGTGACCCATGGTCACGTGTAGACACGTGACCCTCTTTGGAATGAAGAATCCTCTTTCTTTCTGCGCTGTCTTTTGGTTGCTGTTTTAGCCATCACGTGTTAACACGTGACCATTGGTCACGTGTGAACACGTGACCCCCTGTTAGGAGCCCCTTTCCTTGACTCAACTGTAGCACGAGTCCTCTCCTTTGAGCGTCACGTGCCAACACGTGACCTCATCTGAAGCCCTTTTTCTTGACTTGATTAGGGAACCTTTTCTCTGACTTGATCAGGAAATCAATGAGCCCTTTTCCACTGCTTTTATATGTCACGTGTCAACACGTGACTGCTGGTCACGTGTAAGCACGTGGCCCCTCCTTCTGAAGCTTTTCCCATAAGCTTTTTTCTGATTTTAAATCAGGAAACAAATGCCCCCACAGCGTTGTTCTCACGTGTCTGCACGTGAGTGCAACGCTGTCACCTCTTGCGACCGTTGGATTCCTCTAGGGATCCGGGGCGATGAAACGTTTCCATTGTCTTCTATAAATACCGCTGTCTCTTCATAGGAGCCTTCACTTTGCTCATCTTCTTTTCTGAGAACTTCCTCTTTGAGAATTTAATTCTCGCTTCCAGAGCTTAGTTCTCTGTCTTGAACATTTCCCAGAGTTTAACTCTGTTGACGGATCCCTTCTCCTCAGGTAATAATGTTGAACGGCCCAAAGCGCCTTCGTCTTTAAAAGAACTCTTTGGATTTTAAATCCGCGTTAAGGGTTTCATAAAGAACCCATTTTTCTTCAAGTTGTTCCATAAGAACAGGAAATCACCTAACCTTCGAACTGTAGATCTCTTAGGGTTTAGGTGATCTTTGGGGAGATGATGATGGCGTTTCAACTCCATGGAATTTAATTCCATCAAAAATACTCCTGGGAATTTAATTCCCTTTTTCCTAATAAGGCATTTAATTCCTATGAAGAACTCAGTTTCTTCGCATGGAGGCTTCCTGAGGTCTCCTGGCCCTAGGCGGTTCTTCCTGCAATTAATGCGATGGGCGCTTTGTAATGATGTCTCGTGACTTTTATTTCAGGTATCATGGATGCCCATCTGTATAGTCTTGACGAGATCATTTCCTATGGGAATATTCGTGCACTGGGCCGCAGTCAGAACCAGGAGTTCACCGATGCTCAGTGTGCCGATATCATGAGCCGCTTTGACGAGTACAACCATCGGCTACTCCCCCGTCGCTCTTCTCTTCTGAGGCTGATCGTGCTGGCGATCAGGGAGGCTCTCCCTTTATTTTGTGCTGGTGTGCCGCTTGGGTCATTGGACGCCGCCGAGGATAAAGTACACTCGGTGTATCTGATGCACTTGATTTCAAAGAGAAGGCGGGATAATCTCATTGATCTCCTGCATCAGATTTTTCAGCAATCGGCCATACTTGCTGCCTACCGGAGGGCAGAGGACATTCGCGGGGACCCCGATGCCTGTGACCGTGAGAGAAAGCATACTCGGGAGGTTCGCAATGCTTGGAAGATCTTGAATAAAGTTAATTTCGAGTTTCTCAACCCATGCCCCGCGTCTGAAGCCTTGCCATTGTAAAAGTTTTCTTTTTATTTTGTATGGCCTTCTTGAAGTCTGGATGACGAGTTCTGTTGTGTCTTTATATGTTTGCATGCTTTTTCTCTGGGATTTTATTATTTTGCTACTATTGTTGTTTGTGCTTTTTTAATATGCAGGATACTACTCCAGGTTTTTCCTTTTAAATGCACATCAGGTTTAGGCCTCACGTGTTCCACACGTGGGATCTCTTGATGCGGTTGTTCACAAGATTTTCTTCATGCCATATTTTCAGTGCACAATGTTAGGTGCTGAAAAAGGGCCTTGGAAATAGTTCCATCTCCTTGATTTTCGACGCCTTTCCCTTTTTAGGCCTTGGAAATAAATTCACCATGCAAGATTTTCCGCGCTCAGCACTTAATGCACTTCATTATATATGAGGCTATAGCTTTCTTTTCCTTTCTCAGAGAGATTCATATCATATATATATTTTTTCTTGAGAGGGAAACGAGTGCCATGGCTTGTAATCGTCCTCATGCCCGTCGACAGCCATGGGAAGTTTCTCTTGAGGAGATGATCCCCCGCTTTGCCGCTCGGTTGGTGAACCCCCTCCTTTCTGACAACGAATGTGACACGGCCATGCACGAGCTCTCGATCCGTAGAGGGTCTCCCCTTCCGATGGGTTCCCTCTGGCTCCAGATGATTCTCGCGGCCGTGCTTGCAGACATCCCTCCTCATCCGGCGGAGATGACCCTGGCGATGCTCGACGCGGTGGAAGAAAAGCTCGAGGGCTTTCATGAAGCGTGCCTGATTACTCAGGCCTTAAAGGACTACTCAATTCATCTGCTGAGCGAGATAAAGGCCCGGCGAGCCATTATGTTTGCTTTCGCGGACGAGCATGGCGCCAACCGATGGGGAGCGACTTCTCGCGAGAATCGTCGCTTCGATGTGCTGGAGAGAGCGGAGAGGGAGATGGAGAATTTTGTTCTTTACTTTGTTAACCCTTGCGCCATTGATCCGGTGTTTGGTGACCTTTTCCGTTAGCGTTGTGTATTTAAATTAGTCCTCTCTTTTGTATGCTTTATGCTGAACTCCCATGTAGGCTTGGTACTCGTATGCATGTTTTCGCTTGCATGAATAAACATTGTGTTCCTCTTATGAAAGCTTCTTCTAATTATCAACATTGTCATCATGTCGCATGCAAATTAATGCCTTGAATTTTATTTCTTTTTCGGATGCTCATATAATCACGAACACATGCTCGATAGGATAAACATTGGAAATTTTCTCATTGCTTTTCATACCAGATGATGTGAACGCGTCTCAGGTTGATTATCGCTGTCGATCGGAAGCCCATTTATGCGATCTTAAGCGTGTATGTACTCTTTCCAAGGTTGTGGTCATGAAAGTGAGCTTACATGGCCTGATAGGGCGGCACGTGGTAAACATATTGTTGTGCGGGAAGAAGGGGCTCGGTCGCTGAGCGAGCTTCAGGCGAGTCTTACTGCCAAGGCCAACAAAGCGTATGAACTCTGGCGGGTGCTTCAGAAGTCCATAAAAGAGGTGGTGGCTCTCGATAAAGCCGCCACGTTCACTCGTGAGAGGGTCGAGGCTCATAAAGCCACCGAGAAAGAGCTCGAAGCTCGGCTTGCTTCGTATCAGGCTCAGCAAGCTCAGGCGGAGGCTCGTCTTCTGGAGATCTTGCGTCATTAAGCCGTGGCTCAGCAACAGAATGATGAGCTGGTAAAATTACTGCATCGCCCGCCGGCTTGAGGACTTGTATCTTTTCTCTTTTTTGTTTGTACATACTCATGAGAGTATCTTTCTTTTTGTTTCTTTCATGAATCGCGCTTTGTATCCATTTTGGCTTATGAATAAAAGATACAATTTTCCTTTCAATGGTGTGTCCCCTTTTTATTGAATGCATTCTTGCGGATATTCTATCTTGATCTCCTTGCAGGACAGCGATGGCTCAGGATTCAGGGTTAAGATCTGCTTCCTAAGACTTCTGCATTTTACGAGCCACGAGGGTCTCATAAAGAGTTTTCCTCCCGGTCGTGAGGACTTGTAAGTGCTGGATGCGGTTACCCTTGTCCGTGTTTTACGGAGTCAAGGGTTTCTCCGGATATTGTAGTTTAAAGACGTCGCGGTCAAGGTTGAGGACCTCATAGTCCGTGGATTTAAGGACTCTACAGTCCGTTGTTAGTTTTAAGACATCGCGGTCAAGGTTAAGGACCTCATAGTCCATGGATTTAGGGACTCCACAGTCCGATGTTATTTTTAAGACATCACGGTCAAGGTTAAGGACCTCATAGTCCGTGGATTTAGGGACTCCACAGTCCGATGTTCGGTTGCAGGGACCCGCCACCTCTTTGAAGACGTTGAGGAATTACAACGCCAGGCATCAAAGGAGTGAAGAGATGTACCCTTAAACCGAGGCAAAAATCTGTAAGGGATAGGGGTGGTTGATCGTTAGTTTTAAGACATCGCGGTCGAAGTTAAGGACGTCATAGTCCGTGGATTTTAAGGACTCCACAGTCCGGTGTTTGCTCTGGATGCTTCACACGGGTTCACTGCCGTGCTTGGCGAGGACCAGGCTCCGCTCTAGGCGTTTTCCGTGGGGTCAAAGAGTGACGTTATCCACGTTCCACGTAACCAGGAATTTTGCACTAGATGCTTCACACGGGTTCACTGCCGTGCTCGGCGAGGACTAGGCTCCGCTCTGGATGCTTCACACGGGTTCACTGCCGTGCTCTGCAAGGACCAGGATCCGCTCTGGACGTTTTCCACGGGGTCAAAGAGTGACATTATCCGCGTTCCACGTAACCAGGAAGTTTGCACCAGATGCTTCACACGGGTTCATTGCCGTGCTCGGCGAGGACTAGGCTCCGCTCTGGATGCTTCACACGGGTTCACTGCCGTGCTCTGCGAGGACCAGGATCCGCTCTGGACGTTTTCCACGGGGTCAAAGAGTGACGTTATCCGCGTTCCACGTAACCAGGAAGTTTGCACTAGATGCTTCACACGGGTTCACTGCCGTGCTCTGCGAGGACTAGGCTCCGCTCTGGATGCTTCACACGGGTTCACTGTCGTGCTCTGCGAGGACCAGGATCCGCTCTGGACATTTTCCACGGGGTCAAAGAGTGACGTTATCCGCTTTCCACGTAACCAGGAATTTTGCACTAGATGCTTCACACGGGTTCACTGCCGTGCTCGGCGAGGACTAGGCTCCGCTCTGGATGCTTCACACGGGTTCACTGCCGTGCTCTGCGAGGACCAGGATCCGCTCTGGACGTTTTCCACGGGGTCAAAGAGTGACGTTATCCGCGTTCCACGTAACCAGGAAGTTTGCACTAGATGCTTCACACGGGTTCACTGCCGTGCTCTGCGAGGACTAGGCTCCGCTCTGGATGCTTCACACGGGTTCATTGCCGTGATCTGCGAGGACCAGGATCCGCTCTGGACGTTTTCCACGGGGTCAAAGAGTGACGTTATCCGCGTTCCACGTAACCAGGAATTTTGCACTAGATGCTTCACACGGGTTCACTGCCGTGCTCGGCGAGGACTAGGCTCCGCTCTGGATGCTTCACACGGGTTCACTGCCGTGCTCTGCGAGGACCAGGATCCGCTCTGGACGTTTTCCACGGGGTCAAAGAGTGACGTTATCCGCGTTCCACGTAACCAGGAATTTTGCACTAGATGCTTCACACGGGTTCACTGCCGCGTTAGGCGAGGACTAGGCTCCGCTCTGGATGCTTCACACGGGTTCACTGCCGTGCTTTGCGAGGACCAGGATCCGCTCTGGACGTTTTTCCACGGGGTCAAAGAGTGACGTTATCCGCGTTCCACGTAACCAGGAAGTTTGTTGATTGTATCCGCATTTCACGGGATGGAGGTTTGACTCTTGGTGATATGTATCGCCGAGCCATGGAACTTGGGGTTGCCGCTGTTCCGTTTCGCTTGATGTTGTGTCTGCTGTGTCGAGACGAACGTTGAGGTGGTGATCACTCCATGTTGGTATGAGACGATCTCTGAATGTCTTTCCGGTTTTATATGACTTACCGTCAAGACGTTGAAGCTAGGAATTTGGCCTTCGCTTCGTTTGCTTTGTTGCGTTCGAATCCTGCTGGGGGAAGAACGCTGGGGCGACATTTCATCTGCTGTATCGAAACGAACGTCAGGGTGGTGACCACTCCGCGCTGGTGTAGGATGATCTCCGATTGTCTTTCAGGATTTATATGACTTGCTGTCAAGACCCTGAAGCTAGGAATTTGGCCTTCGCTTCGTTTGCTGGCATTGCGTCCTCTGTATCGAGACGAATGTCGTGGTTGTCTCTAGGTTGCTGGTGAACCGTCGAGGTTTGGAACCAAGGATTTTGCCGTGACTCCTTTCGGTGATGTTGCATCGTCAAGACGTTGAAGCTAGGAATTTGGCCTTCGCTTCGTTTGCTTTGTCGCGTCCGAATCCGTCAAGACCCTGGAGCTAGGAATTTGGCCTTCGCTTCGTTTGCTGGTATCGCGTCTGCTGTATCGAGACGAATGCCGCGGTGGTGATCACTAGGCTATCTGTGAACCGCCGAGATTTGGCTTCTCCTTATGATGAAACCCGGGGGAGGAGTATGATCCCTTCTTTGATTGTGCCCCTGGATTGTATACAGGGTTAGATGTAACATCACCTGTAGGGCGAGGATTTCACTTTTATTTCATTTCTTTTTCCGCGATGCTCTATCATTTCAGTTTTTATATCGCGAAGGTCGCGATTGCCCCATCATTTCGGCTATTTTTCGCGGTGCCCAATTATTTCGGCTATTTATTTCATTTTCACTCGCTGTTTTTTATTGCGAGTTGCCCCATCATTTCGGCTATTTTGTCATGCATACATTTTTACTTGCTGCTTTTTATTGCAAGTTGCCCCATCATTTCGGCTATTTCGTATGCATGTGTGGCTCACTAGCTTTTTCGCTGTAAGCTTGGATTTTAGATACCGATTTCAGCATCAGCACCGCTACAACTGGGATGTTGCCAAGAGCGAATCATCATTTGCCTCTGTCGATGCTTGAACAAAGGTGGCTTAGTAAACAGGGTTAAGGGTCCTGCCGACCAAGGCTTCTGACTTCATGAGCCGTAAGGGTCTCACAAAGATATTTCTCCCTACAAGTCGTGAGGATCTTGCAGATGTATTTTCTCCTTAGGGATCGTGAGGATTCCTAAGTGCGTGTTCCTCTGTAAGTCGTAAGGATCCTACAAGAGGGCTTTCTCCTTATGGGTCGAGAGGACCTGCAATGGCTGCTCATTATATGGACATATCCCTAGTCACGGGTGGGACTTTGCTGGGGAAGTGTTTATTCGCGCCCGTGGATTGTATACAAGGGTCAGTATTGAGTCCTTTGTAGGGCAACATCGAGGGTTGTGGAGGATTTGCTTAAGAACAGGTTTAGGTTTCTGTAACTTAAGACTTTCAAGTCTCATGAGCCGTGAGGGTCCCATAAGAGAGTTCTCCTTACAAGTCGTGAGGATCTCGTAAGTGTATTTTCTCCTCAGGAATCGTGAGGATCCCTAAGTGTGCTGCTCCTTTGTGAGTCGTAAGGATCTCACGCAGGCGGTTTCTCCTTACAAGGTCGAGAGGGCCCTATAAGTGTCTTTTAACGAGGTTGCGCCCTTTCGGGTTTTCAGAAACACTCGCCGGTAGTCCAGCTATTTTTACTCACGGAGCCCTTTCGGGTTTTCATCCGTGCCCACTTTGCTTATGGACATACCGTTTTTTATTTTATATACTTTTTTTTTCTTTTTTCTTTTATATCTCGTCAGCCTAATGATGCTGTGGTAGTAGTTTAGGGACGTTTCGGACCGTCGCTAGTTTAAGGACGTTTCGGTCCGTCGTTAGTTTAAGGACGTTTCGGTCCGTCGTTAGTTTAAGGACGTTTCGGTCCATCGTTAGTTTAAGGACGTTTCGGTCCGTCGTTACGGGAAGGCCGGCTGCTGCTTGTAAGGTCTGAGCCTGGGAAGATAGCGAGCGGACATAGTCGTCGTCATCCATCATTGACCCAGGCTATGGCTTATTAAGCGTAGTATTTCTTTAAGAAACGGCCGTTTATTGGCCTGAAAGGTCTTTCACCGTGCATGTCCATGAGTAGATAGGCTCCACCCTGGTAGACCTTGTCTATGATGTAAGGGCCTTCGTAGTTTGGCTCAAATTTTCCCCGTTTGGCACGATTGGGGATCATAGGTCTCTTGACCACTAGCACGAGTTCGCCTTGGCGGAATGTCCTCGGCCTGGTCAATCTTTCGTACGAGCGCATCATCTTTGCTTTGTAGGCTTCCAGATGTTGTTGCGCTATGAGTCGGGTTTCGTCGAGGGCATCAAGCTCCTCAAGCCGAAGGTGAGCATTTTCTTCGTCCGTCAACTCGTGGTGGACCGCTACTTATAGAGAGGGTAACTCTATCTCGAGGGGGAGTACTGCTTCCGTCCCAAATACCAATGCGTACGGCGTTGTGTTCGTGGCCGTCTTGAATGTAGTTCGATAAGCCCAAAGGGCTTCCTGCAGCCTTTCATGCCAGTCTCTCTTATTCCGGGAAACGGTCTTTTTTATGATCTTCGTCAAGGTCTTATTGAAGGCCTCGGCCAGAACGTTAGCTCGTGGGTTGTAAACTGAAGAATACCTCCAGTCTATATTGTGCTGCTGCGCGAAGCGGCTAATCTTATGGCTTCTGTAGGCTGGCCCGTTATCGGAGATAATCCGCCGTGGGGTTCCAAACCGATAGATGACGTGCGTCTTGAAGAAATGGAGGATATTCTTCGTCTTCACTTCCCTCAGTGGTACTGCTTCTGCCCATTTGAAGAAGTAATCAGTTGTCGCCAGGATAAAACGATGTCCCCGAGATGATGCTGGCTCAATGGGGCCGACTATGTCAGTCCCCCATATCTCGAATGGCCAGCTGGCCACCGTTGGGTATAGTGGATTCGGATGTTGGTGGATGAAGTCTCCATGAATCTGGCATAAGTGGCATTGCTTCGCATACTCGAGGCAGTCCTGGATCATCGTGGGCCAGTAGTAGCCCATTCGTTTAATCTTTAACTTCATCTTCGGGCCTGCTTGGTGAGAACCGCAAAGTCCGTCATGAACTTCCTGAATGACTCTTTCTGCTTCGTCAGATCCTAAGCATCTCACCCATAGAGAATCAAACGATCTCTTGTATAGAGTATTGTTGACGAGAGCGAAAGATAGGGCTCGTTTCATGAGCTGATGTCTTGAGGACGCTTCTTTGGGCATTCGGCGGGACTTAAAGTAGTCTATGAAGACTTCCCTCCAGTCCTCGGCCTTCTCCTGGTCTTTTATTTGTAGGGTCGTCTGCTCAGTCGCTCCCTCTTTATATAATTCCGGAGGTATTTCTGCCGGGGTGAGCACTCGACGGCTTTGTACCACGATTCTGACATCATCGAGGTTCTCGTCAGCCAGTTCTTTCGGAGCGGGCGGAAATTCTGAGATCACCTCATCATCGCTGTTTTCAAAGCATCGAGGAAGGTCATCTATGTTCTCGGGCTCTTCTTTTAATATCGTAACCGTATGACAGGTGCGAATCCGCTCCCGAGACTGAGATGGATCCGGTTCTGCTCTTGCGGCCTTGGGCTCGTGCTTTCGTGGCGGCGTTACCCTCCAGCTGTTGGATAAAGCGAATCTGCCACGTCGGTACTGGTCCTCGACCTAGTTCTTGAAGGTGAAGCAGTCTTCGGTAGGATGTCCTATGGCTCGGTGATAAGAGCAATAACTCAGACGAGAAGCCTTGTTAGCTTGCTCAGGGTGTCTAGATTCTGGAAGCGCGATCATTTGATGTTTTAAAGCGAGCTTGAGTAACTTCTCCGTCTTGTCTCGGGGGAAGGAGTACGCTCGACTCGTCTTTTCCATGAGGGACGAATCCGAGCCGCGCAGTACCTGTAACCCTCTAATCCTACGTCGTTGTTGTCGGCTCTTCTTTCCGCTCCTTGACTTATTTCCGTCTTCGCATCGGGCCTTTCGCATGATGGGTTGACAAGGATGAACATCTTTGTCTTTTGCAGTCTGTTGAAATAGACGTTGCGTCCTGGCCTTCTCGTAGATGGCCATTTCGCGGCTGTGGTCTTCCCGAGCTTTCTGACCCACTTTCCTGATAGGCTTGCCCGTTCGTTCTTCAAACGACGGACTTGGCGCTTCAATCGCGGGGTCTAGTTTTGATGAGGGGTCGGCAACTCCTGACAGGGCGTCCTCTTCTTCATCAAAGGTATATATAGCGTAGCTGCTGTGGGCCCGCTCCCGTTTTCCGGTTCTCGCGTATCCAAGCCCAAGTGTTTCCATTTTCCCGTTGGGCAATTTGCGTTGGGTTCCAGGGACATCCCAAATCCTGTTGTAGAACCGAGCCTGTCGAACAGTTTGTTTTAAGGGTACTCCTTGGCGCTTCAATAGCTTCTTTAATCCATTTGTATAGTATCTGGGCAGACGGATGGGTTGGAGTCTGTCGCATGTAGCATCTGCGCCATGCCAGATCTCTTTCTCTATTTTCGACTCTGAGGATCGGTAGAATAGGATCACCTTCTCACCCTTTTGCCTGGGAGGGATGTAGAATGTTTGCAGGTCCTGCACATTATGAGCTTGCAGCGTGTCTAGATCCTTGTAGTGTTCTCGCGGTACCATGGTGATTTGCAAGCTATGGTCATCGCCAGGAGGTGTTTGTATTGACAGCCGATTGGAGAACACAGCATTAACTTCATCCTCTGAATCACTTCCGAAGACCAGTATGGGGGCGGGCGTCCCCAGGTTGTTACGCTGAGTTGGCCCTGCATAAACTATCTCTTCCTCTTCTTCGGTATCGCTCCCGAAAACAGGGATGGTGGCGGCGGCTTTGTTCTCCGAGTTGCTACACCTTTCTGTATCTTCGAAGTCTGGCAAAAAGTATTTCGCATCTTCGTATTTGCGGACTTCGTTCACGGAAAACGGGTTCAACTCACCTGTTACGGTATACTCGAAACCATCCTTAAAGTACTTCATACACTGATGTTGTGTAGAAGGGACGATGTTGTATTCGTGTAGCCAAGGACGACCGAGCAAGGCGTTGTAGCAGGTTTTGGCGTCAATGACATGAAATTTGATGTCTGTGACGAGAAGTCCAAAGCGTAATGTTAGTATCACAGATCCGAGAGTCCGTGACGATTGTGAATCGAAACCGGAGATAGTAATTTTGTCACGAGCGAGGTGTTGCACACTCATGCAGATTTCCTTCAACACTCGAACATTAAGGAGATTGACGGAGGATCCATTATCCACCAGGATCTTGCCTATCTTGATGTCATGGCAGTATCCGGAGACATATAGGGGACGGTTATGGTCGCACGTCCCGAGAAGGAGGTCTTCATCACCGAAAGTGACGTCGGCCGTATGCACTTCCTCCAGTTCGTCCTTCATCTTTTCAGTGGCGAGGAAGGCTTGGAATTGTTCAGGTTCTTGCAACGCCTTAATTAGTGAGTCTCGCGATTCTTTTGACAATAGGAGGGTATCAAGGATGCTAAGCTGAGAAGGTAGCTTCCTTAAGTGCGCGAGGATGTTATAGTCCACCTTACCCTTCTTAGGAGGGTCTCTGGTAGTTAGTTCTTTCGTGACTTGGTCATCTAAAGTGATATCTTCAACGACCTTTTCCTTTCCCTTATCTTTTCTGCTCACGGGCCCGAGATTCTTTTCTGGGAGTGTGCGATTGCGCAGCTGAATGTTCTCGCAGGCCTCTGATTCCTCCTCTTTCCCTAACACGGATTCTTTAAAGAGAGGGCCCAGAGTCATTTCTTCATCAGAGTCGCTCCCAAAGGTGAGAACTTGTGACCCCCCGACGTTAACCATGTCACAGCTGCCAGTAGTTCTGTTGCGCTTGTCGACAGTGCTTCTTCGTTCCCGACGGCTCTTGCGTTTCATACGCTTAAAATGTTGCCGACGAGCAACATATCCTTGCCACCATATCTTAAAGGCGTCGCACTCCTCTGTGGGGTGTGAGATTTTCCGATGATATGCGCAATAATTAGGGTGCCTCTCCGCCCCATCGTGTGTATTCCCTTCCGAGGGTGGTAGCTTCATCCCTATTGACATAGCTTTGGCAAACCTTTTCCTCGTCTTGAATATCTTTTTGTCTACTTCGGATGCCTTTTGATCTGGCTGGGGTAGTTCAACTCTTTCATTCAGTCGCCTGCATTTGGTTCTTTCTGACGTCGCCATCTCATGCTCCTGATCCGCCTTACTTTTTAGACGAATTTCGTCTAAGAAGGCTTTGATCATTTTATTTGTCAGCCACGCACGCTCTGGTTCAGGTTCCGCCTCCAGCTTCTTAGTGCTAGGAGTCTTCTCATCATCGGTAAACGAGTGGGAGATTACGTTACAACTCGCCACATACTCTTCGGATTCATCCGATGAGCTCTCTTCATCATCTCCCCCTTGAAAGATGTGGTTGAGGAACTCTTGCAGTGTGACAGGAGTTCGAGCCTTTTGATTGTATTCTTCCAGCGCGTCGATTTGCTTCTGCAAGCTCGTGTGCTCGTCTCCAGGCTTCGCGGGCTTCTTGGATTTCTTCTTCTTTTTCTTCGAAGATTTCGACGGTTGGGCGTGAGTATTTAGGCCTTTATCCCGAGTCTTCGTAGCTGTACGAGGATTCAACATCCCCTCGATAATTTGAGGTTCAAGAGGGTCTTTCCATTCGATCGCAGGGCACGCATGAAGGTCTCTCAGCATTCTTTTGGTTTTAGTTGATAGTACGACCTCCCATGGAGCTTCTTCAATAAAGGAGCAGGTTGCCCCCGGTGTATCTGTTTTCTTAGGAGTATGCGGCTGTGGTGGGCTCACCTTCCACTTCTCGGACAGTACAAACTTCCCCTGGAGGTATTGATCTTCAATCCATCCTTTGAAGACGAAGCAATCTTCAATCGGATGACTTACCGTTTGATGGTAAGGGCAATAGCTAGGGTTATTCACCTCGGTGGGTTGTGGCGGTCGCCTTGGATTTGGTAGGTTTATAAGTCTGTTGCGTATTGCCAGCTCGAATAACCGTTTCGTCTTGTCTCGTGGGAACGAGTAGGGACGCTTCATCTTTTCATTATAATACCGGCGTCTTTCTTCCAATTGATCTGCCGGTTTCGGGGCGTTAGGTTGCTGTTGGGCATTCGCGACAAAGGTTGCCCTACCTTTACCCTTGTCATTCCGAGGTTCCGACTTCGGGGGAGGTGGTCTATGACCCATCTGGTCCATCTGAGCCAACTTGTCGATTAAAGCCTGAAATGTGGTTGGCTTAAAGAACATCATAAACTGGGAGATAGTTGCGTGGGGGTCTAGGGTTCCCACGAACATGCCCACTGCGGGTGCTTCCTCAATGCGTTGCTCGCATCTCGACCACAAATTCTGCCAGCGTATAGCATATTGGACCCAGGTTTCGCCTGGTTTTACCCTGGCATTGATCAAAGCAGTTATTGGAGTGCGTTCGCTGGCACTTGCGAATCGCTGAGTGAATAACAACTCCATTTCAGCGAACGTTTTGATGGAATCGTTCGGGAGTTCCGAATACCATTCGAACGCTGTTTCTGATAAGCTGCCAACGAACTGACGGAGTAACAGTTTATCATCCCCGCCGGTGTTACCGCAGAGGGCCCGGAACTGGGCGACGTGTTGATGGGGATTGCCGGTCCCCTTATACACATGGAATTTCGGTATCGTATAGCCTTACGGGTATTTGATTTGATCGTACCAGCTCGGATACGGCCGCCCCGTTTTCACGACTTGACCAGCTGCTTCAGTCGCATGATGGACCCGGATTTGCTGGGCTATGTAGTCAGCCAAGTCAGCTTTAGAGATTGTCTCCTCCTTGGCCGTTGAGAGGGCTGGTGGTGGATTTGACGTTTCTCCTCGGTCGTCTTCCAGAACGATTGGGGGATCCTCGGCGGGTAGGTCCTGCTGGATCATCATTCCTATTATATCTTGGAAGAGAAGGCCCATACGTTGTATGTTGGCCGCTTGTTCAGCAGCCTCTTTGTCCTTTTTCTCCAGTGTCCGGCGAAGAAATTCAGCGTCGGTTTCCTCCTCCTGGCGTGCGTCTGAGGATGTTTCTGTGCTTTCTTTTGGCTCGGTAAGTGCGGCCATAGCATTCATCATTTCTTGAAGCTTTTGTTGCTGCTCCTGGGCTTTCGTCACGGATCGGGTAAGCGGTCGGTGACCCGTAGAGGTGCGGCTTTCCTCCTTTCCAAAAGCCATATAAACAGTGTGCACCCTCATGCCCCCAGACTTAGGGCGTTTGGGCTCAGTGCTTTCAGCTGTTGTTGCATGGTGAGGGATCTTTCCTGGCCTCCTCCTTTTATGAGTCATGGAGGTTGAGGGGGCCGTTGAGGTGGGCGTCCAGATAGCCTTTCGGGGTTTAGCCTGATGACCGGCCTCCGGTTGGATTTTTAGCTTCTTGTGCTGGCGGGAGAAGTTTGGATCGACGATCGAGTCTCGGGCCTGCCGCCAAACCTTATAGATTTTGGAAGACAGCCGTTGAGGAGATCGGGGATGTTCTGATTCTATTTCCACAACCTTTTTTAATGAGGAAGGAGACCTCTTTAGCACTGCAGTAGGGGAATTCCTTCGCACCTTATTTAGCATCTCGAAGCTGTTCCCAGTTGGAACAGCAGCATTAACTTCTGCTACCGGGGCTGGTGGAGTCAATCCGGAGGGGGAGTTGCCCCCAGCCTTCCTTATTCGGCGCCAATGACGACGTCGAGCGCGTCTAGCGGACGGTGCTGGTTCAGCGGTGAGAATGGCTTCGTCTTGCCCCTTGTGTAGGTGGGGGGTCGCTGCTGGTGTTAGCCTGTCAAAGACCGATGTCCTTTGTGCAGCAGGAGCGGGAGCTGAAGCCGTTAATCTTGTGAAGATCGACTTCTTGGCTGGAGAAGCCGCCTTGGCGATTTCGGAGGCAGGAGCGGCCGCTTTCTTAGAAGCAGCCTTCTCTAAGATCATAGGTCCCGTGATGAGTTCGCAGGATTTCTGGCCCAATCTAGAGAAGACCGAGGCGTTGACATTGGGCGACTCGTTGAGAGGAGCCGCGGC